>CP106729.1:160615626-160995813 GCA_025506655.1 Gossypium rotundifolium | reverse complement strand
GCCCAAGGGCCCATATGAGTAAATTGTATGATTGAGTAGTAGATAGTGAACTAGACTATATAAATCTCATATATAAGGCTAGGTTTCGGCTAAATGGGCCACACGAGTGTGTGGGCCTACTTGGGCCGAGAATGGGCCTTTGGTCCATTCTCATCATTATCTCTATTTGGAATACTTGAGTCATTTGAGGCGACAGTGGACCTTCTGTTGGGTCATTAACACCTGGTTTGTAAAATTACCGAAATACCCCTAGCTTGTGAAATTACCAAAATACCCCTGGTTTGTGAAATTATCGAAATACCCATAGTTTGTGGAATTACTGAAATACCCCTAGGTTGTAAATTGACCAAAATACCCCTAGTTTATAAAATTACCAAAATACCCTTGGTTTGAGAAATTACCAAAATACCCCTGGTTTGTAAAATTACCAAAATACCCCTGGTTTGAAAATTATTGAAATACCGCTAGTTTGTAAAATTACCGAAATACCCCTAGTTTGCAAAATTATTGAAATACCCCTGGCTTGCAAAATTATTGAAATACCCCTATTTTATGAAATTACCAAAATACCCCTAGTTTGTAAAATTACCAAAATACCCCTGATTTGTGAAATTACCAAAATACCCTCAATTTGTGAAATTACCAAAATAGCCCTAGCTTGTAAAATTCCCAAAATACCCTCAGTTTGCAAAATTATTATTTTACCCCTAAACGAAAAAATGATCGTTGTACCCCCGTGGTAGTACTAGCGTTTTTTGTGTTAATTGTATGATTGATTATGTTTGAGATACACTGCATACAGGAATTAGTTATGAGTAAAATTACCGAACTACCCCTGAAGGGTAGGATTACCAGAATACCCTTACAAGGTAAAATGACTGATTTGCCCTTGTAGGTAAGTGATTGGCTTGTGCTATGATATGACCGATTTGGCTATGGTTGTATGATTGATATGCTTTTATTACATGTTTAAATGATTATTATTGAGCATAGCCATTCTGAATACACGCGTAATGATTGAGCATGACATATACGACATATTGCATGGAGTTGGGTTATTGATGATTGGGGAAGTGTATATCGGTGGCTCTGTCGCATTCTGCATAATGGCTATATGCCAACCTAGATATGGCTCTGTGCCATCTTGATTATGGATTTGTGCCAATCGTATTTACCCAAGGCTGTGTGCCGATTATATTACCGTCGCTGATGACTATGCGCCAAGCATAATACAGTTATTGATGACCCTGTGTCAATCATATTTACCCAGGGCTGTGTGCCGATTATATTATTATTTCGATGGCTTGGTGCCACATTATCACATCAGTGATTAAGGTGACATAGTGATCGGTGGCTCTGCCACACTTGATTATAAGATCACTTAGTGATCGGTGGCTCTGCCACATTTGATTATAAGGTCACTTAGTGATTGGTGGCTCCGCCACATTTGATTATAAGGTCACATGGTGATCGGTGGCTCCGCCATATTTGATTTTAAGGTCACATAATGATCGACATTATAACTGATAGCATGATTGTCAAGATGGCGTGTAGCGGATGAAGGGTTGATTGTAGAAATCCCCATGGTGTGTCGGGTTGGTACGGGTGGCGTGTAGAGGATAGAAAATTAGGTTAGGCTGGGTTTGCATCGCATTGCATACATGATCTGCTATGACATATGATATGGGTTAAGGCTCAACCAAGGCTATTTTGGGCTAAGGCCCAACTACCACCGTTACTGTATGGACTTCGGCCCGAATTATTGTGATGCATGTTCTTACCGGTGAGGGTTGTACACACTAAGTTTTCGTAAACTCAACCCCTCTTTTTATTAAATTCTTCAGGTAATTCCCAGCGATAGAGGATTGGGAGTCGTTGAGGACTCGGGGGTAACTATACATCGGAGATACTACTTGTGAACTTTTGTAATTTCGATTTTTACCTTTTCTTTTAGATTATTTATTTTGGGTTAATATTTTGTAATAAGGCCATTGGTTTATTTTTCTAAGTTTTCATTTATAAGCATTAAACTTATAAATATGGGGTTTTCTTAAAACATTAGCAATCGTTTTCTAAAATATCATGTTTACATAGCGATGCAAGTTCAACTTTCATAACAAAATAGTTTTTCAAAATAATAACAACTTTTAAACGATCATTTAGTAAATCACGTTTTTCTCAATCAAATAACGAACTCGAAGTTCAAAAATCTGATAAAACTTTTCTAAACAATTGCTTAGCTTTTCAACTTCCTTCAATGTGACATGCCAGATTCGAGCCTAACTCTAGGCCGGGTTTGAGGTGTTACAATTATGGTATCAGAGCCTAGGTTGCAAAACTTGGTGTGGAATGGATTCGAAAATGTTTTTCAAAAATTGGTTTGAAATTTGATTTAAAAAATAAAGTATCTTTATTGGAAGTATGGCACCCGAGTCTCCGGCACCAAATCCGTAAGTCCCCTTACTTATTATTATATGCTATAATGACTGTATTTATTCTGTGTATGTTTTGGATGTAATGTTTGAATGAAAAATTTTTATGTATGAGTGTTAAATATCTGTTTGCTTCTGTATTAGATATTTGGTTGTATGAAGAGGTTCCAAGCTTAAGTTAGAAAGTGTATTACTATTTTAGAATCAGAGTGCGCAGCGTGAGTGTAGTGTTGTAGGTTAGGATGTGCGATTGTTTCTATAGTTGGAAATTTTAGGGACGAAATTTCTTTAAGGAGGATAGATTTGTAACATCCCAAAGTTGGGCCTAGAAGGATTAGGCCCATTGGGCCTTAGGCATAGGAGCGTTTTTAAAATTCTTGGGAATAAGGGAACGACTTTAATGCAAGTTGGATCTAGTAGGTGAGTGATTTTGGAAGGTTATGGGGCTTCTATAAAGTCCCAGGTTCAATCTTTGGCTTTAAGGAAATTTGTGTTTTAGGTGAAAAAAAACCCTGGGAGTTAGTAGGCAGGCTTTAAGAATAAAATGTGGAGAAAAAAACAAAAGAAAAGCTTGTGGTGTAGTGGCAAAGTGACGCCACTTAAGGAGCAAGGGGGTGACACCACAAGGAAGGAAGGAGGTCCAAGGTTCAAGTCATGGCTTTTGCATTTTGGTTTTCTTTTTAAATGGACTCTAGAATTTTGCCATAGGGTTATATTTAGTTGCGCATGGTTTTAGACACAAGGAAGTGAGTGGTCTAGTGGTAAGGCATCATTAAAGGTGAAAAGGAGCATGGGTTCGAATCTCATGGAAAGCAAGGGAGTATTTATTTTGCGGATTGGATGACAAGTGTTTGATTTGGATTTAACCTCTACTGATAGAGGGATCCCACATCGGAAAGATACAAAGAAGGAAGCTAAGAAGCTAGCTATATATAGAGCTGCCTAGGAGGAAAAGAAGCATACCTGTTGGCATTGGGCATAGGAGTGCTCGGAGCACGGTATAGCAGCTTCAGATTCCTATCAGGTGTGTACTCTCTCTACTATAGTTGTAGAGCGACAAATGCCAATAAGCCGGTCACATGGTGATGGTAGCCACACGAGCGTGCGAGCGCATGTGTGGGGCTTCAACACGATAGTTGAGGCCATCAGTAGTGTTCTTGTGGGTGTGGGCTGTTGGGCCACGATGGCCCGATAGTGGCCAAGTGGGCCCAATGGGCTCGAGGGCCCACATGAGTAAATTGTATGATTGAGTAGTAGATAGTGAACTAGACTATGTGAATCTTATATATAAGGCTAGATTTGGGCTAAATGGGCCACACGAGTGTGTGGGCCTACTTGGGCCGAGAATAGGCCTTAGGCCCATTTGCATCTGTAATATCCCGAATTATGGCCTATGCATTTTTGCTTAATAATATGAAATAGCATGATTATAAGTGTTGTGAATGTGCATTGTGAATTCTGTGAATTTTAGCGCGTAGACAAATGCCTTAGAAAGTATTAGATTCTAAATCTAAAAGAGGAAGCTAAGCAAGAAGGCCTTAAAAGAAATAGTAGAGGAATTGTGACACACAAACGGGCTTGGTAAAGTGGTTTCAAGGTGCCACTTAGGGCCTCTGTGAATGACGCCACTAATAGGTGCAAATGGGCCAAGGTTCGAGTCACGTAGGAAGCTAAATGAAGCTTTTATTTTTGTGGCAATATGAGGAAGAGATGGAATGACAAGGGAGTCTCTAAGAGGAGTTTAAGATGTGCTTAAATTCCTTGGAAATTTCAGCTAAGCATAAGCTAAATAAGGATTTATTTTAAATTATTTTGTTATGATGAAGAAGAGATAAATGTGGATTATTTTTATTAAAGAGATAAAGAGAGAAAAACAGGGGAATTGATAGTGTTGGCCGAATAGGGGATTCTTGGTATAGTATTTTCGGCAAGGAGGAGAGGCCAAACTTTATTCTTTCTTTTTCTTTTGTTCATCTGCCGAAATCCTCTAGCAAAATTTCCCTCTTCTCTTTTAGTTTGCCAAAGCTGAAAACTCAAGCAAACCCTAGCCGAATTCTTCACCTTTTTCTTCTTATTTTCCATCAAAGGCCGAATACCCTCCTCTCAAAACCCTACCATAGTCGATTCTTCCTAAGCCCATACTCTCTCTTTGCTTTCCCTTGTTAAAGCTGAAATCCTATAGTGTTCATCAAAAGTCAAAATCGAGTGGTCAGCATTTAGGCCATAGCCGAATAGCTCTGGGGATTGAAGTAAAGGTGCTGCCGATTTTAATATAAAGGGGTAAGGATCTATAGTCATCATCTTATTTCTTTCCTTTAGGCTGAAATTAAGATTCTAATGACATCAATGTCTTTGGGCGAAACTTTGAAGGGTCTTTCGGGATTTAGTAGTTGTCGACTACAAAGAGAAGCACAACAAAGTTTCGGGATTTCTAAGATTTAAGGTAAGGCATGTATTCAGCCATGGGCCACTTTTATGTGACTTAAAGTTAGAATTAAATCTAACCAATGCCTATAGGTATTTTGACATCTCCTCAAGACAAGTGATAAGTTTTTGGGATTTCAAATCACAAGGTAAGCACATAGGTACATTCAGCCAAGGTCTATTAGTGATTTAAGATCTAGTTCTTATTTACTTAAAAGCCGAAAACTAACCAAGTTGAATGATCTAGCATTGGCCGATTGAAGGAAGGAATAACACAAAGTTTTTCAGATTTGATTAGTAGTGAAATCGGCACCAAGGTAAGAATTTGATTACAATAATCCTATTAGGATTTGGTTTTATAGCCGAATGGCTTTTTACTAATAAGATTGGGGTTGCCCGAATATAGGCAGTAAAGATCTAAAGTAGTAGATTGGATTTTCGGGATTTGGAGTGAATTTGCTAAGTAAATCAGGTGTGTACTCCACACTATCTATTAGTAGATGTAAGCCAATATTTAATATATATGTTATAATAATGTGAATGTGGCTAAGTTACCATGCGATGGTACAAAGTACTCAGGTACGTTTTTCCTACTCCTACTAGGAATATAATACGATCTATTATGGCACATAAGTGCAACTATAAGAATATGAATAAAGCATAAGGTATAATTTTTGCATGTTTTGCATGACATGGGGCATATGGGTGATATGTAAAGGGGAAGTGAATTGGTGGTTTTATACCCCAACATGTGAATGTGGTGACTTCTGTCACAATATCCGGATGTGGTGACTTATGTCACAATATATGAATGTGGTGACTTATGTCACGAATATATATATATATATGGTGGCTATGCCACGAAATTATAAAGGCGATGAGCACGTCATTGCGATGTTGCCTTCGATGGTGTGTAGCGGATGGAGGGTTGACTTAGTAGTCCCCACGTGTGATGGTGATGGTGATGTGTAGCGGATGGTTATATGCTTGGGCGAATTGCATCATTTATATAAATGCTATGTGAATATGTGACATGACATGCACGAATCTGTTTGAGACTTAGTGTTGATTGTCTACATTGAGTCTGTTTGACTCACCTCTTGTGGGACTATTTTTTAGGTGACCTTGATAATGGACCGGGTCGGAAAGAGCTCAGTGGAGGCCATGCAAAGCTCAAAGATTGTCTTATTTTTATTTATATTTAAGTTTTAAATTACTACGGGTTTTTATTTGATGTAATAAGGCCAAAGTGTTAAATTGTTATGCATGCTTTCAAATTACTTAGTATGATACGATTATTATCCAATTAAAGTTAGAAGTAAATTTCTCTTAAATATTAGAGTTGAATGTATTAACATCTAAACAACACGGTTTTTTTTTTAAATTTAAGCCCAACCCAAATCAAGCTGTTTTCAAAATCACATAAGTTTTTGGCAAAGCCCAAATAGAATTTGAAAGGTTTTCTTTAGAAGCATACGGATCCGGTCGGGGCTTGTGGGCCTAGTTTGGGGTGTTTTAGCTTGGTATCAGAGCCCAGTTTTAAACTCTCGGCCTTGGGTTTAAGGCCGAAAACATTTTCAAAATTAAGCCCAAAAGAATTTTGTGAAAAATTTTGAGAAATAAGTAGGTTTTCTAGCATGGCTTTGAGTCTCCTACAGAAGTCCACCGGGCAAGTACCCTATCTCTTGTGTGATTTATGATATGAATTGTAGAAGGGTAGAAATGGAGCGTAGATTAGCATGATAAGTACTTGAACCCTAGGACTAGGTTACCCCAACAATTACATAAAATTTTAAGTGCCTAATTAAACAAACCCGTGGTTAAGTCACCGAGTTAGGGTGTGGCAACCATTGTGCACATGTCTAGGATTGGTTTCGGTGGGAGATTGGTATTTAAGCAGTCCGTGTGGACGCACCTCCTCTCCACTCGAATCCTACAGTGCGTAACCAGTTCACCCTAACAGGAGGACTTAGTCACGGGCTAAACTCAATAATTAAAACCCGAAAGGGACTAGCCACATTTTTATAGAATCCCTAGTTTTAAAAGTCAACAAACTAGCTTTTTGAATTGTGAAAATTATTATTTTGGGAAAAAAACTTTCTAAAAATTTTTAATTTACAAATTACCTAAATACCCCTAGTGGTAAAAATTACTAAAATGCCCTCAGTAAGGAAAATCAACGAAGTACCCTCAAACTAAAAACCTTTGAAAACACCCTTGTTTTGAAAAGTCACCAGGAACCATATTTTGTGAAAAATTTTGAAAAGACCCTGGCTTGAAAATTACAAAAATACCCCTAGTGTATAAAATTATTATTTCACCTCTGAAATTTTTTTCGGCAAGTATTTTAATTTTGCAAAACATTAACAATCTCTATTTTGTAACATTTACAAATACCCTAATTTGAAAATTACCAAAATACCCCTGAAGGACAAAATTACGAAAATACCCCTGGGTAGTGAAAAAAAACAACAACAACGACAACTACAACATTTCTCTGTAATGAACGCAAGTTCATGTGTGTGACTAAATGAATGATGTGAGATTATATGTGTATGACTCGAAAGAACTACTTTCTAGAACTATTAAACATAAAACTGTTTGTGTTAAATCAGTGGAACAAAGCTAATACATAAAATTCTTTAATCAGATAAACGCAAAGCGAAAGTATGAATTCAAGTGGACGCGGTCGTAACGTACGTGGTCGTGGAAGAGGCCGAATGACCGTGTTTGAACCCGTTAGATTGGGTCAAGGATCTGAAAATGAAATGCCACCACCACCACCAGCCACTGATGTAGAATATCAGGATCAGACGGGGATGGCAGATGTCACGAGCGATCTTGTGGGTTTTAAAAGGGTAGCTAGGCGGTGGAGGCATGGGAGCTCGAAAGTCGGTACTGGCGACTCGAGCCAATGGAGCTAAAGTGTTCCATGGTATATCTGGTGTGGCACCAGATGTCGTTGAGTATTGGTTGGAGGCGTGGCGAGATTATGGATGAGCTCGACTTAAGCGGCGAGGAGAAAGTGAAAGGGTTGGTGTCGCTTCTTCGCGATGAGCCATATCAATGGTGGCTCACGGTGTGGGATGGTGCTACTGATGAGAGGAACTTACTTGGGAGTATGCTAAGGCGGCATACGGAAGAAGTATGTTGGTACCCATTATATCGATGCTGAGAGGAAGGCATTTAAGGGGTGGTTCAAGGGAACAAGTCCGTAGTTGAATCTGTTGAATTCTTAAAATTAAGCCGTATGCTCGGGCATAGTGTCTCTGAGCATGAGCGATGTGTCCGGTTTAAAGATGAACTAAGAGATAACCTGAGGTTATTGATAGCCCCGCAACAAGAGTGGGAGTTTACTGTATTGGTGGAAAAGGCTAAAGTAGTCGAGGGTATCAAGGATTCTGTAAGGCAGAACACTGATTGGAATAGATAGAAGAGGGGTTTTAGGTCGTCTGGATCGTCAGGGAATGTGCAAAAGAGGCCTAGAGTTGATGGGCTACAAGGTCAGCGGACTGTGATAGGAGGCCAATACTGTACTTTTGATCAGTGTGGAAAGAATCATCTAGGAGAGTGTTGGAAGAAGACAAGAGGATGTTTCAAATGTGGGTCTAAGGACCATATGATTAAGAACTGTCCTATGAGATAGGATTGGAATCGACCACCACTCGGGGTGTTACTCGAGGCTAGAAGAGGAGGCAATGACCTCGGTGAGGCGTGGTGCGAATGGTAGAGAAATGGTGAGGAAGAGGACGTGGAACACCGGTCGAGGTGGTGGTATCTGAGGCAAGGCAGTAGGGCTTGGTATATGTGATTCGCCGTAGAGAGACGGGGGCCTTGCCGGATGTCATAACTGGTACGTTCCTTATTTATGGTAAGCCTTATTTTACTTTGATCGATGTGGGCTCGACCCATTCTTATGTTGCATGTAGTGTAGTTGAAACACTAGGCATAGCCTCTGAACTCTCTAATAGTGAGATGGTGTAGTAAGCCCACTAGGTCAAGCTGTAGTGGTAAACAAGATATTTGGTGTGATTTTGGAGTTTGGGGAGTAGTATTCCTGCTAACTTAATGGAATTACCCTTGAAATTCGATCTTATACTTGGCATGGATTGGCTAGTGGAGCATCGAGTTGTATTGGATTGTGTAGCCAAGCGAATGGAGTTAAGGACCCCAGGAGGATGAGGTGATGGTTATGATAGGCGAAAGAAGGAACTATTTGTCTAACGTAGTTTCGGCATTGAAGGCGGATAAGATGGTTTGGAAGGGGTGTAAGGCATTTTTGGCCTTCATTTGTGCTTTGGATACAAACGAAGGGGAGTTAATGGAGTTAGAACTGTAAGGAAGTTTGTGGATGTCTTTCTGGAAGAATTACCCAGAATACCCCCGAACAGAGAGGTGGAGTTTGGAATTGACTTACTGCCGGGTACAGCTCCTGTGTCCATTGCCCCATACAGAATGGCACCAAAGGAGTTGGTTGAGCTTAAGGCTCAGATTCAGGAATTGCTTGATCGTGGTTTCATCCGACCTAGTGTGTCTCCATGGGGAGCACCGGTCTTGTTTATGAAGAAAAAGGATAGAACTATGAGTATGTGCATAGATTATCGTCAGTTGAACAAGCTGACCATCAAGAACAAGTACCCGTTGCCAAGAATTGACGACTTGTTTGATCAGCTTAAGGAGGCTGCAGTATTCTCGAAGATAGATCTAAGGTCTGGATATCATCAGCTTAAGGTGAATGAGGCTGATATCCATAAGACGGCTTTTCGAACAAGGTACGAGCATTATGAGTTCTTGATAATGCCGTTCGGTTTGACTAATGCCTCAGCCGCGTTTATGGACATGATGAATCGGGTTTTCCAACCCTATCTGGACCGGTTCGTTGTTGTGTTCATAGATGACATATTGGTGTATTCAAATTCAGAGGAAGAGCATGATGAGCATCTCTGAATTGTGGCAAGTGTTGAGGGAGAAGAAGCTCTACGCCAAATTCAGCAAGTGTGAATTTTGGCTTAAGGAGGTGACGTTTCTAGGACATGTGGTTCCATTTGAAGGAATAAGGGTGGATCCTCGGAAGATTGAGGCAGTTTTGGGTTGGAAACCCCCTAGGTCTGTGGCGAAAGTTCAGAGTTTCTTAGGATTGGTAGGCTATTATAGAAGGTTTGTAAAAGGGTTCTCGTCGATAGCTGCGCCTTTAACAAAGTTATTAAGGAATGAAGTGCCTTTTATATGGACCAATAAGCAGGAGAGCTTGAGAAGCTTAAGAAGGTTTGACCGAAGCTCAATTTTGATTTAGCGAGGCGGGGAAGGTTTTGTAGTATCTTGTGATGCTTCTGCGACAACTAAGGACAACCACACGAGGTTAACTACCTGACGTGCGACTTGGAATTGGCAACAATGGTCTTTGCCCTTAAGGTGTGGAGGCACTATCAATATGGAGAGAAGTCGGTGATCTACAGGACCACAAGAGTCTTAAGTACTTGTTGACTCGAAGGAGTTGAACTTAAGGCAATGAAGGTGGGTGGAACTATTGAAGGACTACGATTGTTCCATAGAATATCACCCGGGCAAGGCGAATGTAGTGGTGGATGCCCTAAGTCGGAAGGTTGTGTCAGATTTAAGGGCGATGTTCGCACATCTGAGCTTGTATGATGATGGAAGTGCATTGGCGAGCCGCAAGTTAAGCCAACGTGGTTGAATGAAGTGAAATAAGGATAGTTGGTTGATGAGGATCTAAGTGTTAAGTTGCGACAAGTCTGCGAATAGAGAGTTAGATGGTTATGGTGTTAATGACAAGGGAGTATTGTGCTTCAAGGGTAAGATTTGTATGCCGAAGGACGCAGAGCTTAGGCAAAGAATTCTTGAGGAATCGCATAGTAGCCCTTATGCTATGCATCCCGAGAGGTAGTAAAATGTCAGAGACCTAAGGAGCAGTTACGGTGGGTGGTCTTAAGCAGAAGTGGTGAATTTGTGGGCAAATGCTTGGCGTGTCGACAAGTTAAAAGGTGAACACCAAGTTTCATCGGGATTGCTTCAGCCAATACAAATTCCCCAATGGAAGTGGGAGAGAATCACCACGGACTTCGTTAATGGGCTTCCCCTTACGCCTACTAAGAAGGACTCGGTATGGGTGATAGTGGATCGACTGAAAAAGTCGGTATATTTTATTCGGTCTTGAGTTGATTACTCCCTATAGAAGTTAGCAAGGTTGTATGTAGCGGAGATTGTGAGGTTGCACGGAGTACCGATATCAATCATCTCGGATAGGGATCCGAGGTTCACGTCTCAGTTTTAGAAAGCACTACATCAGGCTTTAGGCACCAAATTGGATTTCACTATGGCTTTTCATCCACAGTCGGACGACCAGTCTGAACAAGTAATCCAAGTCTTAGAGGATATGTTACGGGGCTATGTGATGGATTTCAGAGGAAGTTAGGAGGAATATTTGCCTGTATGAATCACCGTATGAAGCACTGTATGGTCGGAAGTGTCAGACTCCTACATGTTGGACGAAATTAGGGGAACATCGAGTTTTGGGTCCAGAGATTGTGGCTGAATCGGATGAGAAGGTTAAGATAATTAAGGCACGATTAAAGGAGGCGTCTGATAGGCAGAAGTCGTATGCAGATCTCAAATGGAAGGAAATAGAATTTGATGTGAGAGATCAAGTGTTTCTTAAGGTTTCGCCTTGGAAAAAGGTAATGATATTTGGTCGAAAAGGGAAGTTAAGTCCAAGGTTTATATGACCTTATAAGGTTTTGAAGCGAATTGGACCAGTGGCATATCAGTTGGAGTTGCCACCGGAGTTGAAGCGGATGCTCGGCGTATTCTATGTTTCCATGCTCGTCATTATCGATCGGATCCATCTCATGTAGTCTTGATTGAAGAGGTGGAGATAAGGCGGATTTGTCCTACGAGGAGGAGCCGATTCAGATTTTAGAACGAGATGTGAAAGTGTTACGGAAGAAATCAGTTATTCTAGTCAAAGTGTTATGGCGTAATCATGGATCGGAGAAGCTTCATGGGAGCCAGAAGAGACGATGCGACAACAGTACCCTCACTTATTTCAGTCAGGTAATTTCGAGGACAAAATTATTTTAAGGGGGTAGAACTGTAATATCCCAAATTACGGCCTATGCATTTTTGCTTAATAACATGAAATAGCATGATTATGAGTGTTGTGAATGTGCATTGTGAATTGATGAATTTTAAGCGTGAACAAATGCTTTAGAAAGTATTAGATTCTAAATTTAAAGAGGAAGCTAAGCGAGGAAGGCCTTAAAAGAAATAGTAGAGGAATTGTGACACACAAGCGGGCTTGGTAAAGTGGTTGCAAGGTGCCACTTAGGGCCTCTGTGAATGACGCCACTAACAGGTGCAAATGGGCCAAGTTCGAGTCGCGTAGGAAGCTAAATGAAGCTTTTATTTTTGCGGCAATATGAGGAAGAGATGGACAGCAATGGGAGTCTCTAAGAGGAGTTTAAGATGTGTTTAAATTCCCTTGGAAATTTCGGCTAAGCATAAGATAAATAAGGATTTATTTTAAATTATTTTTGTTATGATGAAGAAGAGATAAATGTGGATTATTTTTATTAAAGAGATAAAGAGAGAAAAACAGGGGAATTGATAGTGTTGGCTGAATAAGGGATTCTTGGTATAGTATTTTCGGCAAGGAGGAGAGGCCACCTTTATTCTTTCTTTTTCTTTTGTTCATCTGCAAAAATCCTCTAGCAAAATTTCCCTCTTCTCTTTTAGTTTGCCAAAGCCGAAAACTCAAGCAAAACCTAGCCGAATTCTTCACCTTTTTCTTCTTCTTTTTCATCAAAGGCCGAATACCCACCTCTCAAAACCCCACCATAACCGATTCTTCCTAAGCCCATACTCTCTCTTTGCTTTCCCTTGTTAAAGCCGAAATCCTATAGTGTTCATCAAAAGCCAAAATCGAGTGGTCAGCATTTAGGCCATAGCCGAATAGCTCTGGGGATTGAAGTAAAGGTGCTGCCAATTTTAATATAAAAGCGTAAGGATCCATAGTTATCATCTTATTTCTTTCCTTTAAGCTGAAATTAAGATTCTAATGCCCTCAATGTCTTTGGCAGAAACTTTGAAGGATCTTCCGGGATTTAGTAATTATCGACTGCAAAGAGAAGCACAACAAAGTTTCGGGATTTCTAAGATTTAAGGTAAGGCATGTATTCAGCCATAGGCCACTTTTATGTAACTTAAAGTTAGAATTAAATCTAACCAATGCCTATAGGTATTTCGACATCTCCTCAAGACAAGTGACAAGTTTTCGAGATTTCAAATCACAAGGTAAGCACATAGGTACATTCGACCAAGGTCTATTAGTGATTTAAAATCTAGTTCTTATTTACTTAAAAGCCGAAAACTAACCAAGTCGAATGATCTAGCATTGACCGATTGAAGGAAGGAATAACACAAAGTTTTTCGGATTTGATTAGTAGTGAAATTGGCACCAAGGTAAGAATTTGATTACAATAATCCTATTAGGATTTGGTTTTATAGCCGAATGGCTTTTTACTAATAAGATTGGGGTTGGCCGAATATAGGCAGTAAAGATCTAAAGCAGTAGATTGGATTTTCAGGATTTGGAGTGAATTTGCTAAGTAAATAATAATGTGAATGTGGCTAAGTCACCATGCGATGGTACAAAGTACTCAGGTACGTTTTTCCTACTCCTACTAGGAATATAATACGATCTATTATGGCACATAAGTGCAACTATAAAAATGTGAATAAAGCATAAGGCATAATTTTTGCATGTTTTGCATGACATGGGGCATATGGGTGATATGTAAAGGGGAAGTGAATTGGTGGTTTTATACCCCAACATGTGAATGTGGTGACTTATGTCTCAATATCCGAATGTGGTGACTTATGTCACAATATATGAATGTGGTGACTTATGTCACGAATATATATATATGGTGGCTATGCCACGAAATTATAAGGGCGATGAGCACGTCAAGCTATGTGACGCCTTCGATGGTGCGTAGCGGATGGAGGGTTGACTTAGTAGTCCCCACGGTGTGATGGTTGGTACGGGTGATGTGTAGCGGATGGTAATATAGGCTTGGGTTTGGGAATTGCATCATTCTATATAAATGCTATGTGAATATGTATGATGTGACATGCACGAATCTGTTTGAGACTTTGTTGATTGTACACATTGAGTTTGTTTGACTCACCCTTGTGGGACTATTTTTCGGTGACCTTGATAATAGGCCAAGGTCGGCAAGAGCTCGATGGAGGCCATGCAAAGCTCAAAGATTGTCTTATTTTTATTTATATTTAAGTTTTAAATTACTACGGGTTTTTATTTGATGTAATAAGGCCAAAGTGTTAAATTGTTTATGCATGCATTCAAATTACTTAGTATGATCGATTATTATCAATTAAAGTTAAAGTAAATTTCTCTTAAATATTAGAGTTGAATGTATTAACATCCCGAACAACATGGTTTTTTTTTAAATTTAAGCCCAACCCAAATCAACTGTTTTCAAAATCACATAAGTTTTTGGCAAAGCCCAAATAGAATTTGAAAGGTTTTTCTTTAGAAGCATACCAGATCCGGTCAAGGCTTGTGGGCCGGGTTTGGGGTGTTTCAGCATCATTATATATGTTTATAATGCTTGAGTCGTTCGAGGCGACAGTGGACCTTCTGTTCGGTCATTAACACCCTGGTTTGCAAAATTACCGAAATACCCTTAGTTTGTGAAATTACCAAAATACCCCTAGTTTGTGAAATTACCAAAATAACCTTAGTTTGTGAAATTACCAAAATACCCCTAGTTTTTGGAATTACCGAAATACCCCTGGGTTGTAAAATGACCAAAATACCCCTAGTTTATAAAATTATCGAAATACCCCTAGTTTTAGAAATTACCAATATACCCCTGGTTTGTAAAATTACCAAAATACCACTGGTTTTAAAATTACCGAAATACCGCTAGTTTGTAAAATTACCAAAATACCCCTGGTTTGCAAAATTATCAAAATACCCCTGGCTTGCAAAATTATCGAAATACCTCTGGTTTGTGAAATTACCAAAATACCCCTAGTTTGCAAAATTATCGAAATACCCCCGGTTTGTGAAATTACCAAAATACCCTCAGTTTTTAAAATTACCAAAATACCCTAGCTTACAAAATTACCGAAATACCCTCAGTTTGCAAAATTACTATTTTACCCCTAAATGACAAAATTACCATTGTACCCTCGTGGTAGTACTAGCGTTTCATGTGTTAATTGTATGATTGATTATGTTTGAGATACACTGCATACAAGAATTAGTTATGAGTAGAATTACCGAACTACCCCTAAAGGGTAGGATTACCAGAATACCCTTACAGGGTAAAATGACTGATTTGCCCTTGTAGGTATGTGATTGGCTTGTGCTATGATATGACCGATTTGGCTATGGTTGTATGATTGATATGGTTTTATTACATGTTTAAATGATTGTTATTGAGCATAGCCATTCTGCATACACGTGTAATGCTTGACCATGACATATACGACATATTGCATGGAGTTGGGTTATTGATGATCGGGGAAGTGTATATCTGTGGCTCTACCACATTCTGTATAATGGCTATATGCCAACCTAGATTTGGCTCCGTGCCATCTTGATTATGGCTTTGTGCCAATCGTATTTACCCAAGGTTGTGTGCCGATTATATTACCGTCGCTGATGGCTATGTGCTAGGCATAATACAATTATTGATTACTCTGTGTCAATCATATTTACCCAGGGTTGTGTGCCGATTATATTATTATTTCAATGGCTTGGTACCACATTATCATATCGATGATTAAGCTGACATAGTGATCGGTGGCTACGCCACGCTTGATTATAAGGTCACTTAGTGATCGGTGGCTCTGCCACATTTGATTATAAGGTCACTTAGTGAACGGTGGCTCTGCCACATTTGATTATAAGGTCACATGGTGATCGGTGGCTCTGCCACATTTGATTTTAAGGTCACATAGTGATCGGCATTATAACTGATAGCATGACTGTCAAGATGGCGTGTAGTGGATGGAGGGTTAATTGTAGAAATCCTCACGGTGTGTTGGGTTGGTACGGGTGGCGTGTAGAGGATAGAAAATTAGGTTGGGCTAGGTTTGCATCGCATTGCATACATGATCTGCTGTGACATATGATATGGGTTAAGGCTCAACCAAGGCTATTTTGGGCTAAGGCCCAATTACCACCGTTAGTGTATGGGCTTCGGCCCGAATTGTTGTGATGCATGTTCTTACCGGTGAGGGTTGTACACACTGAGTTTTTGTAAACTCACCCCCTCTTTTTATTTAATGTTGTAGGCAATTCCCAGCGATAGAGTATTGGGAGCCGTGGAGGACTCGGGGGTGGCTATACATCGGAGATACTACTTGTGAACTTTAGTAATTTCGATTTTTGCCTTTTCTTTTAGATTATTTCTTTTGGGTTAATATTTTATAATAACGCCAATGGTTTATTTTTTCTAAGTTTTTATTTATAACTGTTAAACTTATAAATATGGGGTTTTCTTAAAACATTAGCAATCGTTTTCTAAAATATCATGTTTACGCAACTATGCAAGTTCAACTTTCATAACAAAATAGTTTTTCAAAATAATTACAACTTTTAAATGGTCATTTAGTAAATCACGTTTTTTTCAATTAAACAACGAACTCAGAGTTCAAAAATCTGATAAAACATTTCTAAATAATTGCTTAGCTTTTCAACTTCCTTCAATGTGACATGCCAGATTCGGGCCTAACTTCTAGGTCGAGTTTGGGATGTTACAATTATGGTATCAGAGCCTAGGTTGCAAAACTCGGCTGTGGAATAGGTTCGGAAAATGTTTTTCAAAAATTGGTTTGAAACTTGGTTTAAAAAATAAAGTATCTTTATTGGAAGTATGGCACCCGAGTAACCGGTACCAAATTCGTAAGTCCCCTTACTTATTATTATATGCTATAATGACTGTATTTATTCTGTGTATGTTTTGGATGTAATGTTTGAATGGAAAATTTTTATGTATGAGTGTTAAATATCTATTTGCTTCTATATTAGATATTTGGTTGTATGAAGAGGTTCCAAGCTTAAGTTAGAAAGTGTATTACAGTTTTAGAATCAGAGTGCGCAGCGTGAGTGTAGTGTTGTAGGTTAGGATGTGCGACTGTTTCTATAGTTTTTAAAATTTTGGGGACAAAATTTCTTTTAGGAGGGTAGATTTGTAACATCCCAAAGTTAGGCTTAGAAGGATTAGGCCCATTAGGCCTTAGGCATAGGAGCATTTAAAATTCTTGGGAATAAGAGAACGGCTTTAATGCAAGTTGAATCTAGTAGGTGAGTGATTTTGGAATGTTAGGGGGCTTCTATGAAGTCCCAGGTTCAAACTTTGGCTTTAGGGAAATTTGTGTTTTAGGTGAAAAACCCTGGGAGTTAGTAGGTAGGCTTTAAGAATAAAATGTGGAGAAAAAGACACAATAAGTGCTTGTGGGGTAGTGGCAAAATGACGCCACTGAAGGAGCAAGGGGGTGATGCCACAAGGAAGGAAGGAGGTCCAAGGTTCAAGTCCTGGCTTTTTCATTTTGGTTTTCTTTTTATATGGACTCTGGAATTTTGCCATAGGGTTATATTTAGTTGCACATGGTTTTAGACACAAGGAAGTGAGTGGTCTAGTGGCAAGGCATCATTAAGGGTGCAAGGGAGCAAGGGAGCCTAGGTTCGAATCTCATGGAAAGCAAGGGAGTATTTATTTTGCGGATTTGACGGCAAGAGTTTGATTTGGATTTAAACTCTACTGATGGAGGGATCCCACATTGGAAAGATACACTGAAGGAAGCTAAAAAGCTAGCTATATATAGAGCTGCCTAGGAGGAGAAGGAGCATACCTGTTGGCGTTGGGCATAGGAGTGCTCGAGCGCGGTTTAGCAGCTTCAGATTCCTATCAGGTGTGTACTCTATCTACTATAGTTGTAGAGCGACAAATGCCGATAAGCCAATCACACGGCGATGGTAGCCATATGAGCGTCCAAGTGCATGTGTGGGGCTTCAACACGATAGTTGAGGCCATCAGTAGTGTTCTTATGGGTGTGGGATGTTGGGCCACGATGGCCCGATAGGGGCCAAGTGGGCCCAATAGGCTCGAGGGCCCACATGAGTAAATTGTATGATTGAGTAGTAGATAGTGAACTAGACTATGTGAATCTCATATAAACCACACGAATGTGTGGGCCTACTTGGGCATAGAATGGGCCTTAGGTCCATTCGCATCATTATCTCTATTTAGAATACTTGAGTCGTTCGAGACGACATTGGACCTTCTGTTGGGTCGTTAACACCCTGGTTTGCAAAATTTTGAAATACCCCTAGCTTGTGAAATTACCAAAATACCCTTGGTTTGTGAAATTATCGAAATACCCCTAGTTTGCGAAATTATCGAAATACCCCTAGGTTGTAAAATGACCAAAATACCCATGTTTATAAAATTACTGAAATTCCCCTGGTTTGAGAAATTACCAAAATACCCTTGGTTTGTAAAGTTACCGAAATACCCCTAGTTTGTAAAATTATTGAAATATTATCGATTTATAAAATTACCGAAATACCCCTTGTTTGCAAAATTATCGAAATACCCCTAGCTTGCAAAATTATCGAAATACCCCAGGTTTGTGAAATTACCAAAATACCTCTGGTTTACAAAATTATCGAAATACCCATGATTTGTGAAATTACCAAAATACCCTCAGTTTCTGAAATTACCAAAATACCCCTAGCTTGTGAAACTACCGAAATACCCCCAGTTTACAAAATTATTATTTTACCCCTAAACGATAAAATGACCGTTGTACCCTCATGGAAGTACTAGCGTTTTATGTGTTAATTGTATGATTGATTATGTTTGAGATACACTGCATATAGGAATTAGTTATGAGTAGAATTACCGAGCTACCCCTGAAGGGTAGGACTACTGAAATACCCTTACAAGGTAAAATGATTGATTTGCCCTTGTAGGTAAGTGATTGGTTTGTGCTATGATATGACCGATTTGGCTATGGTTGTATGATTGATATGCTTTTATTACATGTTTAAATGATTGTTATTGAGCATGGCCATTCTGCATACAAGTGTAATGATTGAGCAGGACATATACGACATATTGCATGGAGTTGGGTTATTGATGATCAGGGAAATGTATATCGGTGGCTCTGCCACATTCTGCATAATGGCTATATGCCAACCTAGATATGGCTCTGTGCCATCTTGATTATAGCTTTATGCCAATCGTATTTACCCAAGGCTGTGTGCCGATTGTATTATCGTCGCTGATGGCTATGTGCCAAGCATAACACAGTTATTGATGACTCTGTGTCAATCATATTTACCCATGGCTATGTGCCAATTATATTATTATTTTGATGGCTTGGTGCCACATTATCATATCGATGATTAAGGTGACATAGTGATCAGTGGCTAAGCCACGCTTGATTATAAGGTCACTTAGTGATCGGTGGCTCTGCCACATTTGATTATAAGGTCACTTATTGATCGATGGCTCTGCCACATTTGATTATAAGGTCACATGGTGATCGGTGGCTCTGCCACATTTGATTTTAAGGTCACATAGTGATCGGCATTATAACTGATAGCATGACTGTCAAGATGGCGTGTAGCAGATGGGAGGTTGATTGTAGAAATCCCCACGGTGTGTTGTGTTGGTACGGGTGGCGTGTAGAGGATGGAAAATTAGGTTGGGCTGGGTTTGCATCGCATTACATACATGATCTGCTATGACATATGATATGGGTTAAGGCTCAACCGAAGCTATTTTGGGCTAAGGCCCAATTGCCACCGTTACTGTATGGGCTTCAGCCCAAATTGTTGTGATGCATGTTCTTATCGATGAGGGTTGTACACACTGAGTTTTCGCAAACTCACCCCCTCTTTTTATTAAATGTTTCAGGTAATTCCCAGTGATAGAAGATTGGGAGCCATGGAGAACTCGGGGGTGGCTATACATCGGAGATACTACTTGTGAACTTTAGTAATTTCGATTTTTACCTTTTCTTTTAGATTATTTATTTTGGGTTAATATTTTGTAATACGACCATTGGCTTATTTGTTCTAAGTTTTCATTTATAAATGTTAAACTTATAAATAGGGAGTTTTCTTAAAACATTAGCAATCGTTTTCTAAAATATCATGTTTACATAGCGATGCAAGTTCAACTTTCATAACAAAATAGTTTTTCAAAATAATAACAACTTTTAAGCGGTCATTTAGTAAATCACGTTTTCTCAATCAAACAACGAACTCGGAGTTCAAAATCGATAAAACTTTTCTAAACAATTGCTTAGCTTTTCAACTTCCTTCAATGTGACATGCAGTTAGGCTTAACTTCTAGGCGGGTTTGGGGTGTTACAAAATGCCACTCTGACTCCATTTTACTATTACACAATTTTAACTTATATTTTCTTATGTTTTTCTTTTCAAATTATTGTGATGAGATTATCTTTTTTTTTTGAATTTTTATTTTTATTATAATTTGAGTATTGAACTTTAATTTTTAACTAAAATATTAAATATTAAATTTTATGTTTTAATTTTTAATTTTTAATTTTTATTATTAAATTTTAAAAATTTAATTTTTATTATTAAATATTAAAAATTTTAAATAAATAATTTTCAAACTTAATTCGAGTAATATTAATTTAAAAGAATTAGATACATACCATAAGTTTTATATAATTTTTTATGTAAGAAAACAAAACTAAAAATTCCAAAATATGAAGTAAAAAGGTTTAAAAACTATAATTTATATAAAAATTTCATAATATCTCTTTTATGATTATATAATAAATTATTTAATATATAAATTAAAAACTTAACTCCAAACCCTATTATATAACCCCAAATCCAATCTCAAAACTCTAAACTAAAACACATACCCCCAAACCCCAAACTATATAATGATAATTTTAATATTAAAGTTCATGTTATCTAGTTTTCAATTATATATAATAAATTATTTAATATGTCAATTAAGGATAAAAGTTTGAACCTATTTTAAAGAAATAAACATTGGGGTATTGGATACATATACCATTCAGGGTTGTGGGAAGATAGTTTCACAATAGAATGAAGGATTGGTGAATGATGGTCGAATCTAACAGCTTAGGGGTTATGAGATTTAGGGATTTTAGGGATTTGAATGAGGGGAAACTGATTTGAGGGATTTCGATTTTGGGATTTTGGGTCATATAGGTAACATCCTAAACCCTAAACTATAAACCCTAAAATCAAAAACCTAACACATTAACCATTTCCCCCTAAACCTTAAACCCTAAACTCATAAACTATAAACCATAAACCCTAAACTCAGAACCTTATCCCATTAACCATCTCCCCCTAAACCTTTAACCCTAAACTTTAACCCCTAACCACTAACACTTAAACCTTAATAACCGGTAAACACTAAGATATTAAACACTGTACAATAAACCCAAACAACAAACTTTAAAACACTAAACCCATACACCAAAATAACAAACCCTAAACCATGAAATTAACATACTAAACATTAAATCCTAAATCAATTTTAATAGCTCAATTTGTAACTTAAATGAAAACTTCTAAATTGTTTAGTTAGCAATTTGTAACTTTTCATAATTAAGTAACTAAAATGAAACTTTCTCACTACTTATAAGTGAATTTATCAAAATAAAATATAATTCAAAACAAGAATAAGAAAAAAAATGAAAAAATTTTAGCGACATTTTTGTAAAAGCGCCGCTAATACTCAAGCCTTTAGCGGCGTTTTTTCAAAAGCGCCGCTAATGCTCAGGCCTTTAGCGGTGTTTTTTCAAAAGCGCCGCTAATGCTCAAGCCTTTAGTGGCATTTTTACAAAAGCGTCGCTAATGCTCAAGCCTTTAGCGGCATTTTTCCAAAAGCGCCTCTAATGCTTAGGCCTTTAGCGGTGTTTTCAAAAAAAAAAAGCACCTCTATTTATCCTTTTTAGCGGCGTTTTAGAAATAAACGCCGCTATTGTGTAATATTTGTGGCGTTTTTCTTTAAAACGCAGCTAAAAGTCTGTTTTAGTGTAGTGTTAGGATTTAACCCACTCACTCCACTAAAAGCCTACCTCCAAAATTAACCCCTAGTGAACCCCTTTGATCCTAACAACCCTTTTATTGATTCACCCCTAACATAAATCTAAAACCCATCTTATATTTGTTATCACCATTTCTTTTGACTACCCTTCTATCGAGACTTGATTTGATCAGTTGCCTAATTATTTTATTTAGTAGCTGAATTCATCTTGTATTATGTATTTACTTGTTTTGTTCTTAAAAAAATCAAAGTATATTCATTATTAGTTCCGTAATGAAGTGAGCTTATACATTTAAATTCAACATCTTGAAGAAGAAGCTCGTATTATTAGTATTACAAGTTTTTAATTGATGTATTCAGTTCATTGTTTCTAGTTAGGTAATTTTTCAATTCAATCTCGATTTTAACCTTCTAATTCAGCCTATATCCACACCTTTAACCAAGCCCCATTACAACCCTTTAAAGACCTTTTGATTTATGTATCATTTCATTTTATAATGGTGGAGATTTGATTTTCAGGCAAGCCTATGGGATTAACTTTTCATGTTTGACTGATGAGTGCTTTATTTTGAACCTCAAACACCTTGAGTGATTTCAGTGAATCTTTGGTGAGGATGTCAATCCTTGTCAGTTTTGAATCAAAGGTAATTATTTGGATAAGGGGAAACACCTATGTTTTCATGCTATAAACTTATGACTTTGATTGATTGAATCTTTAGGACTCTTTGAGTTAAATTATCCATGTATAAACTATCCATGAATTATGATGAGACATTGTTAACGGGAATTATGAATTAAGGGAAATTAATTCTGATTGTGAGTTGAGAATTTTGCTTGAGGACAAGCAAATGCTTAAGTGTGGGGGTATTTGATAAACCGTAATATGTTCATATTTTAATCCCACATTTACCATACTTTTGGATGGTTTATTTCCTGAATTGTGGAATTTGGTGCTCCTAATCCTTTAATTTCATGTTTTATACTTAGAAAAGCATCGGGGGATGAAAGAACAAGAAACGGGTCAAAAACGGAGAAAATGGGCCAAAGTACGAATTATACATGGCATGGGTAGTTAGAGGTACTTAGAGGCAAAGAAAGACATTCCAAAAAGCCTATAAAAACACCCTAGAGGCCAACCTTAAAGGGGCTATTCAGCTAGGCCAATGAGCCAAGCCAGAGAGGCCGAATTGTGGAGTTTACTCGAAGAAAGCCAGTTGATTCATCTCAAGAAGCCGGAATCATACTCAAGACTGAGGATCTCTCCTTCAATTCCTTCAGGGGGTTTTAGGGGTTTTCTTATGTTTTGTTTTATATTTTTTTTCTGAGATGTATTCTTTTATGATTATGAACTAAACCCCTCAAATACCTGAGGGGATGAAACCTAAGACGGATTTTGTTATTGTTTTCTGAACTATATGATAAATACATGATTTGTTCTTAACTATGTTTCTTAGTTCTTACTTTGATATTTCAGGATATTGATTCAAGTATTGATATACTTAGGCAGAGGAGGAATATTCCCTATTTAATAGTAGATCTAGCATAGTTAAGCGGAGTTGATCGCAACCCTAGAGATAGGATGATGAAAATCTGCCGGATTAGGGTCAAACCTAATATGGGAATCCATAGATCGAGTTAATGCAATTCTAGGGGTTTTAATTAGAAAGATATTTCAATTAACCAACTACGGTTAGACGTTAGTAGCCTCGAGAGAGGTATTAGTATAAATTAGGGAATCCTACAGATCAAGTCAAGTGAATAAATTGTCTAGTTCAGAGTTAGATAACACGTGAAGTCTAGGTGGATTCTTTCTCGGGCATTGTCTTAATCAATTGGTTTTCCCACAAGTATTTCCCCAATTCCTTCTTTGTGTCTTAGCTTATTTAGCTTAGTAGTTGTTAATTTTAGATTAAATGACAATTCTCTTAATTCTTAGGCTAAATAATAAAAAAGAAAGTTAGTATTAGTACTTTTGGTTCCTTTGGGTTTGACAATCTGGTCTTGCCACTAAACTATACTACTGTTCGATAGGTACACTTGCCTCAATCGTGGTGATAGTTAGTTTCTAGGCTCGATTATTCATTATATAAATTTGTTAGACTTTTTCCACCACCATCAGTAGGTTAAATTGAGAATAGTGTAAATTGAGGACTAAAAATATAAAATGAATGAAATGTGTGGGCTTGTATTAGCATGAGAAGAATTCGACTAAGCATATGTGATATGAAATTGTGTGTATTTGATAATTTTATGAAATAGGGACTAAAGTGTCGAAATGTGAAAATGTGAGGGCTATTTTGTAAAATGCCCTAAATTTGTGTGTGAGGACTAAATTGAATGAATTGGTGATTGAATGAGTTAAATTTGAATGTGTATAGACCAAGAAAGGAGAGGTTTAGATCGAGATCGAGGCAAAGATAAAGTGCTCTATTAATCGACCGTTTCGGTATTTTGATGTCCAAGGTAAGTTCAGATATAATACTAGTTGTAAACTATATCTATGTGATGTGAATTGTATGATTATATATATATATAACTATGAGATTAGAAATGGTATGTGCTAAATTGAATTAGAAGGCACTAAGTGTGCAAAATTAGAAATGAGACAGAGATGATGAGTACTGTGTGTATGAAAAGATAGAAGCTTTGGCTTATCGAATTGGCACTGTGTGTGCGATACCGACATAAGTTTGGTTTAACATATTGATACAAAGTGTGCGGTGACGATTATATTTCGATTATGAAATTGACACTAAGTGTGCGAATAAATCAAATGAATAGCAAAGGTTGAACGAGAGGTAATATCGAGCAATTGAGTAGCATGAGTGGTGAGTAACTATGTGTTGATCAAGGCATGTTTGAACCTATGTGGTTGATGATAGCCTTAAAAGTTGAATAAATAGATACTTGAGCATATGGTTGAGATTGATGAAGAGCCTAATTTTGTAGTTTTCTATGTGATGGTTTAATTATGTATTGATGTGGTATTATTGAGTAATATGTATTATATTACGAACTTACTAAGTTTGAAAGCTTACTGTGTGATTTGTTTCTCTATTTTACATTGTCAGTAAAGCTAGCTCAGATCTAGGAATCGTCAGCATCTCTATCATACTATCGGCAATCTATTTTGGTACTTTTGAAGATGTGTATATTTGAATATGGCACGTATAGACTAGTTGATTTGAAACATGTTTGAGATGTGTAAATATCCATGTGATGTAGCTAGATAAATGTTGGTGATATGCATGAATGATTATGGTATATGAAATATGTTTTAATATGGCTTGATGGCAATGAAATAGTCTTATGAATGGTAAGCTTAGTGATGGATTGATGCCATAGTAATATAGTGATATTTGATGAATCATCCATGGTTTTACACGTGAATTGGTTGAGCTATTTAGTGTATAAGATGGTATGCTAGAAATGAGATTGAATTGGATTGATATGGTGAATATTTTGATGTGTTTCGGTTTATTATTGATATATGGAAAGATGCTTAATTGTATTTATAGGGATGACCCTTGTGTGGATGGCAAATTAGCCTTGTAAATGGCCTATTTTGCATACATGGCTAAAAGACACGAACGTGTGTCTCTGTCGTGTGGCTCAAGGGCCACTTCGAGGTGTACTTTGGTAGGTTACATGGCCGTAGCCCATGGGCGTGCTTAGTGGTCGTGTGACCAAGTCAGTAGCTAGCTTAATTTCATACGGCCATGGCACACGGGCATGCCTAGTAGCCATGGGAACAATTCAGTATATATGCTCTGTTTTGGCACGGCCTAGACACATGGGCATGTTTGGTAGTCATTTGAGGCACACGATCTGACTGCATGGGCGTATGGCCTTTGCAGTGTTGAAGAATGTTTAAATTTTTGAAAACTTTCATAAGTGTTTGGTTTAGTCCCAACCTCTTTCTAACATGTGTTTAAGTTCTCGTAGACCATGATAAAGGACTATATGCTCATTTTTGAATATGATTGATTGATGATTGACTTTGTGTTGTGAAATGGATGTAAAATGTTTTGATTGTTTGGTAATGCCTCTTAACCATATTTTGGTGATGGTTTTGAGTTAGGGGTGTTACACTTTAGAGGTCAGATGAGGTCTAAAGGTTTGTTAATATACTTAGTGAGTGTGTAGGAGACCATTAGAAGGTGTATAAACTCAATAATGGTCGTTGTGTTGCAGTATGGGAAGTTTGATGTTGCAACATAGGGAGCAGAATACAAGAATATCGAGGCTGCCTTCAATGTCATGACACAGCCATGGGATGTCGTGACACACCCCTAAAGCAACCTTGAACCTGAGTATACTGCCTTTGAAGTCACGACATAGACACTAGGGCATTGCAACATCGATCCTATACAGGAGACATTTACGAGCCAGAGCCATTTTGGTCTGCATAATCAAATATTTAACATGTGAGCGTCAGCTGACCTAAGGTTAAGGATGATGGCAACCCTAACTCTATAAATAGGCTCATCTAGCACTTGTTATGGAGAGCTTTTCAGACTTGAGAATTTTCTTTGTAATTTCAGTTTTCAATTTTTAGGCTTTAGGTTTAGTTTTAGTTATTTTCTCTTTGCGTTATTCAGAGAATGTGGTTTGTAAATATGACAAACACTAGTGGATTTTTTGCACTTCATCTATCAAATACAAATAGGATTCTCTAAACTCTACTCTTGATTTTTTATTTATGTTTATCTTTATATTCAAGTTTATTGTGTTCATGAGATCCATGAAGAACTAATCCTTTTATGGGGATTACGAGTAGAGGTGTGATTAATTGATTCTTATGTAGGGTTTTCTTAGTGGATCAATTGTTTGGGAGAGGAAGAACTTAAACCCTATGCTTGATGACCCTAGGAAGTCATTTAGTTTGGAATTAACCCAAAATTGGTATGGTATATCCGTGAATACCTTAGCCCCAAATTGGTCTAGACTATGAGGTCGAATTTCTATCACATTTAACTGCGTCGGGCACTCCACAACAGAATGGCGTGGCAGAGAGAAGGGATCAAATGTTGTTTGACATGGTACATTCGATGTTATTTGAAGTTGGAAATTTCCTTTTGGGGATTTGCGATACAAATGGCCTGCTATATTCTAAATGATGTGTCAACTAAAAAGCATCAAAAACTCCATACAAATTGTGGCATTGCAGGAAGACAAGTCCAAACCATTTAAGGATTTTGGGATGCCTGACCCACGTATTGGATAAAAATGCAAGGAAGTTGGACTCATAGAAAGAATTATGCATGTTTGTAGGATATCCAAAGGGAACAAAGGGTGGATCATTTTATAATCTAAAAGAGAAAAATAGTGTCAAATCATTCTGCTTTCCTTGAAAAAACTTACATGAATTACTTTATGGCTCAGAGTTAACAAGTACTAGAGGAACTTTTGGGAAATATACAAAAACCTGTAAAAACGATTCCAAAATCAAATCCTAATAGTAGACCTGCAAACGATTAGAAACATAGGGTGTTTCGTCATAGTGGGAAAGTCTCTCAAAAGCATGAGTTCTTTCAATCTAGAAGGAGATTTTTTAACACTGAATCTTCCAAACAAGAAGACGATGACCCACTCACATATGATGAAACGATGCAGAGTATTGACTCCAAGATCTGGGAAATAGCTATGAAAGTTGAGATGGATTTTTTATGTATTCCAACTTAGTGTGGGAACTTGTAGACTTATCGGAAGGGATAAAACCCATAGGGTGTAAGTGGATCTATGAGAGGAAAAGAAATACGAATGGAAAGTGGAAAATTATAAGACCAAACTTGTAGTAAAAAGTTATACTCAGAAAGAAGGCATCAATTACGATGAAACCTTCACTTTGATTGCTATGCTCAAGTCAATCAGCATATTACTATCCAATGCGATGACTATTGATTACGAGATCTAGCAAATGAATGTCATGACAACATTTTGAATGACTATATTGAAGAAAGCATCGAAGTGAAGCAACCCTCCAAATATATAGCTGAAGAAAATGAGCATAAAGTTTGCAAATTGCTTAGATCCATATATGGGCTAAAGTAAGCATCCTGCTCAAGGAATCAAAGATATCAATGATCAAGACTTTTGGATTTGAGCGAAACCTATATGAACCTTATGTTTACAAACGTTTAGAGGATGGAATGGTGGTTTTTCTTGTTCTATATGTCGATGAAATTCTATTCATTGGGAATGATATATGACATTGTCATTGATTAAACTGTGGTTAACCCAAAAATTTAGCATGAATGACTTAGGAGAAGTTAATTTGTTCTAGGCATTCAAATCCTAAGGGATTGAAACAACAAAGTGACATCACTATCCCAAGCTTCATACATAGACAAGATATTGGAGCATTATGCAATGATTGATTTTGAAAAGGGAAATAAACCATCTGTATCAGGATTTCATCTCTCTTTATAGGACTGTCCTAAGGCAGCAGAAGAAAGAGAGAACATGAGAAAGGTTCATTATGCATCTGTAGTAGGAAGTCTCATGTATGATATGTTATGCACACGCCAAATATTTTTTTTCCGGTGAGGTTGGTAAGTTGATATCATGCTAATCCAAGATTAAGACACTGGCAAACAGTTAAGAATATACTTAATTATTTACAAAAAATGAGGGATTATATGCTTCTGTATTCGGAAGGAGATCTTACTCCTATCAAATATATTGATTCTGACTTCCAAACGTGTTAGGATTTGAGGAAATTGACATTGGGTTGTATTTTTGTCCTAGATAGTAGGTCCATAGTGTGAATAAGTGTGAAGTAAGATTGTATTGCTAACTTCACTATGGAGGGCTAAATATGAGGTACAAAAAAAGCTATGTCAATGTAATAATGCAAGTATAGCTAAAATCAAAGAAACCATATAAGGACAAAACACATTAATAAAAAGTATCATAAAAGAGATAGAAGTGTTTGACAAAATAATGGATGTAGGCAAAGATTACATTTGAGGACAAACACTAGGGAATTGTTTTATCGAGACTCTATTAGCTAGAGAGCTCTTTGGGAAACATATGGAGGGCATAAGAATGCGAAACATAACTTATCTACTTCACTAGGGAAAGTAGGAGGCTAATGGATCTAGTGTACTAAGGGAAATATTTTCACCAATGTACACTTCTATTTTTTTCTAATAGATTGGTTAATAAAATTATTCATGAATTACATTAACACTTTGTATAATATACTCATGTGGTTTTTGGACTGATAAACCATAAAAGTAACATATTTTAATCCCACATTTAGCATACTTTTGGATGATTTATTCCCTGAATTGTGTAAAAAAGTGCTCTTAATACTTTCTTTTCATGTTTTATACTCAGGAAAGCACCTAGGGATGAAAAGAATGAAAAACAGGCCTAAAACGGACCAAATTGGGCCAAAGAAGAAATCGACACGGTCTCGGCCCAAGACCACAAGGTCGTGCCGCCCTAATTTACTCTAACAAGGCCTGGACCCCGAAACACACGGGCATGTCTCTTTAGCAGACTTGACCACGACCTAAAATCGATTCACACGGGCGTGTGCCATGACCGTGTCCCTACCGCGGCCAAGAGGAGTTTTACTTAGATTTGGATACCTGAAGTCAAAGAAACACATTCCAAAGCCTATTCAAACATCCTAGTAGGAATTCCACTCAGATTAGGATACTTAGGGGCCAAATAAAGCATTCCAAGATCTATATAAACAACCTAAGCATAACCTTCGATGGGGAGCTAGGCCACGAGCCAAAAGGTCAGATTTGTGGGAACACTCGAAGATAGCTAGTTGATCCATCTCAAGAATTTGGAATTATACTCAAGACGGAGGATCTCTCCTTCAATTCCTTCAGGGAGTTTTAGGGATTTCTTATGTTTTGTTTTATCTTTTCTTCTGAGATGTTTTCTTTTATTGTTATGAACTAAACTCTTCGGATACCTGAAGGGGATGAAACCTAAGATGAATCATGTTATTGTTTTATGAACTATATGATAAATATTTGATTTTTTCTTAATTATGTGTGCTTAATTTTTGTGTTAATATTTCTAGGATATTGATTCAAGTTGGATGTGCTTAGGTGGTGGAGCAAAAGTCCCTATCTAAGAGTAGATCTAGCATAATTAAGCAGAGTTGATCACGCACCTAGAGATAGGGTGACGAGATTTGGCCGGATTAGGGTGAAACCTAATATGGGAGTCCATAGATCAAGTTAATGTGATTCTAGGGGTTTTAATTAGAAAGAGATTTCAGTTAATCAACCTAGGGTTAGACGTTATTCGCCTCGAGAGAGGGTTTAATATAAACTAGGGAATCCTACGGATCAAGTCAAATGAATAAATCGTCTGGTTCAGAGTTAGATAACAAGTGAAGTCTAGGTGGATTCTTCCTAAGGGTATCGTCTTAATCAACTGAGTTGTCCCAATAGTATTTCCCCAATTCATTCTTTTTGTCTTTGTATCTTTAGCTTAGTAGTTAGTTAATTTAGATTAAACAATCAATCACTTCATATTTAGGCTAAATAATAGAAAGAAGGTTAGTATTAGTACTTTTAGTTCCTTTGGGTTCGACAATCTGGTCTGGCCTTAATTCGTTGTCCAAGTTAGTTTCCAGGTTCGATCATTCTCTTTATAAATTTTAAAACTCGACAAAACAACGATCAAGTTTTTGGCACCGTTGCCGGGGAACTAAAATATTAAGAAAGCCCTATTTTATAACTTTAGCCATTATTTTAATTTTTTTCCGCAATTTTTTTTATTTTTATTTTAGTTTAAACCTTGCTAATTTTATTTCTTTCTTTTCCAACACAGGTACCTCTATTTTATGACTAGAATGAACCCGAAAGGACCACTAGTATACGATAGTGATATTAAAGCTATCGCTCGCAGGAATCGCAGAGAAATTAGGCAAGCCCTAAATTACAGAGAAGAAGAACAACAAGGCAGATCCAATCCTACTGAAGGGATAGACGAGAATAATCCACCACCACAAGATGTGGTAGAAAAGAATGCTCTGCATACTATGTATGATTATGCTAAACCTCATTTAACGGAGAGAGAATCGAGTATTGTTAGGCTCGCTATAGCTGCTAATAATTTTGAATTAAAGCCTAACCTATACAAATGATTCAACAATTTGTTCAATTTGATGGTTTGCGTGGGCGAAGACCGAATACCCATATAGCTAATTTTTAGAGTTTCTCGATACCTTCAAAATAAATGGCATTTCGATGATGCCATACGTCTTCGGTTATTTCCCTTTTCATTAAGGAATAAAGCCAAACAGTGGTTAAACTCGTTACCACGAGGGTTAATCACCACATGGGATCAAATGACGGAAAATTTTTTATTAAAATATTTCCCACCGGTCAAAATGGCCAAATTACATAATGATATCTCTTTTTTTGTGCAGATGGATTTAGAGACATTATACGACGCATGGGAGAGATACAAGGATCTCTTAAGAAGGTGTCTGCACCATGGTTTACCCTTATGGCTCCAAGTCCAAACTTTCTATAACGGTGTAAACCCCTCAACAAGGTAACTAATTAATCCAGAAACCGGTGGAACCCTAAACAATATAGCTCTTGAAGCAGCCTACGAGTTTATTGAAGAGATGTAACTGAATAACTATCAGTGGTAGGTTACAAGGACAAAACCAACAAAATCAGTCAAAGTTTTCAACCTCGACGCAGTAACCATGCTATCAACACAGGTAGAGATGATGAATAAAAAGCTTGATAGTTTGTGTTCTTCGCAGGTACATCCAGTAATGCATTGCAATGCAAGTGGAACTGTGGCGAATCCTGAGTACCCACCCTGCCAACCAGGCACCGAAAGCGAACATATGAACTATATAGGTAATAATTTCAGATCTAATAATAACCCTTATAGTAATACTTATAGTCCAAGTTGGAGGAACCACCCAAATTTTTCATGGAGAGGTCAAGGAAATCAAAGACAACAACCTCCTCAAAATTTCCAAAATCAGCCATATCCATAAGAAAAGAAGCCGAACCTTGAAGAGATGCTGACAAAATTCATGGCAGCCATAGAAAATAGTTTCCAAGACACTGAGACAACACTTAAAAACCAACAAACACTGATTGAAGGGATCAAGAACCAAGTTGGGGAACTTACTAAGTCAGTTGGGGAAATTACTAAGTCAGTTGGACAACTTGTAAAGATAATTTCTAAACGATCGCAAGGGTGTCTACCAAGCAATAGTGAGATTAACCCAAGGGAGCAAACCCAAGCCATAACAACTCAGGAAAATGTAGGGCTAGATGAACCCAATTCAATACAAGAAAATGAGATAGAAGAAGGTAAAATTGAGGTAACACAAGAAAAGCCAAAACCGGTAATCAAAGAGTACCAACCTCGCATACCTTATCCTGAAGCGTTGAGGAAAGACGATATAGAGGAATAGTTCGGTAAATTTCTTAAATTGTTAAAAAATTACATATTAACTTACCTCTTCTTGAAGCTCTTTCACAGATGCCAGATTCAAGGTTTGACAAACAAGCGTAAGTTAGACGAGGAGCCACATGTGGAATTAAACGCAATGTGCTCAGCAATTCTACCAAATAGACTACCACGAAAGCTAAAAGATCCAGGGAGTTTTACAATTCCATGTTTAATTGGTAGACTAACAGTTGATAATGCTTTGGCTGATCTAGGGGCAAGTATAAATGTCATGCCTTATAAAATGTTTAAGCAGCTAGGTCTAGGGAAACCCAAACAAACTAGGATGAGTATTTAATTATCTAATAAAACTATTAGAATTCCTGAGGTAATATCGAAGATGTTCTCGTAAAAATTGATAAATTCGTTTTCCCAGTAGATTTTGTTGTCTTAGACATGGATGAGGATAATTTGATTCCTTTAATTTTAGGAAGACCCTTTTTAGCAACTGCCAGGACTAAAATTGATGTTGGCACAGGAGAACTCATTCTTCGTATAGGTGACGAATCAATCAGTCTACAAGCTCTTGACTCGACCAAGACATCAATTGATGAAGGTGAGAAAGTAAATTCAGTTGATGACCAATTTGTTCACCTTTCACCACAGGATCCACCACAAAGTCGCAGACCTGAGCCGGATCATAGACCTCGTGAAAATAAAGAAGAACTATATAAGGAATGAAGCCTTAAGGTCGACAAATTAGAAGCATGGAAGACACACTGTAAAGAGGAACTGGATCCGCACAAAGCAAAACCAAAGGAGCCCCCAGAAAAGATCATAGGAACATCGAACGACTTCAAAATAAGAGATCATGTACTGTTAAAGAAGGAAGATCCACAAATTACCATGCCATACCTAAATACAAACGAAGAAATCCCTCTTGAGGTACGCAATATCTTCCCATATGGAATAGTCGAGGTAAGCAATCCCATATTCAGTACTTTTAAGGTAAAGCTTCTCGACTTAAACTTTATCATAAAAATAGAATTTACAGCATGAGGGAAGATATTCAAACTTTTAAACCACCCTATTTTTGTAAATACGAGGAAAGCATAGCTTAAGACTTTAAACGAGTGCTTCTCGTGACGTAACCCGAGCACTAACCCTATTTATTTACATATTTGTTTTCATTTTAGTTTCTTTTCTTCTCTTCGTCTTAAACACCTTGTTTTAAACTAACCAAAAGTGCAGATTTCCAGACCACACGGCCTTGCACACGACCGTGGTCGTGTGGAAGCATAAAATCTCCGTACTAACAATGGCAAAAGAGGTACAAGTCAGAGAGAATCAAATCTTTGAGTCACAGACCCCAACCACCACCCCACGGGCATTGACAAAATGCCACGGCAGTGCGATGCAGACGGCGATGACACTGACTTATCACCAACAGGCGTGTCAATCTATAAAATGGGCGTGGGTGAACCAACACGCCTAGACACGGTCGTACGAGGTGGCCGTATGAATCGACACACCCATGGTCCACGGGCGTGGGGAGTGTTAAACCCCAAAACTCTATTTAAAACCAACCTCCATTTCCCCTTCTTTTCACCAACTCCCCATCTTTTCTTTTCTGCCTTCTTTTTCTCAAATTTCTCTCTTCTCCATAACAAGTCTCTAAAATCTTGAGCCTACACATATCCATGTCAAAGAAGCAAAAAAAGCAAAGCATAATCTCCCAGAGGGAGATTGATCTACATAAGTTCATGCCAGCCACTTCACCCACTCTACAAGCCAAGGGTCTTTGAGACCATTTAACGTTTATTCTACTTTTCTCTTTTGTTTCAATTTCCTTCTCTTTGACTCTCTTATACTTAATTTAGTTTATTTTATTCTAGTTTCTTAGTTTTAGGTTCTTCAGGTTGCTAGGGAATCACACCGGAACCACGACCACTGACTTAACATAGCCTTAGGAATCACACCCACCTCGCGAACCATTCAACAATAAGGACTCCTCAGTTCATTCATCTTTTATGTTAATTTTATCTTACTTTCTATTTTCTTTCCCTTTAGTTTTCTTGTCCTTAAATACATAATTAGTTTATTTTAAATGTGTCTTAATAATTCTTGGTTAATCCATCACGAGTTTCCTAATTTCTTCATCTAGCACAGTGATTGTTGGCATCCACCACAGCACCACCGCCTCATCCTCCAAATCAGGACAGGAATAGTGATCTCAGAAAAAATTTAGGAAGTGTCACTTCTCCCCTTCTCTTTTGATTTCAGTATTACATGATTATTTATCTATCTTTGTACATTGAGGGCAATGTACATCTTAAGTGTGGGGGGTAAAAGTGCCTAACTTTTTGCATTATTCTTAAATCCCTGAATTATATCTAGTTCTTAAGTAATTTCCTCATATTACTAATTAGGATGAAATTTCTGATGATTTATGATTCTTACTAATATGTTTTTGAGTAAGTCATAGTTAATTGTGCACTGATGATTTATACTTTAAGATACTAGATAATCAAGCATGATAAGTCTATTTTTCAAAAATAAAAATTTTTAGGTTGTCTACCTGAATTTGAATATTACTTTAAAGTTTGAAATTTACGAGGTTGACATCAAAAACACCCATAATTTTTGTGAGATTTTGAGCCTTACAGAGCATATATTCTTTTTTATGCTCACTTTTTGATTATGAGTGTGTCAACATTAAACTGTTATTCTAGAACTTGCCTCGATTATACATGTTAAGACCACATTTTTTATTTGATATACTGAGATGATAAAGGCACCTAGGTTTTAACCCACTCACTCTACTAAAAAGCCTACCTTCATAATTAACCCCTAGTGAACCTCTTTGATCCTAACAACCCTTTTTATTGATTTACCCACTAATATTAACCCAAAACCCCGCTCGTATTTATTATCACCATTTCTTTGACTACCCTTCTAACGAGAATTGATTTGATCAGTTGCCTAATTACTTTATTTCAGTTGATAAAGTTCTTTCATATATTATGTAAATATTTGACTTGTTCTTAAAAAAAATCGAAGTATATTCATTATCAATTCTGTAATTAAGTGAGCTTATATGTTTAAATTCAACATCTTGAAGAAGAAGCTTGTATTATTAGTATTTTAAATTTTCGTGTGATATAATTATTTAGGTTATTAGTTCATTTTTCTAAAGTTAGGTAATTTGTCAACTCAATCTCGATTCTAACCCTTCTAATTTAGCCTTTATCCACACCATTAACCCAAGCCTGTTACAACCTCCTAGTAGGAGTAGGAAAAGCGTAGAATACTTAGTACCATAATATGGCACTTTAAAGACCTTTTGATTTGTGTATCATCTCATATTACGAATGTATGTTGATGTACTTACCTTGTTTGAATCCCGATGATCCCTTATACTATTCGGCTATGGCACTATTATGGGTCTCAAAGTTTTGGCTTTGTGGAGGGAATGATGAAGAAAAGAAAAAGAAAGGAAAAGAGATGGAGAGTTTTGACAAGGAGGATTCGGTTGGTGGATATTTGATTTTCAAAATAAAACTTCTTTTATTTGCTTCCTAGATGACTCAAAAGCCTATGGGATTAACTTTTACGTCAAATTTCATGTACTTTATATCTTAGGGTCGACTTATGAGTGCTTTTTCCTAAACCCTAAACACTTGAGTGCTTTGAGTGAATCTTTAGTGAGGATGTCAATCCTTGTCGATTTTGAATCAGAGGTAATTAGTTAGACAAATGGAGACACCTATGTTTTCATGCTACAAATATATGACTTAGAATTGTTTGAATCTTTAGGAGTCTTTGAGTTAAATTATCCATGTATAAATTATCTATGAATTATGATGAGGCATTGTTAATGAGAATTATGAATTGTGGAAAGTTCGTTTTAATTGTAAGTTGAGAATTTTGCTTGAGGACAAGCAAAAGCTTAAGTGTGGGAGTATTTGATAAACCGTAAAAGTAACATATTTTAATCCCACATTTAGCATACTTTTGGATGATTTATTCCCTGAATTGTGTAAAAAGGTGCTCTTAATCCTTTCTTTTCATGTTTTATACTCAGGAAAGCACTTAGGGATGAAAAGAACGAAAAATGGGCCTAAAACAGACCAAATTGGGCCAAAGAAGAAATCAACACAGCCTGGGCCCAAGACCACACGATCGTGTCGCCCTAATTTACTCTAACACGACCTGGACCTTGAAACACATGGGCATGTCTCTTCAGCAGACTCGACCACGGCCTAAAATCGATTCACACGGGCTTGTGCCATTACCGTGTCCCTATCGCGGCCAAGAGGAGTTTTACTCAGATTTGGATACTTGAAGGCAAAGAAACACATTCTAAAGCCTATTCAAACACCCTAGTAGGAATTCCACTCAGATTAAGATACTTAGGAGCCAAATAAAGCATTCCAAAAAGCCTATATAAACACCCTAAGCATAACCTTCAAGGGGAGCTAGGCCACGAGCCAAACAGGTCAGATTTGTGGGAACACTCGAAGATAGCTAGTTGATCCATCTTAAGAATCCAAAATTATACTCAAGACGGAGGATCTCTCCTTCAATTCCTTCAGGGAGTTTTAGGGATTTCTTATGTTTTGTTTTATCTTTTCTTCTGAGATGTTTTCTTTTATTGTTATGAACTAAACCCTTAAGATACCTGAAGGGGATGAAACATAAGATGGATTGTTTTCTAAACTATATGATAAATATTTGATTTGTTCTTAATTATGGTTGCTTAATTTTTGTGTTAATATTTCCAGGATATTGATTCAAGTTGGATATGCTTAGGTGGTGGAGCAAAAGTCCCTGTCTAAGAGTAGATCTAGCATAATTAAGCAGAGTTGATCGTGAGCCTCGAGATAGGGTGACAAGATTTGGCTGGATTAGGGTGAAACCTAATATGGGAGTCCATAGATCAAGTTAATGTGATTCTAGGGGTTTTAATTAGAAAGAGATTTCAATTAATCAACCTAGGGTTAGACGTTATTCGCCTCGAGAGAAGGTTTAATATAAATTAGAGAATCCTACGGATCAAGTCAAGTGAATAAATTGTCTAGTTCAGAGTTAGATAACAAGTGAAGTCTAGGTGGATTCTTCCTAAGGGTATCGTCTTAATCAATTGAGTTTTCCCAACAGTATTTCCCCAATTCATTCTTTTTTGTCTTTGCATCTTTAGCTTAGTAGTTAGTTAATTTAGATTAAACAATCAATCACTTCATATTTAGGCTAAATAATAGAAAGAAGGTTAGTATTAGCACTTTTAGTTCCTTTGGGTTCAACAATCCGGTCTTGCCTGAGTTATACTACTGTTCGATAGGTGCACTTGCCTTAAGTCATTGTCAGAATTAGTTTCTAGGTTTGATCATTCTCTTTATAAATTTTAAAACTCAACAAAACAACAATCATGGACACACAAAAAATGGAATCAATTGTTGCTCACTAGTGGTATAATGTTTAACTAATACTAACCAGTATTACGTGGTCGAATTGTAATATAGAAAGACAACTTATATTAGCAGACGAACCTAAAAATGTCTTTAGTCTAATTGGAAATGAGCAAACTGATCATGTCAAACAGTCAAGTTTTAATATTTATAAAGAATGATTAAACCTGTAGACTAACTATGACAACGATTGAGTCAAGTGCACCTATCGAACAATAGTATAGTTAGGCAAGATTATTTTATCAAACCCAAAGGAACCTAAAAGTACTACTACTCACTTTCTTTCTATTATTTAGCCTAAAATATGGAGTGATTGGCTTATTAATCTAAAACTAATGAAAAAAACTAAACTAGATGCAAAGACAAAAGAATAAAACTTTGGGAAAAGACTGTGGAAAAACTCAGTTGATTACGACGATACCCTCAAGAAGAATCCACCTATGACTTCTCTTGTTATCTAACTTTTAATTCATATGACTTCTTTACTTAGCTTGATCCGTGAGACTCCCTAACCTAAATTAAACCCTCTCTCAAGGTGAATAATGTCTAACCTTAGGTTAATTAGTGGAACTCTCGTTCTTTTATAATAACCCCCTAAAGAAGCAGTAAATTGATCAATGGACTCCCATATTTGGTTTCACCCTAATTTGGTAAAATCTCTTCACCCTATCTCTAGGCGTGCGATCAATTCTGCTTAATTATGCCAGATCTACTCTTAGGCAGGGTCTATTCCTCCTCCACCTAAGCACATTAGATTAAATTAAGTTACATAATTAAGAACAAACTAAGTACTTATCATATAATTTAGAAATCAAATAACAAAATCTATCATAGGTTTCATCCCCTTTAGGTATCTGAAGGGTTTAGTTCATAACAAAATAAGAAAACATCTCAATAGAAAAGATTAAAAAAACACAAGAAATCCCTAAAACCCCTGAAGGAATTGAAGAGGAGATCCTCTATCTTGAGTAGAACTCTGGCTTCTTGAGATGGATCAATTGGTTATCTTCGAGTAATTCCCTAAATAAAATCTCTGGCAGAAAACTCTGCCCAAAAATTGATTCCTGTTTCGGCTTTTGCCGAACTCCCCCTTTTAGTTGCTACCTTGGGTGTTTATATAGGCTTTGAGATGCTTTACTTGGATCCTAAGTATCCTAATTCAAGTAGAATTCCTCCTAGGATGTTTAAGTATACATAGGAATGTGTTTTTTTGCCTCCAAGCATTCAAATCCGAGTGAAATTGCTCTTTCCCGCGGTAGGGGCACGGCCATGGTACACGCCCGTGTAAATTGTCTTTAAGCCGTGTCTCGATTCTATTGATTGGGGCACGGCTGTGTAAATCGTGGCATGGACGTGTAAAGTAACTTGATGAGGCACGGCCATGTGGCTTGAAGTCCAAGCTGTGTCAATTTCCTCTTTGGCCCAAATTGGCCCGTTTTAAGCCTATTTCTCATTCTTTTCATCCTCGGGTGCTTTCCTTAGTATAAACATGAAAAAAATGGATTAAAAGCACCTTTTTACATAAATCAAGGGCTAAATCATCCAAAAGCATACTAAATATGGGGTTAAAATATGTTACTTTTACGGTTTATCAAATACCCCCACACTTAAGCTTTTGCTTGTCCTCAAGCAAAATTCTCAACTTACAATTAAAACGAACTTTCCATAATTCATAATTCCTATCGATAATGTCTCATCATAACTCATAGATAACTTATACATGGATAATTCAACTAAAAGAGTCCTAAAGATTGAATCACGATAAGTCATACATTTGTAGTACGAAAACATAGGTGTCTCCCCTTATCTGAATAATTACCTTTAATTCAAAACCGACAAGGATTGACATCCTCACTAAAGGTTCACTCAAATCACTCAAAGTGTTTAAGGTTCAAGAATAAGCGCTCATAAGTCGAACCTGAAAAGTTAATCCCATAGGCTTGCCTGAAAATCAAATCTCCACCACTATAATATGAGATAATACAAAATCAAAAGGTTTTTAACAGAGTTGTGACGGGGCTTGGGTTAAAAGGTGGATAAAGGCTGAATTATAAGGGTTAGAATCGAGATCGATTTTGACAAATCACCTAACTAAAAACAATGAACTAGAAAACAAATGATTTCATCAATTGAAACTTTGAAACTAATAATACTCCGAGCTTTTTTCTTTGATAATTGAAATTTAAATGTACAAGCTCACTAATACTTAATATACTTTGATTTTTTTATTTTTTCAACAAACTATATAATAAAGAAAGAAGTTTATCAACTAAAATAAACTAATTAGGCAACCGATCAAATCAGAACATCCCGAATAGGGCCTATGCATTTCAGTTTAATTGTATGAAATGACAAGTTTCAAGTACTATGAATAAATTTTTGATACTTTTGGAAATCTAGAAATGCATGAAAATGGAAAGGAAAATGGAAATGAAAATGAAGATAGAAATGAAAATGGAAAAGGGAAATGGAAATGAACACTTTTGGAAACTTAGACATTTTTGGAAAGTGAACATTTTGGAAACCAAGCCAAAATAGGAAACTTGAACATTTTGGAAACTTGAGCATTTTGGAAACCTGAACATTTTGGAAACTTGAACATTTTGGAAACCTGAACATTTTGGAAACCTGAACATTTTGGAAACCTGAACATTTTGGAAACCTAAACATTTTGGAAACCGGAAAATACAGAGTCATGAAAATTTTAGGAAACTTAAAATGACCGGAATGTCAATTTCAGAGCCCAAAGGGAACTTAGGGCCAAGTGACCCTAAAATATACAAGACATGACATTTGCCCCAATAACGAACTTGGAAATGTGGCTCAAGATGCCACCTAAGGTCTTAGGAAATGGCCCAAATACAAGAGGTTTTTGGGCCTGAGTTTGAGTCATCCAGGAAGCAAATAATGAAGGCTTTATTTTTGCTTCTAGAAGGTGAGGTGACTGCATGGGTTTCTAGAAAAGGAAGAGTTTTATTCACATAAATATGTGAATAATAAGAGAGAAATAAAGGAGTTTTATTCACATAAATATGTGAATAATAAGAGATAAATAAAGGAGTTTTATTCACATAAATATGTGAATAATAAGAGATAAATGAAGAATTATTCTTTAATTAGGAAAATAAGGAAGAGTGGTGGCCAAGTTAAGGATTCTTGGCCTAGTAATTTCGGCTATAAAAGGATGAGACTAGGGCCATTCATTATTCATTCTCCTCTCTCTTTCCTCTGCCAAATATTCTTCTTGAGCATCCATTCTTTTCTTCTTTTCTTTTAGCCTCCTAGCCGATTTCCTTCTAAGCCTATTATTCCTCTCTTCTTTCATCTTTGAAACCAAATACATAAGGGAATCATAGCCGATTGTTCATCAAGTCTCTAAGCCGAATCTCTCGAAGGTTGAAGTGAAGGTGCAATCGATTCCTTCAAATAAGGGTAAGATCCAAGTTTAGTTTTCCATTCTTTTATATTCTAGACTTATTGAAATTTAGAGACTAAATTCAATTATTAATCTTAGCGAATCATGGAAGAAGAAATTCTTTTCCGAAGGTACACCATAGGCCACGTGTTCCCTAGTTATTCGGTGAATTTCTGGATTTAAGATCCACAAGGTAAGTACCTAAAAGTATTCTACCAAAGCTTGTATGATTATCTAGATCAGTTCTTTAATTATTAAAAAGCGAAAACTTACCCATATTGAGATTCAAGGTTGGCGAATATCAAGTGAAGGAAAACCAAGTTTTGGATTTGAATAAACACCAAATCGGCATCAAAGGTAAGTCTTTTACAAATCCTACTAGGATTTGGATATCATAGCCAAATAGAATTTATGCTAAGTAATAAAGGATGAATCAAATGTAGGGACTAAGGATCTAAACTTTAGATCTAACTTTTCGTAATCTAAGGAATCGCTAAACAAATCGGTGTGTACCCTTACTATCCTTCGATATTGTATGGCTAAATATTTTAATATATGATATGAATAATAATGTGAATGTGGCTATGTACCACAAATGTGGCAAAAAGTACCAGTCGCTTCCTACTTTCGATAGGATTGTGAAAAAATGTTATTTAATAACATGCGAATATATGAATACTGAACATGAAATTAAGTTATGCTATATATATGTTTTGGGGCATTCGGGATTTATGTGAAAGGGGAGAACAGTGTTGACTTGGTCTCACCAACGAAGGTGTTGACTTGGTCTCACCAACGAAAAATGTTGACTACGGTCACATTGCGAAATTTTGGTAACCGGTTACAACAAAGGTGTCTAATGACACAACGCTTAAATTTGATTATAGTGTCAAAAGACACAACGTGGAGAGTAGCGGATGGAGGGTTGACTTAGTAGTCCCCACGGTGTGAATGGCGTGTATGGTGGAGAGTAGCGGATGGACCATTAGGATTGGGTTTGGGTTGCATCATAATTTCATTTTTATTATGGATCCGATGATTTGAACATGAATGCCCGATTTGTTGAATGTTAGTATTGTGTGCACATTGAGTCTGTTGACTCACCCTGTTATGGGAACTATTTTCGGTGATGAACAAGTGATTGACCAAGGCCTTAGACGTTGAGGTGGCCATGCTACATTCGGAGAGTTTATTTAGTTTGGACTTTTACTTTTATTTTATTTTGGGTTTTACTTGATGTAATAAGGCCATAAGGCCCCGTGGATTCTCTTTATTTTGCTTTACTATTAAGTTTTATGCTAAGAACTATTTTGGATGTATTTAATTAAATGGGTTTACAAGTATAAATAAATGGGTTTACAACCTAAGCCCAACTCAAAACAATAGTTTTTCTAAAAATTTACAAATTTTCTCTAAGTAACGAAATGATTTTTGAAACCGGTTTACTTTAGGAACATACCGATCCGGTCCATTCTCGTGGTAGGGTGTGGGTGTTTCGATTTGTATCGAGCCAGTTTTAAACTCTCGGCTGTGGGCTCAGCCCAAAACGCTTTCAAAGCGAGCCAAATGATTATCTTTGAAAAATAAGGTGTTTTCCGCATGGCCCCTAAGTCTCCGAATTCAATCCACGGTAAGTACCCCTAACTAAACGTGTGATTCTGTGATTTATTTAAGGGTAGAATAGGCATGGAACGTAGAATAGAATGATAGGAACTTGAACCCTAGGATTAGACTACTCAAACACAAACACATAAGACTTAATGTACTAAACCAACCTATGGCTAAGTCACTGAGCTAGTGGTGTGGTAACCCTTGTACGCATGTCTAGGATTGGATCCCAAGAGCTTGGTATTTAAGCAGTCCTAGTGACTCACCTCCTCTTGAGAATCCTACCAGTGCGTAGCAGCTCACCCAACCTGAGGGCTCGGTGGTGTGGCAACCTCTGCGCATGACTAGGAATGGTTTGGTGGGAGCTTGGTATTTAAGCGATCCGTGACTCACCTCCTCCCACACGAATCCTCTGGTGCGTAGCTTTGGTTCACCCTGACCAAGAGGGCTCGGTTATAGGCTAAACATAATGACTAAAACCCGAAAGGGAACTAGCCATGTTTTCAAAAAAAAAAAAAAAGAGAAGAAAGAACAAAACAACAAACCCTAAAACTTTCTTTTAAATCCGAGAAAAGTTATTTTTACAACATTTTCTGAAAAACTCCTGATTTACGAAAATTACAAAAATGCCCTTAGGGGTGAAATTACCAAAACGCCCTTGGTTTGTAAAATGTTCAACTCCTCAGCAACTTTACCAAAATTTCATGATTTCATAAACATTCAAAAACCCTAATTTGTAAAATATCAAAATACCATGATTTTGGAAAAAATTACAAAATTGCCCCTAACATACAAAATTACCAAAATGACCCTGATTTCTAAAATTTTTGCAACATTCCCATTTTGGAAGAACCAATCTTCAGAAAGAACCCTCAAAGTTTTACAACTTTCGAAATATCCTTGACTTATAAAATTTTTCAAATTTACCCTGATTTGTGAAAATTACCAAAATACCCCTGAGATCAAAAATTACCGAAATACCCCCGGTTTTAAAATTTTTCAAGTTACCCCTAGACTTTGGAAGTTTTCAAAATAATTCTTGACAAAAACATCAAGGAACCTTATTTTGAAAAATTACGAAAATACCCCTGTAGGACAAAAAATTACGAAAATACCCCGGGTAGTGGTAAAACAACAACAAAGGAAAAAAAACTACAACGTTTCTCCGAATGAACTAAGGTTCATAATTGTTTGATGGATGTATGAATGGATGAAAAGGATGTGTGCATGTATGAATACTGAAAGAACCACTCCTAAACTCTTTTTCATAAAATTTCTTCATGAGTAATAAAGTGAAACAAGTACTAATGTATAAAACTTTTAAATCGATTAAATCATGACGTTAGAAAATGAGTTCTAAGGGATGTGAACTTAGAGATTGTGCCTAGAAAGTATGATGGTTCTATTAAGATCGAGTCGCACGTAAGCATAGTGCGTGAGAAAGATTGCACTGTTGTCGATTAAGTAATTTCGAGGACTAAATTATTTTTAAGGAGGGTAGAACTGTAACATCCTGAATAGGGCCTATGCATTTCAGTTTAATTGTATGAAATGACAAGTTTCAAGTACTATGAATAAATTTTGATACTTTTGGAAATCTAGAAATGCATGAAAATGGAAAGGAAAATGGAAATGAAAATGAAGATAGAAATGAAAATGGAAAAGGAAATGGAAATGAACACTTTTGGAAACTTAGACATTTTGGAAAGTGAACATTTTGGAAACCAAGCCAAAATAGGAAACTTGAACATTTTGGAAACTTGAGCATTTTGGAAACACGAACATTTTGGAAACTTGAACATTTTGGAAACACGAACATTTTGGAAACCCTAACATTTTGGAAACCCGAACATTTTGGAAACCTAAACATTTTGGAAACACCGAAAATCTGAGCAGCATGAAAATTTTAGGAAACTTAAAATGACCCGGAATGTCGAATTTCAGAGCCCAAAGGGAACTTAGGGCCAAGTGACCTAAAAATATACTGAGACATGACATTTGCCCCAATAACGAACTTGGAAATGTGGCTCAAGATGCCACCTAAGGTCTTAGGAAATGGCCCAAATACAAGAGGTTTTGGGCTGAGTTTGAGTCATCCAGAAGCAAATAATGAAGGCTTTATTTTGCTTCTAGAAGGCCGAGGTGGACGGCATGGGTTTCTAGAAAAGGAAGAGTTTTATTCACATAAATATGTGAATAATAAGAGAGAAATAAGGAGTTTTATTCACATAAATATGTGAATAATAAGAGATAAATAAAGGAGTTTTATTCACATAAATATGTGAATAATAAGAGATAAATGAAGAATTATTCTTTAATTAGGAAAATAAGGAAGAGTGGTGGCCAAGTTAAGGATTCTTGGCCTAGTAATTTCGGCTATAAAAGGATGAGACTAGGGCCATTCATTATTCATTCTCCCTCTCTCTTTTCCTCTGCCAAATATTCTTCTTGAGCATCCATTCTTTTTCTTCTTTTCTTTTAGCCTCCTAGCCGATTTCCTTCTAAGCCTATTATTCCTCTCTTCTTTCATCTTTGAAACCAAATACATAAGGGAATCATAGCCGATTGTTCATCAAGTCTCTAAGCCGAATCTCTGAAGGTTGAAGTGAAGGTGCAATCGATTCCTTCAAATAAGGGTAAGATCCAAGTTTAGTTTTCCATTCTTTTATATTCTAGACTTATTGAAATTTAGAGACTAAATTCAATTATTAATCTTAGCGAATCATGGAAGAAGAAATTCTTTTCCGAAGGTACACCATAGGCCACGTGTTCCCTAGTTATTCGGTGAATTTCGGATTTAAGATCCACAAGGTAAGTACCTAAAAGTATTGACCAAAGCTTGTATGATTATCTAGATCAGTTCTTTAATTATTAAAAGCCGAAAACTAACCCATATTGAGATTCAAGGTTGGCGAATATCAAGTGAAGGAAAACCAAGTTTTGGATTTGAATAAACACCAAATCGGCATCAAAGGTAAGTCTTTTACAAATCCTACTAGGATTTGGATATCATAGCCAAATAGAATTTATGCTAAGTAATAAAGGATGAATCAAATGTAGGGACTAAGGATCTAAACTTTAGATCTAACTTTTCGAATCTAAGGAATCGCTAAACAAATCGGTGTGTACCCTTACTATCCTTCGATATTGTATGGCTAAATATTTTAATATATGATATGAATAATAATGTGAATGTGGCTATGTACCACAAATGTGGCAAAAGTACCTGTGCACGTTTCCTACTTTCGATAGGATTGTGAAAAAATGTTATTTAATAACATGCGAATATATGAATCTGAACATGAAATTAAGTTATGCTATATATATGTTTTGGGGCATTGGGATTTATGTGAAAGGGGAGAAGCGGTGTTGACTTGGTCTCACCAACGAAGGTGTTGACCGGTCTCACCAACGAAAAATGTTGACTACGGTCACATTGCGAAATTTTGGTAACCGGTTACAAAGGTGTCTAATGACACAACGTTTAAATTTGATTATAGTGTCAAAAGACACAGCGTGGAGAGTAGCGGATGGAGGGTTGACTTAGTAGTCCCCACGGTGTGAATGGCGTGCTGGTGGAGAGTAGCGGATGGACCATTAGGATTGGGTTTGGGTTGCATCATAATTTCATTTTTATTATGGATCCGATGATTTGAACATGAATGCCCGATTTGTTGAATGTTAGTATTGTGTGCACATTGAGTCATTGACTCACCCCGTTAATGGGAACTATTTTGGTGATGAGCAGGTGTGAATAGGGCGGTGAGCGTTGAGGTGGCCATGCTACATTCGGAGAGTTTATTTAGTTTGGACTTTTACTTTTATTTTATTTTGGGTTTTACTTGATGTAATAAGGCCATAAGGCCCGTGGATTTCTCTTTATTTTTGCTTTACTATTAAGTTTTATGCTAAGAACTATTTTGGATGTATTTAATTAAATGGGTTTACAAGTATAAATAAATGGGTTTACAACCTAAGCCCAACTCAAAACAATAGTTTTTCTAAAATTTACAAATTTTCTCTAAGTAACGAAATGATTTTTGAAACTTAGGTTTACTTTAGGAACATACCAGATCCGGTCCATTCTCGTGGGTAGGGTGTGGGTTCGATAAATAAGTGGAACAATGACTAATACATAAAATTCTTAATCGATCTCGCGCTAGAAAATGAGCTCTAGAGGACGTGGTCGTCGTGGTCGAGGAAGAGGAAGGATGACCGTGTCGGAACCCGTTAGGTCGGGACAAGGGTCCGACAATGAGATGCCACCGCCACCACCACCCCCAGCTGTTAATGTTGAGCAGCAGGCTCAGACGGGGGAAGAGGCTGTGTCGCAGGCTGTTCTGCGAGTTTTGGAATTGGTGGCCGGTGCAGGAGGAAATGGAGGAAATCGGAAGTCGGTACCTGAACGACTCCGAGCTAATGGAGCAGAAATGTTTCGAGGAGTATCCAATGTGGCACCGAGTACAGCTGAGTACTGGTTAGAAGCAACGGAACGCATCATGGATGAGCTTGATTTGACTCCAGAGGAAAAGCTGAAAGGAATGGTGGCGTTATTCTGCGATGAAGCGTACCAATGGTGGTTGATTGTTCGTGATGGTACAAGTAGTGAAAATCGACACGGGAATTTGTTAAGGAGGCCTTTCGGAAGAAGTATGTGGGAACCGTATCTGAGATGAGCGGAGGAAGGCTTTCCTAGGGTTAGTCCAAGGAGTAAGTCCGCCTTGCAGAGTATGAGGCGGAATTTACGAGATTGAGCCGCTATGCTCGAGGGTAGTGGCGATCGAGCATGAACGCCGTGTTCGTTTTGAGGACGAAGTGAGAAATGACCTAAGATCATTAATAGCACCACATCGAGCGGGAATTCTCTGTTTTGGTAGAAAAGGCCAAAGTGGCCGAGGGGATTAAGGATGCTACTAAGCAGACTGTGGACAAGAATAAGACCAAAAGAGGGTTTGGGTCGTCAGGAAAGGGTTACAAGAGGCCTCGGGATGATGGGCCACAGAATCAACAAGCTGGTACCGGCGGGCGATTCGTCCGTGTGAGTATTGTGGGAAGAGGCATCTAGGGGAGTGTTGGAAAAAGATAGGAGCATGCTATAGGTGTGGGTCCAAGGATCATATGTTTAGGGATTGCCCCAAACAACTGCATTAAAAGCCGATAGGTAGTTCGTAATGCTAGCTGACCGGTAGAGGTGGATGGCCCCGACCTCCACGGGCCGTGGTTGAATAACCGTGGTGGTAGCCAGTGAGGCCGTGGCACGTGGTCGAGGTACTAATGCTAATCTTGATGCAAGACAACCAGGTTTGGTTTATGCGGTGCTTGAAGGGAAGATGGAGCCACGGACGTAATAACCGGTACGTTCTTTATTTTTGACAAACCCTACTTTGCTTTGATTGATGTGGGCTCGACCCATTCTTATGTTGCAAGTAGTGTAGTGAAAACACTAGGCCTAGACTCTGAACTCTCTGATAGGCTGATGACTGTAGTAAGCCCTTTAGGCCAAACTATAGTGGTAGACAAGATCTTTCGGAATGTACCCCTAGAGATTCAAGGGGTGAACTTTCGAGCGGACTTAATGGAGTTACCCTTCGGAGAGTTTGAGCTTATACTTGGAATGGATTGGTTGGTGGAACACCGAGCCGTGTTGGATTGTGCAGCTAAACGTATGGAACTAAGAACCTCGGAGGATGAAGTGGTGGTAATGATCGGAGAAAGGAGGAATTACCTATCCAATGTAGTCTCTATTTGAACAAGGTGAGAAAATGGTTAAGAAAGGATGCAAAGCATACCTAGCTTTTCGTAAGTGCAATAGGTGGAAAGGAGGAAGGCATTAATGGAGTTAGGACGGTAAGGGACTTCGTAGATGTGTTTCGGATGAGTTAACGGAATACCCCAGACGGGGAGGTGGAATTTGGGATTGAATTGCTACCAGGGATGCCTCCATGTCAATCGCTCCATACCGAATGGCACCAAAGGAGTTAGTGGAGCTCAAGGCTCGGATACAAGAACCTGTTGGACCGTGGATTCATCCGACCCAGTGTGTCTCCATGGGGAGCACCGGTCTTATTTGTAAAGAAGAAGGGCGGAACTATGCGTATGTGCATAGACTACCGTCGCCTAAATAAGTGACCATTAAGAACAAGTATCCTTGCCAAGGATCGAGGACTTGTTCGATCGGTGAAGGAGCCGCATGTTTTCGAAGATTGATTTACTGGTCAGGATACCATCGAGTTGAAGGTGAAGGAGGTGATATTCATAAGACCGCTTTTAGGACAAGATATGGTCACTTGAGTTTGTGGTGATGCCGTTTGGGTTGACAAACGCCTTGTAGCGTTCATGGACATGATGAATCGGATTTTCCAACCCTACTTGGACAGATTTGTCGTCGTGTTCATCGATGATATTTTGGTGTATTCAAGTCGGAGGAAGAGCATGATGAGCATCTCCAGTCGTGTTGGAAGTACTAAGGAGAAAAGCTCTATGCCAAATTCAAGAAGTGCGAATTTTGGCTTAGGAGGTGGCATTCTTAGGGCATGTGGTATCCGCAGAGGGAATAAGAGTGGACCTTAGGAAGATCAAGCAGTGTTGGATTGGAAGCCACCTAGGTCCGTGGTGAAATCCAAGTTTCTTAGGCTTAAGGGGCTATTCTGAAGGTTAGTGGAAGGATTCTCGTCAATAGCCGCGCCTTTAACCAAGTTGCTAAGGAAGGAAGTACCTTTCGAATGGACTACTAAGCAGCAAGAGAGCTTTGAAAAGCTTAAGAAGGTACTGACAGAGGCTCCAGTGTTAATTCAGCCGGAGGCAGGAAAGGAATTTGTGGTGTACTGTGATGCTTCGCATACGGGGTTAGGCTGTGTGTTAATGCAAGATGGTAAAGTAGTCGCTTATGCGTCTCGGCAGCTAAGGCCTCATGAGCTTAACTACCCAACTCATGACTTAGAGCTAGCAGCAGTGGTTTTCGCCCTTAAGGTGTGGAGGCACTACCTTTATGGAGAAAGGTCAGTTATCTACACAGACCACAAGAGCCTTAAGTATTTATTAACTCAGAAGGAGTTGAACTTGAGGCAACGAAGGTGGGTGGAATTGTTGAAGGACTATTTGTTCAATAGAGTATCATCCGGGCAAGGCGAACGTAGTAGCCGATGCCCTAAGTCGGAAGGTTGTAGCGGACCTACGGGCTTTGTTCGCTCACTTAAGTCTATATGACGATGGAAGCCTGTTGGCAGAGTTACAAGTCAGGCCCACATGGCTAAAGGAAGTGAAGGAGGGACAGTTGGCTGATAATGATTTAAGTACTAAGTTGCAACAAGTACAGCAAGGGGGATTAGAGGATTATGATGTCAATAATGAAGGAGTATTGTGCTATAAGGGTAAAGTTTGTATGCCGAAGAATAAGGAGTTGAGACAAAAGATTCTTCGGGAAGCGCATGGTAGCCCCTACGCCATGCATCCCGGAGGCATCAAGCTGTATAGAGATCTAAGGGAACAATTTTGGTGGTCGGACCTGAAGCGAGAAGTGACTGAATTTGTGGGGAAATGTTTGACATGTCAGCAAGTTAAGGCTGAACACCAAGTTCCATCAGGATTGCTCCAACCAATCGAAATTCCCCAATGGAAGTGGGAAAGAATTACCATGGACTTCGTTAGTGGGCTTCCCTTACCCTACTAAGAAGGACTCGGTATGGGTGATTGTGGACCGTTTGACCAAGTCCGCGACTTTATCCCGATTAGAATGGATTATTCTCTTGAAGTTGGCTAAGTTGTATGTGGCGGAAATTGTGAGGTTACATGGAGTACCAATGTCGATCATCTCCGACAGAGACCCAAGGTTTACGTCTCGATTTTGAAAGCACTTCATCGAGCTTTAGGCACTAAGCTCGACTTCACTCTGACTTTTCATCCACAATCGACGGGCGATCGAACAGAGTTATACAAGTGTTAGAAGATATGTTGAGAGGTCGTGTAATGGATCTTGAGGAAGTTGGGAAGATTACTTGCCTTTAGCTGAATTCGCCTACAACAATAGCTATCAAGCCAGCATTCGGATGGCACCATACGAAGCATTGTATGGAAGGAAGTGTAGAACACCTACTTGTTGGACCGAGTTAGGAGAACGCCGAGTTTTGGGTCCAGAGTTGGTGGCAGAAACTGAAGAGAAGGTTGAGTTAATTCGGGCACGGTTGAAGGAAGCCTCTGATAGGCAAAAGTCGTACGCAGACCTTAAGCGAAAGGAAATAGAGTTTGAAGTGGGAGATCAAGTGTTCTTGAAAGTCTCACCTTGGAAGAAGGTAATGAGGTTTGGCCGCAAAGGAAAGCTAAGCCCAAGATTTATAGGGCCTTATCAAGTAATGAAGCGAGTTGGGCCAGTGGCATACCAATTAGAGTTGCCACCAGAATTGCAGCAAATGCATGACGTATTTCATGTGTCCATGTTACGTCGCTATCGATCGGATCCATCTCATGTGGTACCGGTTGAAGAAGTGGAACTAAGGCCAGACTTATCATACGAGGAGGAACCAATTCGGATCTTGGAACGTGATGTGAAAGTACTACGAAAGAAGACAGTTCCTCTAGTCAAGGTGCTATGGCGCAATCATGGAACTGAAGAAGCTTCGTGGGAGCGGAAGAGGCGATGAGACAGCAATACCCTCAACTATTTTAGTTAGGAAATTTCGGGGACGAAATTTTGTTTAAGGGGGGTAGAACTGTAACATCCTGAATAGGGCCTATGCATTTCCAGTTTAATTGTATGAAATGACAAGTTTCAAGTACTATGAATAAATTTTTGATACTTTTGGAAATCTAGAAATGCATGGAAAATGGAAATGGAAATGGAAATGAACATTTTTGGAAACCTAGACATTTTTGGAAACTTAGACATTTTTGGAAACTTAGACATTTCGGGAAACCTGAACATTTTGGAAACTTGAACATTTAGGAAACTTGAACATTTAGGAAACTTGAACATTTTGGAAACTTGAACATTTTGGAAACTTAGACATTTTGGAAACCTAAACATTTTGGAAACCTGAGGATGTAAGAAAAATGGCAAGATTCTGAGCCATGTGAAAATTTTAGGAAACTTAGAAATAAGGCCGGAATGACAAAATTCAAAGCCCAAAATAGGAGATAAGGGCAAGAGGGCCTTAAAAGAAAAAGTTGGTGAATTTTGATATACAATCGAGCTTGGAAAAGTGGCCTGAGGTGTCACTAAGGGTTTATGGGAATGGCATGAGTTCGAGTCACTTGGAAAGCAATTTTTGAAGGTCTAATTTTGCTTCCCAAGGCTAGGGGTGGACGGCACTTGGTAGCTAGAAAGGAGAGAGTTTTATTTTTACTAAAACTTGTCAAGTTAAGTGATAAATAAAGGATATATTCTTCTAAGATAAATAAGGAATTAAATTGATGGATTAAAGATTTTTATTAAGTGATAATTAATAAGAGATTAAATTATCACTTGGGAGAGTAGTGGCCAAGTTTTGGACTCTTGGTCTAGCAGTTCAGTTAAAAGAGGAAAAGAGAGACTTTCTCTCATTCACTCCATTGTCAAACTTTGCTCTCACTTCCCCTCTCATTCTTGAATTCCCTAAGCAAGGAACCATCCTCTCTTTGCTATTTTCTTCCTCGTTTCTACTATCAAAATTCAATCCTTATTGATTCTAAGCGAAGAGGAATCATCCACAACATCAAAAAGAGGTAAGATCGTGGATTAGTCAACTCCTATTCTTTTCTTTTACCAAAATCAAGGTACTAATTCCATTCTTGTTCATGGTCAATCCACCATGATTCCTTAGATTTCTACCATCATCAATTACAAAAAAAGCAAGGATCTAAGGTAAGAACAATTAACTTTTGTTCTTCTAAAATCTTTTAATCAAGAACAAGGAAATAACCTTTTCTATGTCTCATGGCCGAATGAAAAGGGAGAGTTTCGGATTTCAAAATCAAGGATTTAAGGTGAGGCACCATCGGCCAAAGGCCAACTTCTTACTTATTAAAGTTAGATCGGATCTAACATATGAATTTTAGGAATTTGACGGATATTCAAGACAAGAGGAACTTTCGGGATTTGGAAATCTCTAAGGTAAGCCTCTAAACATTCGCCAATGGTGGTGAGATCATCTAAATTAATTCCTTAATTTTGAAAAGCGAAAACTAATCTTTGTGAAGTTTTAAGGTTGGTAGAACCATTAGTAAAGGAAAAGCGAAGTTTTGGATTTGTGTAAATACCCAATCGGCTAAGGTAAGCTTTTTTACAAATCCTACTAGGATTTGGTTTTGTTTAAAAGGGATTTATTAATGTGTGTTAATGAATGGGCGAATATAGGATTAATAGATCTAAAAAATTAGATCTGGATTCTCGAGGAATCAAGGAACCTATTAGCTTAAAAAAGGTGTGTACCCTTACTATTCTTCGATATATTATGGCTAAGTATTTTAATATATGATATGAAAATAATATGAATGTGGCTATGTACCACACATGTGGCAAAAAGTACCAAGGCACGTTTCCTACTTGATAGGATTGTGAAAATGTTATTTAATAACATGCGAATATAAGAATATGAACATGAAATTAAATTATGCTATATATGTATATATGTTTTGGGCATTGGGATTTATGAAAAGGGGAGAACAGTGTTGACTTGGTCTCACCCACCTAAAAATGTTGACTACGGTCACATTGCGAAATATGTCGACTACGGTCACATTGCGAAATTTTGGTAACCGGTTACAATAGTGTCTAATGACACGACGTGGAGAGTAGCGGATGGAGGGTTGACTTAGTAGTCCCTACGGTGTGTTGGTTGGTACGGTGGAGAGTAGCGGATGGCATATAGGTTTTGGGTTTGGGTTGCATCATAATTACATGGACTTGATGATTTGAACATGAATGCCCGATTTATTGAATGATAGTATAGTGTGCACATTGAGTCATTGACTCACCCCATTGTGGGAATTATTTTTCGGTGATGAGCGGTGATTTGACCGGGCAGAGACCATGAGGAGGCCATGCATCAATTGAAGAATTTATTCAGAACTTGGACTTTATTTAATTTCAATACTTTTAAATTTTATTTTGGGTTTACTTGATGTAATAAGGCCATAAGGCCCAGTGGATTATTCTTTGTCTTTACTTTGCTATTTAATATTTTGCTAAGAACTATTTTGAACATGTTACATCAAATTGGGTTTACAAGATTAAATAAATGGGTTTTCAATTTAAGCCCAACTCAAAACAATAGTTTTTCTAAAAATTTACAAATTTTCTCTAAGTAACGAATGTGTTTGAAACCGGTTTACTTTAGGAACATACCAGATCCGGTCCATTCTCGTGGGCCGGGTGTGGGGTGTTTCAAAATCAATTCTTGACAGAAGAGTAGTCAAAAAAATGGTGATAACAAATTCAAAGGGTTTTCGGGTTAATATTAGCGGGTAAATCAATAAAAAGGGTTGTTAGGATTAAAAAGGGTTCACTATAGGTTAATTATGTGGGTAGGCTTTTAGTGGTGTGAATGGGTTAAAACCTAGGTGCCTTTATCATCTCAGTATATCAAATCATAGATGTGGTCTCAATATGTATAAACGAGGCAAGTTCTAGAATAACAGTTCAAAGTTGACACACTCATAATCAATAAAGTGAGCACGAAAAAGAATATATGCTCTATAAAGCTCAAAATCTCACAAAAATTATAGGTATTTAACATCAATCCTTGTAAATTTCAAACTTCAAGGTAACATTCAAATTCAGTTCAACAACCTATAAAATTTTTTATTCTTGAAAAAATAGACTTATCATGCTTGATTCTCTAGTATCTTAAAGTTTAAATCATCAATGCACAATTATCAATGACTTAATCCAAAACATATCAATAAAAATCATAAATCATTAGAAATTTCATCCTAATTAGTAATATGAGAAACTTACTTAGGAGCAAGACTAAAATTCAGGATTTGAGAATAATGCAAAAGTTAGGTACTTTTACCCCACACTTAAATTGTACATTGCCTCAATGTACAAAGATAGATAAACAATTATGTAATAATAAAATCAAAGAGAAGGGAGAAGTAACACTTCCTGAATTTTGGATGAAGTCTATGAAAAGAAATAGGATAAGATTAGAGGTGAACGTGGGGAAGCGTCTCAAACCGTTTAAAATTGAATCCTCAAAGTAGCCGGGTTGGTTTTATTGTATCCTAAGCTAAATCTAAATGCCATTGAGAAAAAGGAGAAAATAATAAAGGAAGTAAAAAAAAAAAATAAAAATAAAATATGAATAAAAGTAAATAACTAAATAGAGATAAGGTCCACGCTCATGTGCCTAGTCGTGGTGTCCACACGGCCACGGCCACAATCGTGTGCAAGGCCGTGTGGGTATGGAAACCTATGCCTAAATACGAAAAGAAATAAAACCAAACTAATTAGTACGGTTACTACTAGGGTTGCCTCCCGAGAAGCACTCGTTTAAAGTCTTGAGCTAGACTTACCTGTTGTACGCACAATCATGGTGGTTGGAGGAGGTGGAAATCCTTTCTCATGTGATCAACTCGGTTATGGATATAAAGCTTAAGTTGAGTAATGTCTACCTCAAAAGTGTTGAATTTAGGATTGCTTACCTCGACTGTGCCGTATAGGAAGACATTATGTACCTCAAAAGTGATTTCTTCTTTTGCCTTGAGTTCTGAATTGGTGATTCGAGGGTCTTCCTTATTCAACAATACATGATCCTCTATTTTGATGTGATTTGTTGTTTCTATCAGCTCGTTTGGGGTTTCCTTCGATTTCACTTCGAGTGGTTCTGGCTCTTCTTTAAATTGTGTTTTCCACTCTTTTAGTTTGTCAACCCTAAGGCTTCGTTGCTCATATAATTCTTCTTTATTGGCACGAGGTCTAAGATCTAGCTTAGCTAGGTGATTTCGTGATGTTTCCTGTAAAGAAGGTTGAACCAAATGGTTATCAATGGAATTAATGTTCGTACCTTTATTACTCGATGTCCTAACTGAGTCAAGAGCTTGAAGAGTGACTATCTCGTTACCTACACAAAGTATGAGTTCTCCGCATAGATATCAATTTTAGCTTTGGCAGTTGCTAAAAAGGGTCTTCCTAAAATTAAGGGGATCGTGTTGTCCTCATCCATGTCTAAAACGACAAAGTCTGCTGGGAATACGAATTTATCAATTTTGATTAGAACATTTTCTATTATACCCCTAGAAATTCTTATAGTTTTATGATCGCTGCAAAACAATCCAGTTTTAATATTTATAAAAGTGTGATCGAACCTGTAGACTGACTGCAACAATGATAGAGGTAAGTGCACCTATCGAATAGTAGTATAGCTCAGGCAAGAATATCTTATCGAACCCAAGGAACCTAAAAGTACTACTACTCACTTTCTTTCTTTTATTTAGCCTAAAATATGGAGTGATTGGTTTATTAATCTAAAACAAATGAAATACTTAAACTTAATTGCAAAGACAGAAGAATGAAACTTTGGGAAAAGACTTTGAAGAAAACTCAATTGATAAAGACGATACCTTCGGGAAGAATCCACCTATGACTTCACTTATTATCTACCTTTTCAATTCATATGATTTCTTTACTTAGCTTGATCCGTGAGACTCCCTAACCTATATTAAACCCTTTCTCAAGGCGAATAACATCTAACCTTAGGTTAATTAGTGGAACTCTCGTTCTCTTATAATAACCCCTAAGGAAGCAGTAAATCGATCAATGGATTCCCATATTAGGTTTCACCCTAATCTGGTAAAATCTTGTAACCCTATCTCTAGGCGCCCAATCAACTCCGCTCAATTATGCTAGATCTACTCTTAAGCGGGGTTTATTCCTCCTCCACCTAAGCACATTAGATTAAATTAAGCAACATAATTAAGAACAAACTAAGTATTTATCATATAATTTTAGAAATCAAATAACAAAATCCATCATAAGTTTCATCCCGTTCAGGTATCTGAAGTGTTTAGTTCATAACTAAACAAGAAAACATCTCAAGAGAAAAGATAAAACAAAACATAAGAAATCCCTAAAACCCCTAAAGGAATTGAAGAGGAGATCCTCCGTCTTGAGTAGAACTCTGACTCTTCGAGATGGATCAATTGGCTATCTTCGAGACAATCCTTGAATGAGAAAGGCTTGGCAGAAAACTCTGCTCAATGATTGACCCCTTGAATAGCCGCCTTAGGGTGTTTATATAGACTTTTTGGATGCTTTAATTGTCTCCTAAGTACTCATAATTTAGGTACAATTCATCCTAGGTGTTTGAGTAGACTTAGGATTGCGATTCTTGGGCTCCAAGCATCCTATTCTAAGTGAAATTACTTTTTCCCGTGGCAGGGGCACGGCTAAGGCACACCCGTGTAAATTTAGGCTCAGCCCGTGTCTCTATTCTATTGATTTAGGCACGGCCGTGGTATGCCAGTGCAAGTCGAGGGTCAGGCCGTGCTTCGGGTCTATCGATTGGGGCATAGCCATGCAAATTGGGGATAGGCCGTGTTGGGCTTTTGGTCAACGAGACACGACCGTGTAAATTGGTGATAGGCACCGTGTTTTAGGTGGATAGTAAGGCACGGCCGTGTGGAATAAAGTCTAGGCCGTGTTGACTTCTTGGGTTGGCCCAATTTGATCCGTTTTAAGCCTGTTTTACATTTTTTAATCCTTAGGTGTTCTTCTGAGTATAAGACATAAAAAGAAAGGATTAAGAGCACCTTTTTACATAAATCGAGGATAAATTCATCTAAAAGCATACTAAATGTGGGATTAATACCCCCACACTTAAGCTTTTGCTTGTCCTCAAGCAAAATTCTCAACTTACAATTAAAACAAACTTTCCATATTCATAATTCCTATTAATAATGCCTCATCATAATTCATAGATAATTTATACATGGATAATTTAATTCAAAGAGCCCTAAAGATTCAATTATGATAAGTCATACCTTTATAGCATGAAAACATAGATGTCTCCCCTTATCTAAGTGATTACCTTTAATTCAAAATTGACAAGGGCTGGCATCATCACTAAAGATTCACTCAAATCACTCAAAAGTGTTTAAGTTTCAAGAATAAGCACTCTAAGTCGAACACGAAAAGTTAATCCCATAGGCTTGCTCGAAAATCAAATCTCCACCACTATATATGAGATGATACACGGATCAAAAGGTCTTTAATCGTGGTTGTAACAGGCTAGGGTTAAAAGGTGTGGATAAAGGTGAATTAGAGGTTAAAATCGAGATTGAATTGACTAATTACCTAATCTAAAAACAATGAACTAAATATGAATATTTACATCGAATGGAAACTAATAATATCTCATCGTTGATAATTACTCTATAATAAGAGTATTTTCATCACTTAAAATTTTATAATACTTTAATACAAGCTTTTTCTTCAATAATTGAAGTTTTAAATGCTCTAAGCTCTTTTATTTACTACTAATATTGAATATACTTAGATTTTTTAAGAACAAACTAAAATAAACATAATAGAAGGAACTTTGGTGATTGAAATAACCTAATTCAGAGATTGATCAAATCAATTCTTGATAAAGGGTAGTCAAAGGAATGTTGATAACAAATACAAAGGGATTTCTGGGTTAATATTGGTGGGTGAGTCAATAAAAAGGTTGTTAGGATTCAATGGGGTTCACTAGGGGTTAATTTGTATGGGTAGGCTTTTTAGTGTAGTGAACGGGTTAAAACCTAGGTGCCTTTATCATCTCAGTGTATCAAATCATTAATGTGGTCTCGACATGTATAAACAAGACAAGTTCTAGAATAACAGTTCAAAGTTGACACACTCATAATCAATTAAAGTGAGCACAAAAAAAGGCACATGCTCTATAGGGCTCAAAATATCACAAAAAATTATGGGTGTTTTGACATCAATCCTTAAAAATTTTGAACTTCAAGGTGATACTCAAATTAGGTTCAACAACCTATCAATTTTAACTTTTAGAAAGTAGACTTATCATGCTCGATTCTTTAGTATTCTTCAAATTTAATTATCAATGCACAATTAACTATGACTTATTCTAAAACATATCAATAAAAATCATAAATCATTAAAATTTTCCTCCTAATTAATAATATGAGAAAAATACTTAAGATCAAGACTAAATTCAGGGTTTTGAGAATTATACAAAAAGTTAGGCGCTATTACCCCCACATTTAAGATGTACATTGCCCTCAATGTACAAAGATAGATAAACAATTATGTAATAATAAAATCAAAAGAGAAGGGGAGAAGTAACACTTCCTGAATTTTTGGATGAAGTCTATGAAAAGAAACCGAATAAGATTGGCGGTGAACGTGGGGAAACGTCTCGAACCTTTTGAAATTGAATCCTCGAAGTAGCCGGCTTGGTTTTATTGTATCCTAAGCTAAATCTAAATATCATAAAGAAAAAGAAGAAGAAAATAAAATAAAATAAAACAAAGTAAAGTAAAAATAATAATGATGAAATAAAATAGAAACAAAAATAAATAATTGAAAATGAAAGACAACTAGAAAAATGGGGAATGAGGTTTAAATAGAGATGTAGCCCGTGTTTTGGGATTTTGAATTTTGAACGCATTCAAGGTGTTCGGGCATGGCCGTGGGTGTCATGGCACGCCCGTGTCTTTCTTCACACGGTCATTCAATACGGGTGTGCTCCTCCAGTGTTCGATAAGTCAGAATGTTGGCACGGTTGGGAGGCACGGTCGTGTTTATCCCGTGCTTGATGAGTCAGTAACCTCACACGGGGCGTCGGCACGGGCGTGGACTAGTATCGCAGCCCATGCTAGAGAAAGAAGTTTATTCCCTGTTCGTGCACGGCTAACGGCATGCCCATGGTTCAGCCCCTAGCTTCCACACGGCCAAGGGCACGCCCGTGTTTAGGGCTGTGTGTGTAACACCATTAACCCGTGTCCATTACCAGATTAGGGTTATAAGGCATTACTGAGCATAATTCAGTTTATTACAGTCAAATATACACTGTCTTTCAATATTTGATCACAAAAGCATACAAAAGAGTAAAATGTTTGATTTTTGAATACATATTTGCCATACTAACTTAAATCATACATGGCTTAGAAATCAAAGAACATAGATCAAACATGCCATGAACTTTTATCCACTTCACATAACATTATTATAACATAAGCTTTCCATGTATATTGTTCATACTCAATTATTTATACAACTTATTCATTAATAATGCCTTTATCAACCTTACCTAAATTCACAAATCATTTAAGCATTTAATTATGCATACATCTTCCTTTCAAATAAATTGAGACAACTAACACCAATCCAAATTATTTCATGTACCTCTAACTCTATTATCAAATAAGTTTGTGACCATACTCCAAACTAAAACACACCAAACATTAAAGTTATCAAATACGAAATAAATATAAGCCATTTGCATCCTTCTCCAATCAAGCCATAAACCATACGCTTTATGTACATACACCATATCATATTCTTACCAAAAGGACTTATAACATAACCGATTATATACGATATTAAACTAGCATCATTTTCAAGCCATTTTCGCATGGCCATATTATCTATAAACAAAGCTTTATTCACACACTTCTTGCTAGCTTATACATACCTTTAACTATAGATAACTAACATGAAAATACCAAAAAGGGTGATAGTGTGATTGACTTCTTCGAAGATTCGCAGAGCCCGTAGCTTAGTCGCAAACTATAAAATAGAACAAAGAAAACACACAAAGTAAGCACACGGCTTAGTAAGTCTCAAGTAACTACAGTTTATATCCAACCATTTAACTTTAAAACAAACAATTTATGAAAATTTAAAGTAAATGTTATAAAAATAAATAAAAACTATGACATGGCCGAATACTATCAATAATTTGAGCTTGAGAATTTACACCTGTTTTCCATGAACATATACATGTCACGTTATTAATTTACATAATTATCATAAGTGTCCTGTACTCCAAAATCGAATAAATATATCATACCTAATAATCACATTTTCTTCTTTTGTACACATATACCACCACATTCAAATTCACTTATCCAATAGAAATATCATATATATATATATATATATATATATCACCGATTCATCAAAGAAATAATACTCTACTATAAATCACTCGACAGCACATTATGAAATCCTTATTGAATCCTTAACTCAATGTCATCATAAAAAAAAACTCATTCGATGTCATAGTTAATTGGTCCATTCATTAGTAATATAATAGGATATTACTTACCTAAACTATTCACGTATTACATTAAATATTTCTTACCTTATTGGATTCACGACTTCTCGATTTATCACATATCACCAGCATTTAGCCTGCTAGGCATTTAAGCCCGAAGTATATCACCGGCACGAAGCCTGCTAGGCACAAAGCCTGAAATATATCACCAACATGAAGACTGCTAGGCATAAAGCTCGAAATATATCACCGGCACGAAGCCTGCTAGGCACAAAGCCCGAAATATATCACCGACACGAAGCCTGCTAGGCACAAAGCCTGATATTTCAACATTTTCAACATTTGTACATTTAAACATATTAATCCCATGCTTTTGGCATTAAAATAAAATTATTCCAACATGTATATTATGCAAAGCCGAATACGAGCAATAACTATGATTTATACATTCAAACATTATCATCCAAATTTGAACATCAATTTGACTATAATATCGATTACAATAATTTAACTCATAAACATTACTCAAGCCGTACATCATTATTAACTCATGTACGTAAACCACATTCACATACCATATCAATTGTACTAATTTACGTTACATTTCCAAACATATTCAATCCAAGACATGGACATTTATATTCGGCTATCACCTATTATCTTACTTAAATATATTAAATAACATTATTGAACATATTGCTAATAATCTATTTAACGTGCTTTAACTTAAGACTTACCTCAATTGACAACGAACGACTTAAACCGGCTATTCGGCAACCTTCATTTTTTCCCTATTCAAATCCGATTTTCTTTGTTCTTGATCTAATCAAAATAAAATTTAGCTCTTTTAAATACTTTTCATTTCAATTTAATCCAAAATCATATAATTTAACAATTTATAATTTTACCCCTGACATTTACAATTTATACTATTTAGTCCCTAATACAAAACTCACAATTTATTCAAAATTTGGTTAACATCCCTTAGGGTCGAATCTTCATAAGGACTTTATAAGTCCATATATTTCATAAAATTTTAAATTTAACCCTTCAAGACAAATAAATCCCTAATTAGCTACATTCCTCAAAAACTCAAAACAAAAGATGTTCATCTAGCTCCAATCTTACATTTAATACCAAAAATCATCATAAAACTCAATTTATCTACAATGGTATGTCTCACATACATGACCAATGCACAAGATCAATACATAGGTTTGAAAGTAGAGTGAACAACAATCACAAAAATGCAAAAATTATCAAAAATCCAAAGCTTAAACTTACCTAATTAAGCCTAAATATTGCTGAAACCCCTTGGAGCTTTTCCTTTTCTTTTATTTCCTTAGTTTTGGCCAACTAGATGAAAAAGATGAACATGCATTTGTTTTTCCCCTTTTTCATATTTTAAAATATGCTTATTTAATATATCATATATGTTTATTATTATATTACACATATAACTAATATTAAAATGCATAATGGATGCATGTTGTCGTCCACTCACAAATCAAATGGGAAATTTGTAGCTTAAGTCCACATATTAAAGGAGACAAATTAATTTAATCACTCAATTTAAATAAAGCTACTTTTACCACCTTTGCAATTAAGTCCTTATTCTAAAATTAAACGTCCAAACAGATAAATTAACCTACGATGTTTTAACACATACTCAAACTAATAACATATATATCAAATTAATAAAAAAATATTTTTTTCTAACCCGGGTTCGTGGTCCCGAAACCACCGTTCTGATTAGGGTCAAATTTGGACTATTACAGTGTGGCCTAGAAATCTGCTCTTTGGTTAGTTTATTGGTTAGGTGCTAAAAAGAAAAAGAAAATAAAAAATAAAAAATAAAATAAAAATGTAAAAATGGGGTTCGTGCTCGGGTTGCCTCCCGAGAAGTGCTCGTTTATAGTCTTATCTAGACTTTACCTCTCATTCGTATGGTCATGGTGGTTTGAGGAGGTGGAAATCCATTCCCATTCGATCAACTCAATTATGGATATAAAGTTTAAGTCGAGTAATGTTTACCTCAAAAGTGTTGAATTTAGGATTGGTTACCTCAACTGTGCCATATAGGAAGACATTAAGTACCTCAAAAGTGATTTCTTTGTTTGCCTTGAGTTCTGAATTGGTGATTCGAGGGTCTTCCTTATTCAACAATACCTGATCCTCTATTTTGATGTGATTTGTTGTTCCTATCAGCTCGTCTGGGGGCTCATTCGGTTTCACATCGTGCGGTTCCTGTTCCTCTTTGATTTGTGTTTCCTGCTCTTTTAGTTTGTCAACCTTAAGGCTTTGTTCCTTATGTATTTCTTCTTTGTTGGCACGAGGTCTAGGATCTAGCTCATCTAAGTGATTTCGTGATGCTTCCTGTAAAGAAGGTTGAACCAAATGATTATCAATAGAATTAACGTTCGTACCTTTATTACTCGATGTCATAGCTGAGTTAAGAGCTTGAAGAGTGATTGTTTCATTGTCTACACGAAGTGTGAGTTCACCGAAATCTTCCTTTGTGTGGTCTTTCTTTATTGCATCGGGATATGGCATACGAGGTTAGTACTCTATAATTTTCGATTTTTGTAAATCATGGTACACCTCAGCCTTACCTTTTCTTACCACAGGTTCTTCCCTTGGGTTTGGATCCACTAACAATTCACTGTTATGAGCTTGTACGGCTTGGGGCCCATGATTCGGCTCAAGTTTGTAGCCTTGTGGTGTTTTTGTGGTGAAAGTTAAACAATTTGATTATCAACTGAATTTACTTTCTCACCTTCATCACTTGATGTCCTGATCGAGTCAAAAGCTTGTAGACTGATTGATTCGTCACCTACACGAAGAATGAGTTCTCCTGTACCAACATCAATTTTAGTTCTGGCAGTTGCTAGAAAGGGTTTTCCTAAAATTAAAGGAATCGTGTTGTCCTCATCCATGTCTAAAATAACAAAATCTATTGGGAATGTGAATTTATTAATTTTGATTAGAACATTTTCTATTATACCCCTAGAAATTCTGATAGTTTTATCAGTTAACTGAATGCTCATCCTAGTTTGTCTGGGTTTCCCTAGACCTAGTTGTTTAAATATTTTATAAGGCATAACATTGATTCTTGACCCTAAATCAGCTAAAGCATTATCAATAGATAAACTACCAATTAAACATGGAATTGTAAAACTCCCTGTATCTTTTTGCTTCTGTGGTAGTCTATTTTGTAACATTGCTGAGCATGCTGCGTTTAATTCCACATGGTGCTCCTCGTCTAATTTGCGTTTGTTTGTCAAGAGCTGTCTTAAAGATTTCCTTGAGTCTGGCATCTGAAAAAGAGCTTCAAGAAGAGGTAAGTTAATATGTAATTTCTTTAAGAGTTTAAGAAACTTGCCTAACTATTCCTCTGAATCTTCTCTTTTCATTGTTTCGGGATAAGGTATGCGATGTTGGTACTCCTTGATTACCGGTTTTGACTTTTCTTGTGTTACCTCTACCTTACCGTCATCTACCTTGTCTTTTTGTATTGGATTGGGTTCATCTAACCTCTTACGGACATGAGCTGTGATAGCTTTATTTTGCTCCTTTGGATTGATCTCAGTGTTACTAGGTAGACGTCCTTGCGGTCGTTCCGACATCAACTTTGCAAGTTGTTTGACTGCATTAGTGGCTACCTTAACTGACTTAGTAAGTTCCCCGAATCGATTCTCGTTGCTTTTACTTGTTTCCTTAGTTTTTTGGAGACGATTTTCTGTGTTTGCCATGAATTTTTTCAGCATCTCTTCAAGATTCGGCTCCTCTTCTTGTTGGTGAGGTGGTTGTTGAAAATCTAGAGGAGATTTCGATCTTTAGCTATTTTGATCATCCCACAAGAAATTGAGATGGTACTTTCGGCCTGCATTATAAGTGTCACTATAAAAATTATTTTGATATCTAGAATAGTTACTGTATAGTGAGCTTGCTCGTTTTCCATGCCATATCCGTAGGGTGGGTACTCAGGATTTGCCACACCTCTTAGATTCAAATCATAATGTATTTCTGGATATACCTGTGAGGGACTATACCAATCATCAATCTTTTTATTCATCATCTCTAACTGATTAGATAACCTAGTGACCACGTCGAGGTTGAAAACACTGGTTGCTTTAGTAGGAATTGCCCCCATACCTTGCCACTAATAATTATTCAGTGTCATTTTTACCATAGATTAAAATTTTTTGCCAAAAGCAAAATAGAAAAAAAAATTAGCAAAGTGAAAAGAAATAATAATAAAGAATAATATAATAATAATAAATTGCAAATAAAAAATTTTGGCTAAAGTAATAGAAATAGAGTTTTCTTTATATTTTAGTGTTCCCCGACAACGGCGCCAAAAACTTGATCGCAGCAAAATAGTCCAGTTTTAATATTTATAAAAGAGTGATCAAACATGTAGAATGACTGTGACAATGATAGAGGCAAGCGCACCTCTCGAATAGTAGTATAGCTCAGGTAAGAATATCTTATCGAACCCAAGGAACCTAAAAGTACTACTACTCACTTTTTTTTCTATTATTTAGTCTAAAATATGGAGTGATTGGTTTATTAATCTAAAACAAATGAAATACTTAAAATTAATTGCAAAGATAGAAGAACGAAACTTTGGGAAAAGACTTTGATGAAAACTCAATTGATAAAGACGATACCTTCGGGAAGAATCCACCTATGACTTCACTTGTTATCTACCTATTCAATTCTTATGATTTCTTTACTTAGCTTGATCCGTGAGACTCTTTAACCACCCTCTCTCGAGGCGAATAACGTCTAACCTTAGGTTAATTAGTGGAACTCTCATTCTCTTATAATAACCCCCTAAGGAAGCAGTAAATCGATCAATGGATTCCCATATTAGGTTTCACCCTAATCCGGCAAAATCTCGTAACCCTATCTCTAGGTGCCCGATCAACTCCGCTCAATTATGCTTGATCTACTCTTAAGCGAGGTCTATTCCTCCTCCACCTAAGCACATCAGATTAAATTAAGCAACATAATTAAGAACAAACTAAGTATTTATCATATAATTTTAGAAATCAAATAACAAAATCCATCATAAGTTTCATCCCCTTCAGGTATTTGAAGGGTTTAGTTCATAACTAAACAAGAAAACATCTCAAGAGAAAAGATAAAACAAAACATAAGAAATCCCTAAAACCCCCTGAAGGATTTGAAGAGGAGATCTTCCGTCTTGAGTAGAACTTCGACTCTTCGAGATGGATCAATTGGCTATCTTCAGGACAATCCCTGAACGAGAAAGACTTGGCAAAAAACTCTGCTCAATGATCGACCCCTTGATTAGCCACCTTTGGGTGTTTATATAGACTTTTTGGATGCTTTACTTGTTTCCTAAGTACTCATAATTCAAGTACAATTCATCCTAGGTGTTTGAGTAGACTTAGGATTGCGTTTCTTGGGCTTCAAGCATCCTATTCCAAGTGAAATTGCTTTTTCCCGTGGTAGGGGCACGGCTAAGGCATGCCTATGTAAATTGAGGCTCAACCCGTGTCTCTATTTTGTTGATTTAGGCACGGCCGTGGCACGCCCGTGCAAGTCGAGAGTCAGGCCATGCTTCGGGTCTGTCTATTGGGGCACAGCCATGCAAATCGGGGATAGGCCGTGTTGGGCTTTTTGTTGACTAGACACGACCGTGTAAATTGGTGACAGGCCGTGTTCTAGGTGGATAGCAAGGCACGGCCGTGTGGAATAAAGCCCAGGCCGTGTCGACTTCTTGGGTTGGCCTAATTTGATCCGTTTTAAACCCGTTTTACATTTTTTTTTATCCTTAGGTGTTCTCCTGAGTATAATACATGAAAATAAAGGATTAAGAGCACCTTTTTACATAAATCGAAGATAAATTCATCTAAAAGCATACTAAATGTGGGATTAAAATATATTACTTTTACGGTTTATCATTTTATTAGTTAATTGAATACTCATCCTAGCTTGTCTGGGTTTCCCTAGACCTAGTTGTTTAAACATTTTGTAAGCCATAAGATTGATGCTTTCCCCTAAATCCGGTAATACATTTTCAATAGATAAACTACCAATTAAACATGGAATTGTAAAACTCCCTGGATCTTTTAATTTTCGTGGCAGTTTATTTTGTAGAATTGCTGAGCACATTGCATTTAGCTCCACGTGGTGCTCTTCATCTAATTTGCGTTTGTTGGTCAAGAACTATCTTACAAATTTCATCGAGTCTGGTATCTGAAAAAGCTTCAAGAAGAGGAAAGTTAATATGTAATTTCTTTAAGAGTTTAAGAAACTTACCGAACTGTTCCTCTAAATCATCTTTTTATTGCTTCGGGATAAGGTATGCGTGGTTGGTACTCCTTGATTACCGTTTTAGCTTTTCTTGTGTTACCTCTACCTTACCTTCGTCTACCTTGGCTTTTTGTATTGGATTAGGTTCATCTAACCCCTTACTGGCATGGGCTGAGATGGCTTGAATTTGCTCCTTCGATTTAATCTCGGTGTTACTTGGTAGACATCCTTGCGGTCGTTCTGACATTAGCTTTGCAAGTTGTTCAACTGCATTAGTGGCTGCCTTGACTGACTTAGTAAGTTCCCCGAATCGGTTCTCGTTGCTTTTATGTGTTTTCTCAATTTCTTGGAAATGATTTTCTATGTTTGCCATGAATTTTGTCAGCATCTCTTCAAGATTCGGCTCCTCTTCTTGTTGGTGAGGTGGTTGTTGAAAATCTGGAGGAAGTTTCGATATTTGGCTATTTTGATTATCCCACGAGAAATTGGGATGGTACTTCCAACCTGCATTATAAGTGTCAATATAAAAATTATTTTGATATCTAAAATAGTTACCTGTATAGTGAGCTTGCTCGTTTTCCATGCCATATCCGTAGGGTGGGTACTCAGGATTCGCCACGCCTCCTAGATTCAAATCATATTGTATTTCTAGATGTACCTGCGAGGGACTATACCAATCTTAAATCTTTTTATTCATCATCTCTAACTGATTAGATAACTGGTGACCACGTCGAGGTTGAAGACACTAGCTGTTTTAGTAGGAATTGTCCTCATGACTTGCCATTGATAATTATTCAGTGCCATCTTTTCCATAGACTAAAATTTTCTGCCAAAAGCTAAATAGAGGAAAAAATTAGCAAAGTAAAAAAATAATAAAAAATTGTAATAAAAAATTGACTAAAGTAATAAAAACTAAGCTTTCTTATTATTTTAGTGTTCCCCGGGAACGGCGCTAAAAACTTGGTCGTGTCAAATAGTCGAGTTTTAATATTTATAAAGAATGATCGAACCTGTAGACTAACTATGACAATGATTGAGTCAAGTGCACCTATCGAACAATAGTATAGTTAGGCAAGATTATTTTATCGAACCCAAAGGAACCTAAAAGTACTACTACTCACTTTCTTTCTATTATTTAGCCTAAAATATGGAGTGATTGGTTTATTAATCTAAAACTAATGAAAAAAAAACTAAAGTAGATGCAAAGACAAAAGAATAAAACTTTGGGAAAAGACTGTGGAAAAACTCAGTTGATTACGACGATACCCTTAGGAAGAATCCACCTATGACTTCTCTTGTTATCTAACTTTTAATTCATATGACTTCTTTATTTAGCTTGGTCCGTGAGACTCCCTAACCTATATTAAACCCTCTCTAGAGGCGAATAATGTCTAACCTTAGGTTAATTAGTGGAACTCTCGTTATCTTATAATAACCCCCTAAGGAAGCAGTAAATCGATCAATGGACTCCCATATTAGGTTTCACCCTAATCCGACAAAATCTAGTCACCCTATCTCTAGGCGTGCGATCAACTCCACTTAATTATGCTAGATCTACTCATAGGTAGGGTCTATTCCTCCTCCACCTAAGCACATTAGATTAAATTAAGCAACATAATTAAGAACAAACTAAGTACTTATCATATAATTTAGAAATCAAATAACAAAATCCATCATAGGTTTCATCCCTTCGTGTGTCAAGGGTTTAGTTCATAACAAAATAAGAAAACATCTCAAGAGAAAAGATAAAACAAAACATAAGAAATCCCTAAAACCCCTTGAAGGAATTGAAGAGGAGATCCTCTGTCTTGAGTAGAACTCCGGCTTCTTGAGATGGATCAACTGGCTATCTTTGAGTAATTCCCTGAATAAAAGCTCTGGCAGAAAACTCTACCCAAAACTTGATTCCTGTTTTAGCTTCTGCCGAACTCCCCCTTTTGGTTGCTAACTTGGGTGTTTATATAGGCTTTGAGATGCTTTACTGGCTCCTAAGTATCCTAATTCAAGTAGAATTCCTCCTAGAATGTTTAAGTAGACTTAGGAATGTGTTTCTTTGCCTCCAAGCATCCAAATCTGAGTGAAATTGCTCTTTCCCGCGGTAGGGGCACGGCCATGGTACACGCCCGTGTAAATCATCTTCAGGCCATGTCTCGATTCTGTCGATTGGGGCACGGCAGTGTAAATCGTGGCATGGCCATGTGAAGTAATTTGACAAGGCACGACCGTTTGACTTGAAGTCTAGGCCGTGTCAATTTCCTCTTTGGCCCAAATTGGCCCGTTTTAAGCCCATTTCTCGTTCTTTTCGTCCTCGGGTGCTTTCCTTAGTATAAACATGAAAAGAAAGGATTAAAAGCACCTTTTTACATAAATCAAAGGCTAAATCATCCAAAAGTATACTAAATATGGGGTTAAAATATATTACTTTTACGGTTTATCACAAATCGATTAAAATAAAAATATGTCATCTATCAAGCCTAATTAGGGAGATGCTTTATCTTGGGCATCAGAGTGGATAACTCCAAGAAAATAGAGACATAGATGTGACTTAACGGGCTAACTGTATATTAAACAAGACCCAGGAAGAATAGATCCTGAACCCATTTATGGATTTATTCACTTGTGATGTTCATAGCGTGGCATGCCTAAATCCTATGTGGATGGCAGACTATGTATGCATGACTCAAACACTTCAATGTAAGTAAAAGCCTAAGTTTGAATAGATATGTCACACCCCAAAATATATGCGGTTAAGAGTCCGAATTAAACAAGAAATGAATTATAGGCTTGATGGTTAAGTGTTAGATTCCTTCCTAGAGATCCTAGGTTCAAGCCCCTCCTTCCCTTTTGTTTTTTTTCAATTTTTTGCAAGGTTGGGTAAATTGCATGTGCCACCCCTAGGGTTTACAAACCTTAGGTATTTAATCATCTTTTTCCTAATTAGATTTTTACTTTTCCCCTTTCCAAAATCTAATAGAAATTGTTTTTTCTTTTCTTTTCCCTCATTTTTGCACCATATTTTCAATATTTTGAATGTTGATTCTTTTTCTTTTCCTACTGAATTGTTCCCCTGTTCATTTAATTTCTATCGGAATTTAAAATCATTGTTAGTAACATTCTATATCTTAGCCAAGAATCGACAAGTATAATTCGTTTTAATGATTAGATTTTGTATTTTTGTTGTACAAAAATCTGATGCAAATCTTTCGTTTTATTAATCAATATTTTCAAATCTTTCCCAAATATTGATATCAATCATTAATTGTGTGTATTTTTTATTGCAGGACCGGATCTAGATGTATTGGATCAAATTTGATCGTGGGAAGCGTCAATCGGACCAATAGTGAAAGGTGTGTATCCTTTTCCAAGTGAACCAGTGGTGATCATGTGCAGATTTAGGGCCACACAGGTGTGTGGACCACACAGCCATGTGCACCTATAATTCTTAGGGTAGTTTATGAGCCACACAATGAAACACCCCAAACCCGGCCCAAAAAGCCTGACCGGATTTGATATGTTCCTCGAATAAAACTTTAGCAATTTCTCGTTTTGTTTAAGAAAAACTTGATGAATTTGTATAAAACAGATTAGCTTAATATTTAGGTTAAAATCAAATTTAAATAAAATTTGTATCTTCTTAAAACATTATTTTTAAGAGAAATTTATATGTTAAAAGAAAACCAAATTTCATGAAAAATTTTACTTATTATTGTAAAACATATATATATTAGTGTCAAAAACAGTTTAAATTATTTATCGAAAACCATTTAGTTATTTAATTAAATATTGTTCATGGCAGAATAAAAATCCAAACGCAAAAATTAAAAACAGTTCATAGTGGCCTTATTACAAAAATAGCAAAACCCATAATAAATTCTAAGTAATAAAAATACACTTAATAAGTTTAATTAGGAGAAACTCCGAAATACTTTGTTGAGCAATGGCCACCACGTAGTCCTCGTTGACCCGGTCCATCACGCTAAGAGTCATCTGAAAAATTATCCCATAAAGGGGTGAGTCATAAACTCAATGTGTAACAAAAACACTAAAAGCCCAATTGATCATGGCCTTTAAGCCCATTTAATAACACATATAGCCATAAGCCCAATTAAGTCATATTTAGCCATAAGCCCATTTTTATAGCAAATCAAATAAAAATCATTTAGAAATCACATGGATATATATAATGAAATGCAAACCCAGCCCACCTAAATATCCATCCGCTACACACCACCCGTACCAACCAATCACACCTTGGGGATTACTAAATCGACCCTCTATCCGCTACACACCATCGAAGGCAGTTGCTGCAGTCAACATGCACATCGCCCTTATAATTTTGTGGCAAAGCCACCAGATAATTGTGGCCGAACTCACCGTATTCAAATATGTGACCAAAGTCACCGGATTATGTGGTAAAAACCACCGGAATACTTCCCCTTATCAATAACACCCATATGCCCATGCACATACATATTATTTAGTTTTCATGCCATTTACCCCAAAATCATAGCAAAATCATACTTATTTCACATTTAGGCATATAGCAAAATTAACGAAATATTGGGGTAAACATACCTGAATATCGCATACCACTGAATGGAACCCACATTCATTATCGAATATATTTTCATATAAATCACATTTATTTTAGATCTATGAGGATTTTAGTATAATGTTACACACCTTATGACAGTGAGAACGATACCTTCCCGCTCGTCAACACCTAGTTAATTATCACACTTGATTAGAACACACTAATACTTATAATCTACACTATTGATGAGAGATCTAAATCCTTACCCTCGGAATCTTGAACAACCGTTATATGTGGTTTCTCTCTGGTAGATGGATCAAAACCCGATGACAACCCACTAACGAAAAGTGGCTCGGGTGTACACACGACTTCAAATAACCGATCTTTGTTAGCAGAGGGTCCACAACCCGGTGGAAAATCACGTATCCCCGATACAGCCCTTCGTTTGAAGTTTGAGGGTATTACAGAGCCTCCCCTCTTCCAAACACTCCTTACCGCTCTTTTCAAACCTATCTTGTTCATCCTGAACTCTCCCCTAAAATAAAGTCGATTAGTAATCTATCTAAAAGAAACGATATAACCGAAAATGATAATCTTTACCTTGGTTGATTCCGAATGATCTCTCCTAAAACATTGGTTTCCAAAAAGAATTCTTAAAATCCCCTTCAAAGGTTCGGCCAAGGAGAAAATAAAAGAGTTAGATTTCTAAAATCGACAATTCCGAAAGAAAATAAAAAGAACGATTTGTAGAAAATCCTTACTCGTAATACGGAGATTGATTCACCCTTACTTACACTATTAGGAAGATTTGGCCTTAATGATTTAGAGGAAGAGAATTGGTGATTTCGGTTTGCTCAAAAAGAGAAGAGAAAAGATAGTGATTTTTGACTATAGTGGTTTCGGTTTTCAATAAAAGAAAAGAAGGAAGAAAATGAAAATGGAAGATGATTTGGTTTGACAAAAGAGAGGAAAAGAATGGTGATTTTGGTTTTGGTAGAAGATGGTTTCGGTTGAAAGTGAAGAAGAAAGAAAAAGAAAAGAGAAAGAAAGAGAAAGTGAAAGAAAGAAAATAGGAATGCCTTTGATGCTAAATGATTCGGCACTAGAGAGGGAGAAAAGAGAAGAAAATTGTCTTCAAACTTTCTTTGGTGTTTTCGGCAATGAGGAAAAAGAGAAGAAAATGGTCATTGATAATTTGATATTTTCGATTACAAAAGAGAAGAGAAAGTAGAAACTGAAATGGTAAAACTCAATTGACTAAAAGAAAGAAAAAGGTTTCTCTTTTGTGTAATAGACAATTGGCTAAGAGACAAAATTTGGAGAAAAGAAAAGATACACAAATTGGTTAAAGTTTTGGCCAACTTTCACCCCTAATGCCTATGCAAAATTCGGCCAATACACTTTGCCAACATGATCCCCTTTTTCCTCATCATTTCTTCCCCATCAATTCCTTGATTCTATCACAATTAAACCATCCCCCTTAGCCCTTTATGCCGTCTAGGTTCATGGTCAAATGACCATGAAAATGTTTCCAAAACATCATCCCCTCTTCAAGCCCTTTGTCCCCCTATCTTACCATAATTTCATGATTCCATACCATAACTCCTAACTTGCCTTTTTCCTAAGGTCTACTAACCAAAAATAAAAAGAAGATGTCCATCCTTCTAGATAAGCTTGACCGACACTATAGGAAAGAAAACAAAAAAATTAAAATTCTTCCACTTGTTAGCTAGGGGATTCGAACCTCTCTCCTCATGCATTCACTCATGCGTTATTACCACCTTGCCAATTGACTTATTATGCTTAAAACCTCTTGCCAATATTTCTTAAAACCTATCTTGCTTAGCTCCATCTTAAATATTAGAAATTTAATATTTCTCTAAGCATTCACTTACATACTGAAGTTCCTAAAACTTCCAAAACACACTCAATTATACTTAGGCATGCAACAACATTCAATTAAGTAAAGATGCATAGCCCCATTATTCAGGATGTTACAGTTCTACCCCCTTAAAAATAATTTCGACCTTAAAATTACCTGGCTAGAACAAGTGAGGGTATTGCTGTCGCATCGCTTCCTCTGGCTCCCACGAAGCTTCTTCTGATCCATGATTACGCCATAACACTTTGACGAGAGGAACTGATTTTCTCCGTAAAACCTTTACATCCCACTCCATGATTTGAATTGGCTCATCTTCATAAGACAAATCTGGTCTAAATTCCACCTCCTCAATAGGCACTACATGAGATGGATCCGACCGGTAACAACGTAACATTGAAACATGGAACACATCGTGCATTTGCTTCAACTCCGAAGGCAATTCTAACTAATATGCCACAGGTTCGACTCGCTTCAAAACCCGATAAGGTCCAATGAACCTAGGACTTAACTTCCCTTTGCGACCAAATCTCATCACCTTTTTCCATGGTGAAACCTTTAGGAATACTTGATCTCCCACAGCAAACTCTATGTCTTTTCGCTTAAGATCTGCGTACGACTTTTGCCTGTCAGACGCTTCTTTTAACTGAGGCCGAATTACCTTAACCTTTTCTTGATTCACCACTAATTCGGACCCAAAATATGACGTTCCCTAGTTCATCCAACACGTAAGAGTGCGACACTTCCATCCATATAGTGCTTCATACGATGCCATCCGAATCTTGGCTTGGTAACTATTGTTGTACGCAAATTACATTAATCAGTAAGAACTCCTCGACTTCCTCTGAAATCTATCACACATCCCCTTAACATATCTTCTAAAATTTAGATTACTCGCTCAGACTGGCCGTCAGACTGTGGATGAAATGACGTACTGAAGTCTAATTTAGTGCCCAAAGCCTGATGCAATGCTTTCCAAAACTGAGACGTAAACCTCGGATCTCTATCCAAAATAATCGACACCGGCACTCCATGCAATCTCACAATCTCAGCCACATATAACTTCGCCAATTTTTGCAAAGAGTAATCAACCCGAACTGGGATAAAATGTACAGATTTCGTCAATTGGTCCACTATCACCCATACTAAATCTTTCTTAGTAGGCGTAGGAGGAAGCCCACTAACAAAGTCCATGGTGATTCTCTCCCACTTCCACCGCGGAATCTTTATCGGTTGAAGCAATCCCGAAGGTACTTGATGTTCAGCCTTGACTTGTTGACACGTTAAACACTTTCCTATGAATTCTGTAACTTCCCGCTTAAGACCAGGCCACCAAAATTGATCTCGTAAATCTCAGCATAACTTACTTCCTCCAGGATGCATAGCATATGGGCTACCATGCGACTCCTGAAGAATCTTTTGCCTCAACTCCTGATCCCTCGGCATACAGATTTTACCTTTGAAACACAAAACCCCATCGCTGTTAATACCAAAATCTTCTAATTCCCCATTGTGTACCTGCCGTAGCTTTGCACTCAGATCATCGTCTACCAATTGTCTCTCTTTCACTTGACTCAACCATGTCGACCTTACTTGTAATTCTGCCAGCAAGCTTCCGTCGTCATAAAGACTAAGATGTGCAAACATCGCCCTTAGATCTGACACCACTTTTCGACTTAGAGCGTCTGCCACCACATTCGTCTTGCCTAGGTGGTACTCAATAGAACAGTCGTAGTCTTTCAACAACTCTATCCACCTTCGCTGTCTCAAATTCGGTTCCTTCTGAGTCAGTAGATATTTCAAACTCTTGTGGTCCGTGTATATCACTGACTTTTCCCCGTATAAATAATGTCTCCAAACTTTAAGAGCAAAGACTACTGCTGCCAACTCCAAATCATGCGTCGGGTAATTAACCTCGTGTGGTCTCAATTGCCGAGACGCATACACAACTACCTTCCCTCTTGCATCAGAACACATCCTAATCCTGTATGAGAAGCATCACAATACACGCCGAAATCCTTTCCTGCCTTAGGCTGAATCAAAACTGAAGCTTTAGTCAAAACCTTCTTAAGTTTCTCAAAGCTCTCTTGCTATTTATCTGCCCATACGAAAGGTACTTCCTTTCTCAACAATTTCGTTAAAGGTGCAGCTATCGATAAAAATCCTTCGACGAATCTTCGGTAATAGCCTGCTAATCCCAAGAAACTATGAACCTCGATTCACGGACTTGGGTGGTTTCCAATCTAATCTTGCCTCAATCTTCCGAGGATCCACCTTATCCCTTCCGCAGACACCACATGGCCTAAAACGCATAACTTCTTTCAACCAAAATTCACACTTGCTGAATTTGGCATAAAGTTTCTTCTCCCTTAAAACTTGCAATACAATCCGGAGATGCTTATCATGCTCTATCTCTGACTTAGAATACACTAGGATGTCGTCTATGAACACTACGATGAACTGATCCAAGTAGGGTTGGAAAACCCGGTTCATCATATCCATGAACGCAATTGGGGTGTTAAATCAATCCGAATAGCATTACCGAAATTCATAATGCCCATATCTTGTTCGGAAAGCTATCTTATGGATATCTGCTTCTTTCACTTTAAGCTGATGATACCCGACCTTAGATCTATCTTTGAGAATACCGCAGCTCCCTTAAGCTGATCGAACAAGTCATCGATCCTCGATAAAGGATACTTGTTCTTAATGGTCAACTTATTTCAAGTCTATACACATCCGCATCGATCCGTCCTTCTTTTTCACGAATAGGATTGGTGCTCCCCATGGAGACACACTAGGTCGGATAAAACCACGATCAAGCAACTCTCGGATCTCGAGCCTTAAGCTCAACCAACTCCTTGATTGCCATTCTATACGGAGCAATAGAAAGCGGTGCCGTTCCAGAAATAATTCAATCCCAAATTCTACCTCTCGATCCGGAGGCAATCACGGAAGTTCTTACGGAAAAACATCTACAAATTCTCTTACATCCCGACTTCTTCAGCGATTGCTTCTTTAGCCTCCAATGCACTAACCAACATCGAAAAGCCACATCCCTTTCTAACCATCTTTTACGCCTTAAGAGCGGATACTACATTTGATAAGTAGTTCCGACTTTCGCCCAACACTACAAGTTCTTTGTCATCAATAGTTCTTAATGACATCCACTTAGCAGCACAATCCACATTTGCACGATATTTCACTAGCCAGTCCATGCCTAAGATCAGGTCAAATTCTTTGAATGGCAACTCCATTAAATTAGCCGAAAATTGCGTCCCCTGAACTTCTAAAGGCACTTCCTTAAAGAGTTTATCTATTACTACTGTCTGTCCTAAAGGACTAAGTATAGTCATCTTCCTAGGTACAGTCTCAGAAGTCATATGCAGAGTTTCAGATACTTCACTAGCGATGTATGAATGAGTTGACCCTATATCTATCAAAGCAATAAAGGGCAACCCGAAATCAAAAAGTACCGTGATAACATCAAAAGCGCCTTCGTCTTCTCTACGATGAAGCTGCATATACCGGACACATTTGTCTCGCCTCAGAGCTACCACTGCCTCTGCCTGAAGTCTCGCGACCTCTACCAGAACCATTACCTCTTCCATTTGAACCACGACCCCTTATTGGCTACTGTCCACCTCTGCCAGCCTGATTAACACCCTAACCTGCTGGGTGGTTTTTATCTGAATTCATCGGGCAATCCTTGATCATATGATCTTTAGACCCGCACTTGAAACATCCCCCGATCTTTTTCCAACATTCTCCCGGGTGCATCTTCCCACATTGAGCACAAGCACGATGTTGTCCTCCCGTAGCAGTCTGCTGACCTCGCGGCCCATCAACTATTGCTTTCTTTTAAAAATTCGGATGACCACAAGACCCAAAGCTCCTCTTATTCTTATTCGACCTCTGTCCGGTTACATCTTTTCACCGCTTAACTTCTTCAACTATCCTTGCCCTATCCACTAAGGCGCAAAAAGTCTCTTTCCGTCTTGAAGCAATCATTTCATGACTCATCTCTCGATCTATCCTCGAATCGACACACCACTCATATTCAAGTAGCTACTATCCTCGGCATATCGGCTAAGTCGCAAGAACTACGCCTCATATTCAGCTACCGACTTATTTCCTTGTACTAAATTGAAATGCCTTTCTCTGGGAGTCGATGTAGCTAGCTCCAACATATTTCCCTTCAAATTTAACTTTGAAATACCCCCAATCCACTCGATCCACAGGGGTACTCTCCTTGATAGTGAGCCACCACTGGTAGGCCTTATCACGTAGTAGTGAAACAGCACCTTTCAGCTTTTCTTCAGCAGTACAGTCTAAATCATCCATGATCCTCTCGACTGCCTCTAACCAATACTCTGCTACATTCGGAGCTACTCCAGATACTCCCCTAAAAATTTCAGCTCCATTTGATCTAAGTCTCTCAGCTATTGACTTTCGAGACCCATTCCCCGTACTAGCTTCTGCTACTCGTTCCAAAACTCACAGCACAGCTTGTGATACTGCATCACCTCCTCCATTTTGCTCTTGAAATTCCACCCCAACAGTCGGTGGCGAAACTTCATTTTCGGAACCTTGACCAGATCTAACTGGTTCCGACACATCCATTCTTCCTCTACCGCGTCCACGATGACCACGTCCCCTAGAACTCATGTCTACTACGCGTCTTATCTGTTTTTACGAAAAAGTCTTATGCATTAGAGTCTTTTCACTTCTTATTAAAAGAAAGTTTTATGCAACAGATATTTATTCAGTGGTTTTTCCGTAGTATTACACATACACCTAGGGTCTATGTCTCTAAAGTATAGTTTCCTTAGGCTTATCACTTTAAAATATCATACATTCTCATTACTTTATCAACAAAAGTACTTACCAGATGGACTTGGGCTTAGAACTCGGGTGCCATGCTCTTATAAAACCATTTAACTTAAGAAAACTTTCAAAAAGTCATTCGGGCTAAATTTTTGAAAACGTTGTGGGCTTCACAACCCAAGGCTGAGAGTTTAAAATCGGGCTCTGATACCAAGTTGAAACACCCCAAACCCGGCCCAAAAAGCCTGACCGGATTTGATATGTTCCTCGAATAAAACTTTAGCAATTTCTCGTTTTGTTTAAGAAAAACTTGATGAATTTGTATAAAACAGATTAGCTTAATATTTAGGTTAAAATCAAATTTAAATAAAATTTGTATCTTCTTAAAACATTATTTTTAAGAGAAATTTATAAGTTAAAAGAAAACCAAATTTCATGAAAAATTTTACTTATTATTGTAAAACATATATATATATATTAGTGTCAAAAACAGTTTAAATTATTTATCGAAAACCATTTAGTTATTTAATTAAATATTGTTCATGGCAGAATAAAAATCCAAACACAAAAATTAAAAACAGTTCATAGTGGCCTTATTACAAAAATAGCAAAACCCATAATAAATTCTAAGTAATAAAAATACGCTTAATAAGTTTAATTAGGAGAAACTCTAAAATACTTTGTTGAGCAATGGCCACCACGTAGTCCTCATTGACTTGGTCCATCACGCTAAGAGTCATCGAAAAATTATCCCACAAAGGGTGAGTCATAAACTCAATGTGTAACAAAAACACTAAAAGCCCAATTGATCATGGCCTTTAAGCCCATTTAATAACACATATAACCATAAGCCCAATTAAGTCATATTTAGCCATAAGCCCATTTTTATAGCAAATCAAATTAAAATCATTTAGAAATCACATGGATATATATAATGAAATGCAAACCCAGCCCACCTAAATATCCATCCGCTACACACCACCCGTACCAACCAATCACACCGTGGGGATTACTAAATCGACCCTCCATCCGCTACACACCATCGAAGGCAGTTGCTGCAGTCAACATGCACATGACCCTTATAATTTTGTGGCAAAGCCACCAGATAATTGTGACCGAAGTCACCGGATTCAAATATGTGACCGAAGTCACCAGATTCAAATATGTGACCGAAGTCATCGGATTATATGGTAAAAACCACCGGAATACTTCCCCTTATCAATAACACCCATATGCCCATGCACATACATATTATTTAGTTTTCATGCCATTTACCCCAAAATCATAGCAAAATCATACTTATTTCACATTTAGGCATATAGCAAAATTAACAAAATATTGGGGTAAACATACCTGAATATCGCATACCACTGAATGGAACCCACATTCATTATCGAATATATTTTCATATAAATCACATTTATTTTAGATATATGAGGATTTTAGTATAATGTTACACACCTTATGGCAGTGAGAACGATACCTTCCCGCTCGTCAACACCTAGTTAATTATCACACTTGATTAGAACACACTAATACTTATAATTTACACTATTGATGAGAGATCTAAATCCTTACCCTCGGAATCTCGAACAACCGTTATATGTGGTTTCTCTCCGGTAGATGGATCAAAACCCGATGACAACCCACTAACGAAAAGTGGCTCGAGTGTACGCACGACTTCAAATAACCGATCTTCGTTAGCAGAGGGTCCACAACCAGGTGGAAAATCACGTATCCCGATCAGCCCTTCGTTTGAAGTTTGAGGGTATTACAGAGCCTCCCCTCTCTCAAACACTCCTTACCGCTCCTTTCGAACCTATCTTGTTCGTCCTGAACTCTCCCTAAAATAAAGTCGATTAGTAATCTATCTAAAAGAAACGATATAACCGAAAATGATAATCTTTACCTAGGTTGATTTCGAATGATCTCTCCTAAAACGTTGGTTTCCAAAAAGAATTCTTAAAATCCCCTTCAAAGGTTCGGCCAAGGAGAAAATAAAAGAGTTAGATTTCTAAAATTGATAATTCTGAAAAAAATAAAAAGAACGATTTGTAGAAAATCCTTACTCGTAATACGGAGATTGATTCACCCTTAATGATTTAGAGGAAGAGAATTGGTGATTTTGGTTTGCTCAAAAAGAGAAGAGAAAAGATAGTGATTTTTGACTAAAGTGGTTTCGATTTTCAATAAAAGAAAAGAAGGAATAAAATGATAATGGAAGATGATTCAGTTTGACAAAATAGAGGAAAAGAATGGTGATTTTGATTTTGGTAGAAGATGGTTTTGGTTGAAAGTGAAGAAGAAAGAAAAAGAAAAGAGAAAGAAAGAGAAAGTGAAAGAAAGAAAATAGGAATACCTTTGATGCTAGATGATTCGGCACTAGAGAGGGAGAAAAGAGAAGAAAATTGTCTTCAAACTTTCTTTGGTATTTTTGGCAATGAGGAAAAAGAGAAGAAAATGGTCATTGATAATTTGATATTTTTGGTTACAAAGAGAAGAGAAAGTAGAAACCGAAATGGTAAAACTTAATTGACTAAAAGAAAGAAAAAGGTTTCTCTTTTGTGTAATAGACAATTGGCTAAGAGACAAAATTTGGAGAAAAGAAAAGATGCACAAATTGGTTAAAGTTTTGGCCAACTTTCACCCCTAATGCCTATGCAAAATTCGGCCAATACCCTTTGCCAACATGATCCCCTTTTTCCTCCTTATTTCTTCCCCATCAATTCCTTGATTCTATCACAATTAAACCATCCCCTTAGCCCTTATGTAGTCTAGGTTCATGGTCAAATGACCATGAAAATGTTTCAAAACATCATCCCTCTTCAAGCCCTTTGTCCCCTATCTTACCATAACTTCATGATTCCATACCATAACTCCTAACTTGCCTTTTTCCTAAGGTATACTAACCAAAATAAAAAGAAGATGTCCATCCTTCTAGATAAGCTTGACCGACACTATAGGAAAGAAAACAAAAAAATTAAAATTCTTCCACTTGTTAGCTAGGGGATTCGAACCTCTCTCCTCATGCATTCACTCATGCGTCATTACCACCTTGCCAATTGACTTATTATGCTTAAAACCTCTTGCCAATATTTCTTAAAACCTATCTTGCTTAGCTCCATCTTAAATATTAAAAATTTAATATTTCTCTAAGCATTCACTTACATACTGAAGTTCCTAAAACTTCCAAAACACACTCAATTATACTTAGGCATGCAACAACATTCAATTAAGTAAAGATGCATAGCCCCATTATTCAGGATGTTACACACAACCTCAGCCTATTACACTACCTGCCACATGACCATGTCCTTACTATAGGGTATTTTATCGTTCTCCACACGGCTTCAGGTTGTTACACATCCTGGCCACACGACCGTGTAACCCTTCTACATGACATCAAGCTTTCACACAGCCGTGTGACCCTTGTTTTACAGTTCTTCCTAGAATTTTATAAATTTTTCAATTTAGTTCTTATATATTCCCTAAATTGTTTTTAGAGTTTAGTATACTCATTTGAGCCCATGATATTATGTATATTCTGATTTTTTTTTTATCTAATTGACTGAATTGTTACTATTATATGCATGATATGTGTTATGATACATGCTTATTATCATTTTATTCTCAATGATTTGTTATTGTTGCTACAGCTACTGTACTGCTAATTACATGTTCAGCATGCCCACTATTATTGTTAAACTAATTTCATGATAAGCATGACTACTGTTTCTATATTTCACTATTATTAGCATGACATTTTTGTAACACCCCTAACCCGTAACCGTCGCTGGAACAGGTTAAAGGCATTACCAAACAATTGGAATCATTTACTGACATTTCACAGCAAAGCCTGATAAAACACATCAAAGTGTCCCTTAAATAGGTCTACGAGACCTTAATCATGCTTTAAAGAGAGGCTGAGACTAAACCGAACACATATGAAAATTCTCAGAAATTTAAAAAAATTCAAAGTTTCAGAGGTCACACGCCCGTGTGGGCAAGCCGTGTGCCTCCCACGGCCTCAGACACGCCCGTGTGTCTAAGCCGTGTCAAAACAAGGCATACATACTGACTTGACCACACGGCCTAAGACACATGTAACACCCCAAACCCGGGATATGCATTAATCCGGATTTTGGCATGCCACACAAATTAAACGTACATTCAAATCATTAACGATGTAGGAAATCAAATCTTCAAAACGATTAAGAGAATGACTTTATCGAAAAATCGAAGTTTATTTGAAATACATAATTAAAAACACAAGAGTTTATTCTTTTGATCTATATAGTATTAATTGATTAAAACTTTGGATTTATTTAGTCAAAATATTCCATCGAAGAGTTTTAAAATGATTTCCTAAGTTTCAGTGATATTTAAGAAAAACCTTTATTGAAAACTAAATCAATCCAACTTAGGAAAACTAAAACATAATAAAATCCATCCATATAATAAAATCCATAATTAAAGAGGCCTTATTACATCGCCATTAAAATAATACTTAATAAAAATTATTAAAGAAGTTTTAAAGTTTTATAAACCACCATTTGTAGTATAGCCTCCATACGAAGTCATCTCCGACCCAAGTCTCCATCAATTATTATTACCTGAGAGGGGTAAAAAAAATGGGGTGAGTTACTTAGAACTCAATGTGTAACCCACTTACCGAATTCACTAGGCCAAAACCATATAAACATATAATTGGACCTGAGCCCATTTTGGAAATGTAAATATTTATAGATCAAGTATATGAAAATAATAATGCATGTGATATGCAATTCCCAACCAAACCTAATTTCCATCCGCTACACACCACCCGTACCAACCATCACACCTGTGGGGATCAAGTCAACCCACCCCGCCAACACACCAGTAGTAGGCTTTAAGCCAATTATAATAATTGTGGCAATAGGCCATTTATAATATTTGTGGCAACAGGCCATTTAAATAATTGTGGCGGAACCACCGATCTAGATTTTTGGGCAACAGGCCATCGTGACAGAGTCACCGATCTAGATTTTTGGCATCAGGCCTTTCTTCTCTTCATCAATTATCCCAACCCATGCAATCATGTATATGCATAACAAAATATTTGTAAGGTAAATTTTTATAAAAACCCATATTACAATTTATCAATTTGGCCGATTAGTCAAAATAGCAATTTGGCCCATTTCATCTCATATCACATTTTAGCTCATATATTAATATCACTTTTGGCCCATAAAGCAATATATTTAAATTTGGCCCAATAAAACCCCATATTTCAATTTGGCCCAATAAAACAACATATTTCAATTTGGCCCAATAAAGGGTATTTTCATAATTCGGTCCATCGGGACATTACGTAATTCGGCCCATTTAACATATGAGGCCTTTTCACAATTTCCACACTTGGCCAATTAATCAAATTATTCACATGGCCCAAAAATATCACTTTCTTTCACAAAATAACCCATTAAGGGAAAACCCGTAATTTTCCACAACCTCGATTTCAGTTTCATGCATTCACATAAAAGAATTAGTATAACGTATTTTTCAATTTCACCGGATTTATGATTTTTATTATAACGTTTACGATATAGTATAACCCAAGAGATAAGTGAGAAGTTACACACCTGATTATGGTGAGAACTACACTTTCCCGCTTGTCGATATCTAAACACACATCATGATGGATTAGAACACTAATATTTAATATGAAACTATTCTAATGATTAATGATCTAGATCCTTACCCTCGGAATCTCGAACAACAATTATTTGCAATTTCTCTCCGATCAAAGGTTCATAACCACGAGTAAACAATGGCTCGGGGTACGTACGACTTCGAACAATTGATTTTCGTCGGATGAGGGTCCATAACCCGATGGAAAGTCTCAAATTCCCGAAACAGTCCTTCTCTTGAATTTAGGGGGAATAATGGAACCACCCCTCTTCCGAACACTATTAACAACCATTTTCGTCCCTATCTTGATTGTCTTCAAAGACAAAGGATCATTAGTCCTAACAATATATCGAAAATCTTAAGACTAATGACTTAAAAGAGTGAATTCGGCTTACCTTAATATTTCGAATAATCTCAAGAGAATCCTTTGTACGTCATTATCAAATCATAAATGAACTTCAAGATCTCTCCGAAAAGATGATGATTCGACCCTTCCATTATTTCCCTAAGAATAACGAAAGAAAATGTTTGAATAAATGATTGGTTAGTCGGTTAAAAAGTCTCTTCCAAAGACATCCTAACATTCGGCCATGTGACCAAATAGCAAAAGAAAAGACAAAGAAATGATACTTACCGATGATCCAAAGTTTGAATAGAAGAAAATTATTGAAAATAGATGTTATGAAAGATGGAAGATTCGGCTATGATGATCACAAACATTCGGGCATAGAAGATAGATGAAAGAAAAATATGTGTTTGAATGATAAGTAAAATGGAGAGGAAAAGAGAATAGGGAGAAGAGAAAAGAGAGAGTTTAGGGACAATTGTGCATTCGGCAATGAAGAGAAAAAAAAAGAGAAAAGGAATGGTCTTTGATGGCTAGATGGTTTCGGTCACAAAGAAAAGAGAAAAGTTTTAGAGAGAGTGACCAAATAATATCGAAATGGTCAAAAAGACGAAATGGCAAAAACAACAATTGTTTTCTCAATGCTCATGGTACATTTGGCTAGGGAGAGGGAAAAATTGGAGAGAAAATTTGCTAAAACACCAATTGGTAAATGGAAAAGTGTGCTCATCAAGCACCTAATCCTACCAAACAAATCACCAAAATTCGGCCATCCCCCTTAGTCCCCTATGTCGTCCATGTTCATGGACAATTGGCCATCCAAAGCTTCCAAAACAAAGCCCTTGATTCATGCCTTATGTTCCCGTATCACCTTAAATCATGAGATTCTTTTCCTTAAATTTTACTTACCTTTTTCCTTTGGTCTTCTTGCCAAAAATGTTATCCAACTCATCTTTATCCCTATCCATGACTGACACATTGAAAGAGGAAACAAAATAAAAACAAAACTCAATGCACATCTAAGGATTCGAACCTTTTTCCCTCAAGCAAACATACATGCGCCAACACCACCTTGCTACTAGCTCATCTTATGCTAGTTTTTGACACTTAAATTTACTTAAACCTCAAAGTCACTTAATCCATTTCAATTAAATGCTCCTTACTAAAATTTATTCTAATTCTGAATAATTATCAAGTATTCTCAAGACTATACTAATCATGCAAAATTTTAATTATACACAAGTTAAGCACCAAAACATGCATCATAACAATACTCAAATTTTTGGATGTTACAACTCTACCCTCCTTAAAGAAAATTTTGTCCTCGAAATTTACCTGGCTAAAAGAGATGAGAATATTGTTGTCGAATTGTATCCTTAGGCTCCCACGTAGCTTCCTCCGTTCCGTGATTATGCCAAAGAACCTTAACCAACGACACAGTATTCTTTCTTAACACCTTAACATTGCGATCTAAGATTTTCACTGCTTCTTCCTCGAAAGACAAATCTAGCCTTAATTCCACTTCTTCTATAGGTACTATGTGCGATGGATCCGATCTATAGCGTCTCAGCATAGAAACATGGAAGACACTATGAATCTGACTCAACCCTGGAGGTAAATCAAGTTGATAGGCAACTGGTCCTACACGCTTCAACATACGGTACGGTCTAATGAACCTAAGGCTCAACTTGCCTTTCCTTCCGAATCTGAAAAACTTTTTCCACGGTGAAACTTTCAAAAAGACCTGATCTCCCACCGCAAACTCAATATCTTTACACTTCAGATCCGCGTACGACTTTTGTCTATCCGAAGCTTCCTTTAATCGCGCTCGAATCACCTTTACTTTTTCTTCCGTCTCAGATATCAGTTCAGGACCCAACAACTGTTGTTCCCCTAATTCAGTCCAACAAGTAGGAGTACGACACCTACGACCATATAACGCTTCATAGGGTGCCATTTGGATACTGGATTGATAACTGTTATTATACGCGAACTCTGCCAATGGTAGAAAATCCTCCCAACTACCTCTGAAGTCGATCACACAACCTCGTAACATGTCTTCCAAAATCTGAAATACTCTTTCAGACTGACCATCTGGCTGAGGATGAAAAGCCGTACTGAAGTTTAACTTTATTCCCAAAGCCTCATTTAAAGCTTTCCAAAATCGTGATGTAAATCTAGGATCCCTGTCCGATATGATAGACACTGGTACCCCATGCAACCTCACGATTTCGGATACATAAAGTTTAGCCAACTTCTGCAACGAGTAATCCGTATGAACTGGTAGAAAATGAGCAGTCTTTGTTAATCGATCTACGACCACCCAGACAGAATCTTTCTTAGTAGGTGTTAAGGGTAACCCACTAACAAAATCCATCGTTATCCGCTCCCATTTCCATAGAGGAATCTTTATCGGTTGTAATAAACTCGATGGTAATTGATGTTCCGCCTTCACTTGTTGACAAGTCAAACACTTTCCCACAAAATCAGTAACTTCCCGCTTTAACTGTGGCCACCAAAACTATTCACGGAGATCCCGATACATCTTATTTCCTCCGGGGTGCATAGCATAAGGGCTACTATGCGCCTCTAGAAGAATCATTTGTCTCAAATCTGAATCCTTAGGCATACAAACCCTTCCACGAAAACACAGTACACCATCCTTGTTCAAACCAAAATCCCCTATTATACCACTTTCAGCTTGTTGTATTAAAGGACCCAACTTTTCATCGGATAATTGCTTTTCCTTGATTTGCTCCAACCACAGAGGCTTCACCTGAAGTTCGCTAGCAGACTGCCATCCTCAAACAAACTGAGATGAGCAAACATTGCTCTTAACTTCGATACAACCTTTCGACTCAACACGTCTGCCACAACGTTAGCCTTTCTAGGATGGTACTCGATTGAGAAATCATAATCCTTTAACAATTCTACCCATCTTCGTTGTCTTAAATTCAACTCCTTTTGGGTAAGGAGATACTTAAGACTCTTATGGTCCGTATAAATGATTGACTTCTCACCGTAGAGATAATGCCTTCAAATCTTTAATGCAAACACCACCGCAGCCAATTCCAAATCATGAGTAGGATAGTTGACTTCATGTGACCTCAATTGTCGAGAAGCATAAGCTACCACTTTTCCACTTTGCATCAGTACACATCCTAAACCCGTGTGTGACATTACAGTAAACGGTAAACTCTTTTTCGGCCTCAGGTTGAATCAGTACTGGCGCTTCTGTTAGAATCTTCTTCAGTTTCTCAAAACTTTCTTGTTGTTTATCGGTCCACACATATGGTACTTCCTTTCGCAACAGCTTAGTTAGGGGTGCAGCAATCAATGAAAACCCCTCAACAAAGCGTCTATAATAACCAGCCAAACCCAAGAAACTCCAAATCTCAACTATTGACTTCGGTGATTTCTAATCCAACACAGCTTCTACCTTTTGAGGATCAACTCTTATCCCTTCAGCTGACACTACATGACCCAAGAAAGTCACTTCCTTCAACCAAAATTCACACTTACTGAATTTGGCATAAAGTTGCTTATCTCGCAAAATTTGCAACATAGTGCGCAAATGAGAGTCATGCTCTTCTTCATTCCTCGAATATACCAAGATTTCATCTATGAACACTACTACGAACCGGTCTAAATAGGGCTGAAAGACTCGGTTCATCATGTCCACAAATATAGCTGGTGCATTAGTCAAACCAAACGGCATCACTAAAAACTCATAATGTCCATAGCGAGTTCGGAATGCCGTCTTATGAATATCTACCTCTTTCACCTTGAGTTGATGATAACCTGATCTCAAATCAATCTTGGAGAAGACTGAACCTCCTCTTAATTGATCAAACAGGTCATCGATTCTCGGCAATGGCTACTTATTCTTGATCGTCAACTTATTCAACTATCTATAATCAATGCACATATGCATCGACCCATCCTTCTTCTTGACGAACAAAACTGGTGCTCCCCATGGAGACACACTTGGTTGAATAAATCCCCGATCTAGCAGTTCTTGAATTTGAGCTTTAAGCTCCGATAACTCCTTCGGCGCCATTCTATAAGGAGCAATGGACACCAGAGCCATTCCGGGCAAAAGCTCAATGCCAAATTCTACTTCCCGATCTGGAGGTAGACCCAGAAGTTCTTCGGGAAAGACATTTAGAAATTCTTTCACCGTTCTCACACCTTCTACTGATAAATCCTTGGCATCCAAAGCACTGATGAAGGCTAGGAATGCTCCATAACCTTTTCGCACCAACTTTTCTGCCTTCAAAGCAGATACCACATTTGCCAAAAAGTTTCTTCGCTCGTCTATCATTATTACCTCCTCATCATCCACAGTCCTAATTCTCATTCGCTTTTCAGCACAATCCAATTACGCCCGATGCTTCAGCAACCAATCCATACCCAAAATAAGATCAAACTCCCCGAAAGGTAATTCCATCAAGTTCAATGGAAATACCTCACTTTGAATCTCCAAGGGCATATCTCTAAATAATTTATTCACTATTACCGACTGTCCTAAAGGACTAATTACCGTCATTTCTCTATCGGTAATCTCAGATCTAATATTTAAGTTTCCAGATATAGCACTAGCAACATACGAGTGGGTAGACCCGATATCTATCAAAGCAGTAATAGGTACATCAGAGATGAAGAACGTACCAGTTATCACATCAGGTGCATCGCCGTCTTCATGACGTCTAACCGCATAGACCAATCCTGGCTGTCTTGCCTTTGTGTTACTTCTAACACCATTACCTCGACCCGGTGCACCCTGTCCACGTCCGTTACCATTACCACCATGACCTGGTCCACGACCTCTTGGTGGCTGCTGAATACCTCTAGCTGGTTGAGCATCAGGGTTACGAGTTTCTTGAGTTGTATCAGTCTGTTGAGGGTAATTCTTATACTGATGATCCTTGGAACCACATTTAAAGCAGGCACCAGTTTTCCTCAACATTTTCCGGGATGTCGTCTTCCACATTCGGCACATTCTCGACTCTAATTGGTAGTCATAGGTGCCCTAGCTTGAACTGGCTCATCATTCTGTGGCCTCTTTTGAAACCTTTTAGAAGAACTAGAGTACTTAAAATCCCTCTTTCCTCTGACTTTTCCCCGATTCTGGTGTTCTGAATTCTTAGCCTCATCGGCTATCTTAGCTTTCTCTACAAGCGAGGTAAAAGTCTGAACTTGTTGTAGGGCTATCAGTACCCGCAACTCATCATTCAGCCCATCCTCAAAGCGTACACATCGCTCATGATCAGTCGGCACTATTGTACGAGCATAACGGCTCAAGCGAAGAAATTTTGCCTCGTAAGCTGCTACCGTCTTACTTCCTTGAACCAAATTTAGGAATTCCTTCCTCCGGGCATCTACATAACTTGTCCCGACGTACTTCCCTTGGAAAGCAGCTTTAAAAAAATCCCAAGTAACCAATGCAGCCTCGGTGCCTTCTCGAACAGTAAGCCACCATTGATACGCCTTGTCTCTTAGTAAAGACACGGCTCCTCTCAGTTTCTACTCGATGGTGCACTCCAGATCATCCATAATTCATTCTACAGTCTCAAGCCAATATTCTGCCACATTCGGAGCTACACCAGAAACACCTCTAAAAACTTCTGCACCACTAGACTTGAGTCGTTCCGATATTGATCCGCGAGCTACTGGCCCAGTTCTAGCCCCAGCTACTATTTCTAAGACTCGCAACATTGCTTGAGTCAAAGCATTATCCTCATTCGCATGATCATGAGATCCAGTCTCGCTCTCAAATTACGCAGGTGCATCCATTTCTGGTATATGACCCGGCGCTTCAAACGCAGCACCTCGTCCTCTACCACGGCCACGTCTATCGCGTCCACGACCACGTCCTCTAGTGCTCATAATGACTAATTCGATTTTTAATCTTATTACAAGTTTTATGAATCATAATATTATTTCAATGTTTATTAATGATATTTTATGAGATATAAGAGATAGGGTTGTTTTCGCAATCACATCCTATAATCTCGATCTCTATCGTTTTCAACACCTAAAACTAGAAGTTCTAGAGTGTTCCTAAGGTCTCATCACAATAATAAACATTTAATAAACAAATACTTACTTGACTTGGTGCCGGATGCTCGTGGAGCCATACTACCTTTAAAACGTGAGATCTAGAAATTTAAATAGTTTTTAAACAGAAATCACTGTTGAACCCAAACCACAACCGAGTTTTGCAACTGGGCTCTGATACCATAAAATGTAACACCCCAAACCTGGCCTATGCATTAAGCCCGAATTTTGGCATGCCACACAAATTAAACGTACATTCAAATCATTAACGATGTAGGAAATCAAATCTTCAAAATGATTAAGTGAATGACTTTATCGAAAAATCAAAGTTTATTTGAAATACATAATTAAAAACACAAGAGTTTATTCTTTTGATCTATATAGTATTAATTGATTACAACTTTGGATTTATTTACTTGAAATATTCCATCGAAGAGTTTTAAAATGATTTCCTAAGTTTCAAAGTGATATTTAATAAAAACCTTTATTGAAAACTAAATCAATCCAACTTAGGAAAACTAAAACCTTTATTGAAAACTAAATCAATCCAACTTAGGAAAACTAAAACATAATAAAATTCTTACACATAATAAAATCCATAATTAAAGAGGCCTTATTACATTGCCATTAAAATAATACTTAATAAAAATTATTAAAGAAGTTTTAAAGTTTTATAAACCACCATTTGTAGTATAGCCTCCACACGAAGTCATCTCGACCCAAGTCTCCATCAATTATTATTACCGAGAGGGTAAAAAAATGGGGTGAGTTACTTGGAACTCAATGTGTAACCCACTTACCGGATTCACTGGGCCAAAACCATATAAACATATAATTGGACCTGAGCCCATTTTGGAAATGTAAATATTTATAGATCAAGTAAATGAAAATAATAATGCATGTGATATGCAATTCCCAACCAATCCTAATTTCCATTCGCTACACACCACTCGCATCAACCATCACACCTGTGGGGATCAAGTCAACCCACCCCGCCAACACACCAGGAGTAGGCTTTAAGCCAATTATAATAATTGTGGCAACAGGCCATTTATAATATTTGTGGCAATAGGCCATTTAAATAATTGTGGTAGAACCACCGATCTAGATTTTTGGGCAACAGCCATCGTGATGAGTCACCGATCTAGATTTTGGCATCAGGCCTTTCTTCTCTTCATCAATTATCCCAACCCATGCAATCATGTATATGCATAACAAAATATTTGTAAGGTAAATTTTATAAAACCCATATTACAATTTATCAATTTGGCCCATTAGTCAAAATAGCAATTTGGCCTATTTCATCTCATATCACATTTTAGCTCATATATTAATATCACTTTTGGCCCATAAAGTAATATATTTAAATTTGGCCCAATAAAACCACATATTTCAATTTGGCCCAATAAAACGACATATTTCAATTTGGCCCAATAAAGGGTATTTTCGTAATTCGGTCCATCGAGACATTTTTGTAATTCGGCCCATTTAACATATAAGGCCTTTTCACAATTTCCACACTTGGCCAATTAATCAAATTATTCACATGGTCTAAAAATGTCACTTTCTTTCACAAAATAACCCATTAAGGGCAAACCCGTAATTTTCCACAACCTCGATTTCGGTTTCATGCAGTCACATAAAAGAATTAGTATAACGTATTTTTCAATTTCACCGAATTTACGATTTTTATTATAACGTTTACGATATAGTATAACCCAAGAGATAAGTGTGAAGTTACACACCTGATTATGGTGAGAACTACACTTTCCCACTCGTCGATATCTAAACACACATCACGATGGATTAGAACACTAATATTTAATATGAAACTATTCTAATGATTAACGATCTAGATCCTTACCCTCGAAATCTCGAACAACAATTATTTACAATTTCTCTCTGATCAAAGGTTCAGAACCACGAGTAAACAATGGCTCAGGGGCACGTACGACTTCGAACAATTGATTTTCGCCGGATAAGGGTCCATAACCCGGTGGAAAGTCTCAGATTCCCAAAACAGTCCTTCTCTTGAATTTAGGGGGAATAATGGAACCACCCCTCATTTCGAACACTATTAACAACCCTTTTCGTCCCTATCTTGATTGTCTTCAAAGACAAAGGATCATTAGTCCTAACAATATATCGAAAATCTTAAGACTAATGACTTAAAAGAGTGAATTCGGCTTACCTTAATATTCTGAATGATCACAAGAGAATCCTTTGTACGTTATTATCAAATCTTAAATGAACTTCAAGATCTCTCCGAAAAGATGATGATTCGACCCTTCCATTATTTCACTAAGAATAAGGAAAGAAAACGTTTGAATAAATGATTGGTTAATCGGTTAAAAAGTCTCTTCCAAAGACATTCTAACATTCAGCCATAGTGACCAAATAGCAAAAGAAAAGACAAAGAAATGATACTTACTGATGATCCAATGTTTGAATAGAAGAAAATGATTGAAAATAGATGTTATAAAGAATGGAAGATTCGGCTATGATGATCACAAACATTCAGGCATAGAAGATAGATGAAAGAAAAAATGTGTTTGAATGATAAGTAAAATCGAGAGTAAAAGAGAATAGGGAAAGAGAAAAGAGAGAGTTTAGGGACAATTGTGCATTCGGCAATAAAGAGAAAAAAAAAAAGAGAGAAAAGAAATGGTCTTTGATGGCTAGATAGTTTCGGTCACAAAGAAACGAGAGAAGTTTTAAAGAGAGTGACCAAATAAGATCGAAATGGTCAAAAAGAAGAAATGGCAAAAACATCAATTGTTTTCTCAATGGTCATGGTACATTCGGCTAGGGAGAGGGAAAAATTGGAGAGAAAATTTGCTAAAACACCAATTGGTAAATGAAAAAGTGTGCTCATCAAGCACCTAATCCTACCAAACCAATCACCAAAATCTGGCCATCCCCCTTAGTCCCCTATGCTGTCCATGTTCATGGACAATTGGCCATCCAAAGCTTCCAAAACAAAGCCCTTGATTCATGCCTTATGTCCCCCTATCACCTTAAATCATGAGATTCTTTTCCTTAAACTTTTACTTACCTTTTTCCTTTGGTCTTCTTGCCAAAATGTTATCCAAATCATCTTTATCCCTATCCATGACCGACACATTGAAAGAGGAAACAAAATAAAAACAAAACTCAATGCACATCTAAGGATTCGAACCTTTTCCCTCAAGCAAACATACATGCGCCAACACCACATTGCTACTAGCTCATCTTATGCTAGTTTTTGACACTTAAATTTACTTAAACCTCAAAGTCACTTGATCCAATTCAATTAAATACTCCTTACTAAAATTTATTCTAATTCTGAATAATTCTCAAGTCTTCTCAAGAGTATACTAATCATGCAAAATTTTAATTATACACAAGTTAAGCACCAAAACATGCATCATAACAATACTCAAATTTTTGGATGTTACAACACACCTGTGTGCCTCACCCGTGGTCGCTACTGACTTGCACCACATGGCCAGTCACATGCCCGTGTGTCCAGCCCATGGCCGAGCCTGACTTGTTTCAATTGTAACCTCGAAGGACACCGTTGAGCCACACGCTCGTGTGCTCAACAGTGTGGGAAAATATAGGCCATTTTTAAGACCAAATTGCCACCCACACATGGATTATTCCTACAAACACAATTAAGTACTGATAAACCATAAAAGTAACATATTTTAATCCCACATTTAGTATGCTTTTTGATGATTTAGCCCTTGATTTTATATAAAAGGTGCTTGTAATCCTTTCTTTTCATATCATATACTCAGGAAAGCACCTGAGGATAAAAAGAACACAAAACAGGCTTAAAACAGAGCAAATGGGCCTTAGCAAGAAATCAACATGGCCTGGCACAAATCTTGCACGGCCGTGTCTCGTCGGCTACCTAGAGCACGACCTAACTCACGAGTTGCACGGTCGCGCATCACCTCATTACCACACACGGACGTGTCAAGCGATCAACATGGCTATGTCCCAATCGATAGACCTGAAGCACGGCTGAATCCCAACTCACACGATCGTGCCACGGTCGTACCCAAAATCATAGAATCAAAGCACGGCCCAACCCCGATTGACAAGGGCGTGTGCCATGGGCGTGCCTCTGGCGCGAGAATGAGCAATTTCACTCGAAATTTGATGCTTGAAGCCAAAGAATCATACTCTTAAGTCTACTTAAACACCCTAACAAGTAATTCTACTTGAAAGGGGTACTTAGGAGCCAAGTAAAGCATCTCAAAAGCCTATATAAACCACCCAAGACAGACATTGAAGAGGACGCTTTTTGGCAGAAGATTTTGCCAAAGCTTTCATCTTTTAGGGAATCACTTGAAGATAGCCTGAAACACCCCACACCCGGCCCACGAGAATGGACTGGATCTGGTATGTTCCTCGAAGTAACCCGGTTCAAATTCATTCGAATACTTTGAAAACTGTGAGTTTTGGAAGATAGCTCGTTGTGGGTTGGGCTTGAGTTGAAAACAAATTTATTTTTTTTAAAACAAAAACCCATTTGCTTCAAGTGACAAAATATTTAAACTTATTTCTTACTAAGTGGGCTTACTCTTTATAAAGCCCTAAACTCATAACATAGTAATTATAGTAGAAATAAAAATTAAATCACGGTGGCCTTATTACATAAAATGAAACCCAAAATAATAAATTGTACAGTACTTTAAAATAAAATAAATATTCAAATTAAACCGAACTTCAAGTCGATCATGGCCACCACAAGTTCTACCGTCCCGGTCCATTCTCGCTCATCACCTGAAACATATTCCCACAACGGGTGAGTCGATAGACTCGGTGTGTAACCAACACTAAACATAATAGAGATAGGCACACCATAAAAAAAATCATATACATATAAAAATTCAAGATCATGATGCAAACCCGAACCCAAACCTATATGCCATCCGCTACACTCCACCCGTACCAACCTGTACACCGTGGGGACTACTAAGTCAACCCTCCTTCCGCTACACTCCATCCAAGCGCGTCATTGCAATCGACGTGCTCATCGCCATCGATAATATTGTGGCATAGCCACCACTGTAATGTAACGAAGTTACCACTTAGTGAGACCAAGTCATCACATTCACTTAGTGAGACCGAGTTATCACATTCACTTAGTGAGACCAAGTCATCACTTTCACTTATAACGTTGGTGAGACCGTAGTCAACACCTTCTTCCCCTTTCACATAAATCCCAATGCCCCAAATTATAAATATCATGCATAACATATTTTTATTTCACTTTCACATCACTTTTCACTTGTATAACATTTATTTGAAATCCTAGTAGAAGTAGGAAAACGTGCACGAATACTTTGTACCATAATATGGCACTTTAGCCACTTTCTTTCACTTTCACATTAACATATATAACATATTTAAACCATAAAACTATTAAGAATAGTGTGGAATACACACGATTTGTTTAGCGATTCCTTGAGATTTGAAAGCAAGATCTAATGTTTAGATCCTTAATTCCTACATTTGGTTTATCAAGTATTACTTAGCATAAATTCTATTTTGGCTATAATATCCAAATCCTAGTATGATTTGTAAAGAGGCTTACCTTTGATGCCGATTTGATGTTTATTCAAATCCCGGAAACTTTGTTTTCCTTCACTTGATATTCGGCCAACCTTAAATCTCAACAAATATTAGTTTTCGGCTTTTTAATAATTATAGATCTTATCTATGTAATCACACAACCTTGGCCGAATACTTTCAAATGCTTACCTTATGGATTTTTAAATCCCGAAAACTTCACCTTCCCTTTTCCTTATAATCGGCCAACACCTAGATCTCTGAATAGGTTAGTTTTTTGATCAATTTGATCTAATTGACTAAGATTTGGCCTTGGCCGAATGTATAGACTTACTTACCTTGAAGTTCTCAAATCCCGAAGTTGATCTTTATTTTTAATTCTGCCAAATCACTTGTTAGATTCGAACTATTATTCAATTATGGAAGGAACCTTTTGCGAATGCATGTTGATGTACTTACCTCGTTTTGAATCCGGATGATCTCTTTTAATATTCGGCTATGGCACTATTTGGGATCTCAAAGTTTTGGCTTTTGTGGGGGATAGTAGAAGAAAAGAAAAGAAAGGAAAAGAGATGGAGAGACCTTTGACAAGGAGGATTAGGCTAAAGAAAAAGAAAAAAATTGTTGTTGCTTTGATTAGGAGGTTTGACAAGAAGATGAAGAGAAGAGAATGGCTTTACTTTTCTCTCTTTGGCGAAACTATTAGTCTTAGAGTCCCTAAATCCTCCAACTCTTCGTTTGTGATAAGTTTTAATTTTATCAACTATGAAATTCCATCAAATCTCCTAATTAGCCAAAAGTTCTATTGAATAAAAATTCCTCTCCTTAGCTTCCCTTGTTCCATCCAACTCCCCATTCATGGAAGAAAAATAAAATTTCTTTTATTTGTTTCGTAGATGACTCAAACTCAGCCCAAAACCTCTTGCATTTGGGCCATTTCTAGAGCCTTAGGTGGCATCTTGAGCCACATTTCCAAGTCCGTTATTGGGTTAAATTTTATGTTCTTTATATTTTTAGGGTCACTTGGCCCTAAGCTCCCTTTGGGCTCTTAAATTCGACATTCGGGGTCATTTTAAGTTTCCTAAAATTTTCACAGCTGGCTCAGATTTTCCAAGTTTCCAAAATGTTTAGTTTCCTATTTTGGCTTGGTTTCCAAAATGTTTAGTTTCCTATTTTGGTTTGGTTTCCAAAATGTTTATTTCCTATTTTGGTTTGGTTTCCAAAATGTTCACTTTCCTAATTCCTTTAGGTTTCCAAAATGTCTAAGTTTCCAAAATGTCTAAGTTTCCAAAATGTCTAAGTTTCCAAAATGTCCATTTCCATTTCCATTTCCATTTCCATTTCCATTTTCATTTCCATTTTCATGCATTTCTAGGTTTCCAAAAGTATCAAAAATTTATTCATAGTACTTGAAACTTGTCATTTCATACAATTAAACTGGAAATGCATAGGCCCTATTCAGGATGTTACAGTTCTACCCCCCTTAAACAAAATTTTGTCCTCGAAATTTCTTATTATCGTTCATCCGTACAGTCTAACTCACCACACTACGCTATTTTTGCACTCGATCTTAAAGAACTATCATACTTTTAGGCACATTCTCTAAGTTCACAATCAAGGTTCCATACACTTCATTAGCAACATAAGATCGAACTAATCTTATAGCGAGTAAAGTGATGAAGTATAATCCTAAACAAGAAACTTACTCGTTATCTCGTCAGCGCGTCATCCTCGCATGACTACCGATCGCATAAACTAACCTTGGCGCCTTGCTTCGAACCTTCAACACCTACGCTTGGTGCTCCACGACCTTGGGCGAACCATTACCTCGTAATTGAACCTCGACCTCGTTGAAAGGCTTGTCCTCCCCTACCTACTGATTAACATCTTTGAGTTCTTGGTCGTCTATCATCGATATCTTTGGACAGTCTTTGAGCATATGGTCCTTAGACCCACATTTAAGACATGCTCCTATCTTTTCCAACACTCACCGAGTGCTTCTTTCCACAATACTCACAAGGACGATACCGCCCTCTGGTATCAACTTGCTGATCCTTCGACCCCTCGATTACGGGCCTTTTACGCACATTTCCGATGATCCATAACCTCTCTTGGGTCTATTCTGCTCGAGTTACGCCTAGTCGAGTCCTTGATTCCTTCACTACCTTAGCCTTTTCAACCAACGTGGAGAACTCCGCCCTAATGTGGAGCTATCAATAACCTTAGGTCATCCCTTAATCCGTCCTCAAAATGGACACAAGATTCATGTTCATCACGACTACTCCTCGAGCATATCGGCAACCTCGTAAATTCAGCCTCATATGCCGCATCGATTTGTTCCCCGAACTAGTCCTAGAAAAGCTTTCACGCTCATCAATATACCAAATGCCGACATACTTCTTCCGATATGCCCTTGGCATACTCCCCCGTCCGATCCTCCGCCGTGGCACCATCCGAACAGTTAGCCACCATTGGTATGCTTCATCGCGTAACAAGGCTACCATCCCTTTCAACTTCTCCTCAGGGGTCAGGTCGAGTTCATCTATAATACGCTCGCTTGCTTCCAACCAATACTCGTGCAGATTGGGTGCCACACCGGACACTCCACGAAACACCTCGGCCCGTTGGCTCGAGTCGCTCGGTGCATGATTTTGAGCTCTGAATTTCCACCCGCCGCCACCACCATTTCCAATACTGCAACATGGCTCGTGACACGCCTCATCCCCCGTCGAGCCTTTGCTCGACATTAACAAATTGGGGTGGTGGTGGCGGTGGTAACTCATTGTCAGAACCTTGACCTGATCTAACGGGTTCTGACACAGTTATTCTTCCTCTACCGCGTCCTCTAGAACTCATTTTCTAGCGTCGAGATCTGATTAAGAAATTTTATGGATTAGTCTTTGTTCCACTTATTTATCGGCGAAGGAGTTTTATGGAAAGGGATTTAAGAGTGGTTCTTTCGTATTCATACAAACACACAGTCTTTTCCATTCATTCATTCATCCATCAAACAAGTATGAACTTGCGTTCATTCAGAGAAACGTTGTAGTTTTTGTTGTTGTTGTTGTTTTCCTCTACCCGGGGTATTTTCGTAGTTTTGTCCTACAAGGGCATTTTCGTAATTTTTCGTAAGAAAACGTTCCTTGGTGTTTTGTCAAAATTATTTTGAAAATTTTGAAGTCTAGGGTAATTTGGAAAAAATTTAAATCAGGGTTATTTGGTAGTTTTAACCTCGGGGTATTTTGGTAATTTTTTCACAAATCAGGTAAATTTGTAAAATTTAATAAATCGTTGGTATTTCAAAAGTTGTAAAACTCGAGGGTTCTTTTCAAAATTGTTCCTTCAAAATGGGAATGTTGCAAAATTTTGAAATTGAGGTCATGTTGGTAATTTTAGTGAGTTAGGGGCAATTTTGTAATTTTCCATAAATCAAGGTATATTGATATTTTGCAAGTTAGGGCTTTTGGAGTGTTTATAAAATAATAAAATTTTGGTAAAACTGTTGAGTAGTTGAATCATTTTATAAACCAAGGGTACTTTGGTAATTTTACCACTAAGGACATTTTGTAATTTGTATGGATCAAAAATTTTTCAAAAATAATTGTGTCTTGAAATAGTTTTCGTGAATTAAAGATAAGAGAAAGAAAGTGATTTAAGAATTTTAATATTAAGTGTTAAAAAATGGCTAATTCCTTTGGGTTTTAGTTATTGAGTTTAGCCTATGGTGAGCCTTCTTGGTCGGGGTGAACCAAAGCTACGCACTGAGCGAGATTCAGGAGAGGAGGTGAGTCACGTGATTGCTTAAATACCAAGCTCCGATTGAAACCATTCCTAGACATGCGTCGGGGTTGCCACACCGTTAAGCCCTCTAGGTTAGGGTGAACGAAGCTACGCACTGGTAGGATTCAAGAAGAGGAGGTGAGTCACTAGGACCTGCTTAAATACCAAGCTCTTCGAATCCACTCCTGACATGCGTACCATGGTTGCCACACCCTAGCTTAATTGACTTAGTCATAGGTTGGTTTAGTGCCTTAAATCTTATGTGTTTGTGTTTGAGTAGTCTAATCCTAGGGTTCAAGTTCCTATCATTCTATTCTACGTTCCATGCCTTTTCTACCCTTATATAAATCACAGAATCACACATAGAGTTAGGGGTACTTACCTGGTGGACTGCGGGTCGGAGACTTAGGGGCCATGTCTTTATACCTATCTATTTGTAAAAATACTTTCCTAAAACTCATTTGGCCTTATTTTAAAAACGTTTTGGGCCTTAGGCCACGTGCCAAGAGTTTGAACTGGCTCAGTACTAAATGAAAACACCACACCCTACCCACGAGAATGGATGGATCGGTATGTTCCTCAAGTAACCTTGGTTCAAATTCATTGAATACTTTGAAAAGCTGTGAGTTTTGGAAGATAGCTCGTTGTGGGTTGGGCTTGAGTTGAAAACAAATTTATTTTTTATAACAAAAACCCATTTGCTTCAAGTGACAAAATATTTAAACTTATTTCATACTAAGTGGGCTTACTCTTTATAAAGCCCTAAACTCATAACATAGTAATTATAGTAGAAATAAAAATTCGTCACGGTGGCCTTATTACATAAAATGAAACCCAAAATAATAAATTGTACAGTACTTTAAAATAAAATAAATATTCAAATTAAACTGAACTTCAAGTCGATCATGGCCACCACAAGTTCTGCCGTCCCGATCCATTCCTGCTCATCACCTGAAACATATTCCCACAATGGGGTGAGTCGATAGACTCAGTGTGTAACCAACACTAAACATAATAGAGATAGGCACACCATAAAAAAAATCATATACATATAAAAATTCAAGATCATGATGCAAACCCGAACCCAAACCTATATGCCATCCGCTACACTCTACCCGTACCAACCTGTACACCGTGGGGACTACTAAGTCAACCCTCCTTCCGCTACACTCCATCGAAGGCAGTCGCTGCAGTCGACGTGCTCATCGCCCACTGATAATATTGTGGCATAGCCACCATTTGTAATGTAACCGGTTACCACTTAGTGAGACCAAGTCATCACATTCACTTAGTGAGACGAAGTCATCACATTCACTTAGTGAGACCGAAGTCATCACTTTCACTTATAACGTTGGCGAGACCGTAGTCAACCCCTTCTTCCCCTTTCACATAAATCCTGAATGCCCCAAATTATAAATATCATGCATAACATATTTTTATTTCACTTTCACATCACTTTTCACTTGTATAACATTTATTTCGAAATCCTAGTAGAAGTAGAAAAACGTACCTGAATACTTTGTACCATAATATGGCACTTTAGCCACTTTCTTTCACTTTCACATTAACATATATAACATATTTAAACCATAAAACTATTAAGAATAGTGTGGAATACACACCTGATTTGTTTAGCGATTCCTTGAGATTTGAAAGCAAGATCTAATGTTTAGATCCTTAATTCCTACATTTGGTTTATCAAGTATTACTTAGCATAAATTCTATTTTGGCTATAATATCCAAATCCTAGTAGGATTTGTAAAGAGGCTTACCTTTGATGCCGATTTGATGTTTATTCAAATCCCGAAAACTTTGTTTTCCTTCACTTGATATTCGGCCAACCTTAAATCTCAACAAATATTAGTTTTCGACTTTTTAATAATTATAGATCTTATCTATGTAATCACACAACCTTGGCCGAATACTTTCAAATGCTTACCTTATGGATTTTTAAATCCCGAAAACTTCACCTTCCCTTTTTCCTTATAATCGGCCAACACCTAGATCTCGAATAGGTTAGTTTTTGATCAATTTGATCTAATTGACTAAGATTTGGCCTTGGCGAATGTATAGACTTACTTACCTTGAAGTTCTCAAATCCAAGTTGATCTTTATTTTTAATTCCTGCCGAAATCACTTGTTAGATTCGAACTATTATTCAATTATGGAAGGAACCTTTTTGCCGAATGCATGTTGATGTACTTACCTCGTTTTCGAATCTCGGATGATCTCTTTTAATATTCGGCTATGGCACTATTTGGGATCTCAAAGTTTTGGCTTTTGTGGGGGGATAGTAGAAGAAAAGAAAAAGAAAGGAAAAGAGATGGAGAGACCTTTGACAAGGAGGATTCGGCTAAAGAAAAAGAAAAAAATTGTTGTTGCTTTGATTAGGAGGTTTCAGCAAGAAGATGAAGAGAAGAGAATGGCTTTTACTTTTCTCTCTTTGGCCGAAACTATTAGTCTTAGAGTCCCTAAATCCTCCAACTCTTCGTTTGTGATAAGTTTTAATTTTATCAACTATGAAATTCCATCAAATCTCCTAATTAGCCAAAAGTTCTATTGAAAAAAATCAAAATTTCTCCTTACCCCTAGCCTTACATGCCATCCACATACATGGTCTCCCAAGTCAAATCTATCCACCCAACACTTTCCAAAACCAAGTCCTTATATCATGCCTTATGCTCTCCCAACCTTCCTTAAGTTTAAGAATCTTATCCCCAATATCAAGCTTTCCTTAAACATATATTCAACTTACCAAAAGAAACAGTCCAACCTATCATGAATAAGGTTTGACCATCCATAAATGCTATGATGCACAAAAATATAAAATTCTCAAAATGCCTTCCATGTTACTCGAACCACTAACCTCAAGCACCCTCTCAAGAGCCTTAACCATCTTGCCACTTATTCCTCTTGTGATAGAATTTAATACTTAAATTAACTTAAGTGATCCATCGTTATCCACTCCCCATTCATGGAAGCAAAATAAAATTTCTTTTATTTGTTTCCTAGATGACTCAAACTCAGCCCAAAACCTCTTGCATTTGGGCCACCAAAACTGTTCACGGAGAGGGTGCAAGAATCAATGAAAACCCCTCAACAAAGCGCCTATAATAACCACCAAACCCAAGAAACTCTAAATCTCAACTATTGACTTGACGATTTCTAATCCAACACGACTTCTACCTTTTGAGGATCAACTCTTTTCCTTCAAATTGACACTACATGACCCAAGAAAGTCACTTCCTTCAACCAAAATTCACACTTATTGAATTTGGCATAAAGTTGTTTATCTCGCAAAATTTGCAACATAGTGCTTAAATGAGTCATGCTCTTCTTCATTCCTCGAATATACCAAGATTTCATCTATGAACACTACTACGAACCGGTCTAAATAGGGCTGAAAGACTCGGTTCATCATGTCCATAAATATAGCTAGTGCATTAGTCAAACCAAACGGCATCACTAAAAACTCATAATGTCCATAGCGAGTTCGGAATGCCGTCTTATGAATATCTACCTCTTTCACCTTGAGTTGATGATAACCTGATCTCAAATCAATCTTGGAGAAGACTGAACCTCCTCTTAATTGATCAAACAAGTCATCGATTCTCGGCAATGGCTACTTATTCTTGATCGTCAACTTATTCAACTATCTATAATCAATGCACATACGCATCGACCCATCCTTCTTCCTGAAGAACAAAACTGGTGCTCCCCACGGAGACACACTTGGTTGAATAAATCCCCGATCTAGTAGTTCTTGAATTTGAGCTTTAAGCTCCGATAACTCCTTCGGCACCATTCTAGAAGGAGCAATGGACACCATAGCCATTCCGGGCAAAAGCTCAATGCCAAATTCTACTTCCCGATCTGGAGGTAGACCCAGAAGTTCTTCGGGAAAGACATTTAGAAATTCTTTCACCGTTCTCACACCTTCTACCGATAAATCCTTGGCATCCAAAGCACTGATGAAGGCTAGGAATGCTCCATAACCTTTTCGCACCAACTTTTCTTCCTTCAAAGTAGATACCACATTTGCCAAAAAGTTTCTTCGCTCGCCTATCATTATTACCTCCTCATCATCCACAGTCCTAATTGTCATTCGCTTTTCAGCACAATCCAATTGCGCCCGATGCTTCACCAACCAATCCATACCCAAAATAAGATCAAACTCCCCGAAAGGTAATTCCATCAAGTCCGCTGGAAATACCTCACTTTGAATCTCCAAGGGCACATCTCTAAATAATTTATTCACTATTACCGACTGTCCTAAAGGACTAATTACCGTCATTTCTCTATCGATAATCTTAGATCTAATATTTAGGTTTCCAGATATGGCACTAGCAACATACGAGTGGGTAGACCCGATATCTATCAAAGCAGTAATAGGTACATCAGAGATGAAGAACGTACCAGTTATCACATCAGGTGCATCGCCGTCTTCATGACGTCTAACCGCATAGACCAATCCTGGCTGTCTTGCCTCTGTGTTACTTCTAACACCATTACCTCGACCCGGTGCACCCTGTCCACGTCTGTTACCATTACCACCACGACTGGTCCACGACCTCTTTCCTAGAGTACCTTAGGTGGCATGAGCAGCCACATTTCCAAGTCCGTTATTGGGTCAAATTTTATGTTCTTTATATTTTTAGGGTCACTTTTCCTAAGCTGGGATTTGGGCTCTTAAATTCGACATTCTCGACTCTAATTGGTAGTCATAGGTGCCCTAGCTTGAACGGCTCATCATTCGTGGCCTCGATATTGATCCATGAGCTCATTGGCCCATTCTAGCCCCAGCTACTATTTCTAAGACTCGCAACATTGCTTGAGTCAAAGCATTATCCTCATTCGCATGATCATGAGATCCAGTCTCGCTCTCAAATGATGCAGGTGCATCCATTTCTGGTATATGACCCGGCGCTTCAAACGCAGCACCTCATCCTCTACCACGGCCACGTCTACCGTGTCCACGACCATGTCCTCTAGTGCTCATAATGACTAATTCGATTTTTAATCTTATTACAAGTTTTATGAATCATAATATTATTTTAATGTTTATTAATGATATTTTATGAGATATAAGAGATAGGGTTGTTTTCGCAATCACATCCTATAGTCTCGATCTCTATCGTTTTCAACACCTAAAACTAGAAGTTCTAGAGTGTTCCTAAGGTCTCATCACAATAACAAACATTTAATAAACAAATACTTACTTGACTTGGTACCAGATGCTCGTGGTGCCATACTACCTTTAAAGCGTGAGATCTAGAAATTTAAATAGTTTTTAAATGAAATCATTGTTGAACCCAAACCACAATCGAGTTTTGAAAGCTGGCTCGATACCATAAAATGTAACACCCCAAACTGGCCTATGCATTAAGCCCGAATTTTGGCATGCCACACAAATTAAACGTACATTCAAATCATTAACGATGTAGGAAATCAAATCTTCAAAATGATTAAGTGAATGACTTTATCGAAAAATCAAAGTTTATTTGAAATACATAATTAAAAACACAAGAGTTTATTCTTTTGATCTATATAGTATTAATTGATTACAACTTTGGATTTATTTAGTTGAAATATTCCATCGAAGAGTTTTAAAATGATTTCCTAAGTTTCAGGTGATATTTAAGAAAACCTTTATTGAAAACTAAATCAATCCAACTTAGGAAAACTAAAACCTTTATTGAAAACTAAATCAATCCAACTTAGGAAAACTAAAACATAATAAAATTCATACATAATAAAATCCATAATTAAAGAGGCCTTATTACATTGCCATTAAAATAATACTTAATAAAAATTATTAAAGAAGTTTTAAAGTTTTATAAACCACCATTTGTAGTATAGCCTCCACACGAAGTCATCTCCGACCCAAGTCTCCATCAATTATTATTACCTGAGAGGGGTAAAAAAATAGGGTGAGTTACTTAGAACTCAATGTGTAACCCACTTACCGGATTCACTGGGCCAAAACCATATAAACATATAATTGGACCTAAGCCCATTTTGGAAATGTAAATATTTATAGATCAAGTAAATGAAAATAATAATGCATGTGATATGCAATTCCCAACCAATCCTAATTTCCATCCGCTACACACCACTCAGTATCAACCATCACACCTGGGATCAAGTCAACCCACCCGCCAACACACCGGAGTAGGCTTTAAGCCAATTATAATAATTGTGGCAACAGGCCATTTATAATATTTGTGGCAACAGGCCATTTAAATAATTGTGGTAGAACCACCGATCTAGATTTTTGGGCAACAGGCCATCGTGATAGAGTCACCGATCTAGATTTTTGGCATCAGGCCTTTCTTCTCTTCATCAATTATCCCAACCCATGCAATCATGTATATGCATAACAAAATATTTGTAAGGTAAATTTTTATAAAAACCCATATTACAATTTTCAATTTGGCCCATTAGTCAAAATAGCAATTTGGCCTATTTCATCTCATATCACATTTTAGCTCATATATTAATATCACTTTTGGCCCATAAAGTAATATATTTAAATTTGGCCCAATAAAACCACATATTTCAATTTGGCCCAATAAAACAACATATTTCAATTTGGCCCAATAAAGGGTATTTTCGTAATTCGGTCCATCGAGACATTTTTGTAATTCGGCCCATTTAACATATGAGGCCTTTTCACAATTTCCACACTTGGCCAATTAATCAAATTATTCACATGGTCCAAAAATGTCATTTTCTTTCACAAAATAACCCATTAAGGGCAAACCCGTAATTTTCCACAACCTCGATTTCGGTTTCATGCAGTCACATAAAAGAATTAGTATAACGTATTTTTCAATTTCACTGGATTTACGATTTTTATTATAACGTTTATGATATAGTATAACCCAAGAGATAAGTGTGAAGTTACACACCTGATTATGGTGAGAACTACACTTTCCCACTCGTCGATATCTAAACACACATCACGATGGATTAGAACACTAATATTTAATATGAAACTATTCTAATGATTAACGATCTAGATCCTTACCCTCAGAATCTCGAACAATAATTATTTACGATTTCTCTCCGATCAAAGGTTCAGAACCACGAGTAAACAATGGCTCGGGGGTACGTACGACTTCGAACAATTAATTTTCGCCAGATGAGGGTCCACAACCCGGTGGAAAGTCTCAGATTCCCAAAACAATCCTTCTCTTGAATTTAGGGGGAATAATGGAACCACCCCTCTTTCGAACACTATTAACAACCCTTTTCGTCCCTATCTTGATTGTCTTCAAAGACAAAGGATCATTAGTCCTAACAATATATCGAAAATCTTAAGACTAATGACTTAAAAGAGTGAATTTGGCTTACCTTAATATTCTAAATGATCACAAGAGAATCCTTTGTACGTTATTATCAAATCTTAAATAAACTTCAAGATCTCTCCGAAAAGATGATGATTCGACCCATCCATTATTTCACTAAGAATAACGAAAGAAAATGTTTGAATAAATGATTGGTTAATCGGTTAAAAAGTCTCTTCCAAAGACATTCTAACATTTAGCCATAGTGACCAAATAACAAAAGAAAAGACAAAGAAATGATACTTACCGATGATCCAAAGTTTGAATAGAAGAAAATGATTGAAAATAGATGTTATAAAGAATGGAAGATTCGGCTATGATGATCACAAACATTCGGGCATAGAAGATAGATGAAAGAAAAATATGTGTTTGAATGATAAGTAAAATCGGAGTAAAAGAGAATAGGAAAGAGAAAGAGAGAGTTTAGGGACAATTGTGTCCATGTTCATGGACAATTGGCCATCAAAGCTTTCAAAACAAAGCCCTTGATTCATGCCTTATGTCCCCTATCACCTTAAATCATGAGATTCTTTTCCTTAAATGTTTACTTATTTTGGTTTGGTTTCCAAAATGTTCACTTTCCTAATTCCTTTAGGTTTCCAAAAAATGTCTAAGTTTCCAAAAAATGTCCATTTCCATTTCCATTTCCATTTCCATTTCCATTTTCATTTCCATCAAGAGTATTTCATGCATGCATCATTTCTAGGTTTCCAAAAGTATCAAAATTTATTCATAGTACTTGAAACTTGTCATTTCATACAATTAAACCGGAAATGCATAGGCCCTATTCGCCAACCCGATTGACAGGCGTGTGCCATGGGCGTGGATGTTACATAGCTATATAAACCAGTTGATCCATCTCTTGAAGATAAGATCCATCTCGGAGCTCCATTCAAGATGGAGGATCTCTCCTTCAATTCCTTTAGGGGGTTTTAGGGATTTCTTATGTTTTGTTTTATCTTTTCTCTTGAGATGTTTTCCTACTTTGTTATGAACTAAACCCTTCAGATACCTGAAGGGGATGAAACCTATGATGGATTTTGTTATTTGATTTCTAAATTATATGAGAAGTACTTTTTTGTTCTTAATTATGTTTCTTAATTTAATTTGATGTGCTTAGGTGGAGGAGGAATAGACCCTACTTAAGAATAGATCTAGCATAATTGAGCGGAGTTGATCGGGCACCTAGAGATAGGGTTACGAGATTCTGTAAGATTAGGGTGAAACCTAATATGGGAATCCATTTACTACTTCCTTAACGGTTTATTATAAGAGAACGAGAGTTCCACTAATTAACCTAAGGTTAGACATTATTCGCCTTGAGAGAGGGTTTAATATAGGTTAGGGAGTCTCACGGATCAAGCTAAGTAAAGAAATCATATGGTTTGGGGAATAAATAATAAATGAAGTCATAGGTGGATTCTTTCTGAGGGTATCGTCTTCATCAACTGAGTTTTCCTAAAGTCTTTCCCCAATTCATTCTTTTGTCTTTGCATCTAGTTTAGTTTTTTTTCATTATTTTCATAAACCAATCACTCCATATTTCAGGCTAAATAATAGAAAGAAAGTGAGTAGTAGTACTTTTAGGTTCCCTTGGGTTCGATAAGATATTCTTGCCTAAACAATACTACTGTTCGATAGGTGCACTTGCCTCTATCATTGTCATAGCTAGTCTACAGGTTCGATCATTCTTTTTATAAATTTTAAAACTCGACTGTTTGACACGATCAAGTAGCAATTCAAGCATCATAGGCAATTAATACATATCAAAATGTACATCATTTCCAGCCATTCAAGAGCCTAATAATCATACCAACTTATAAGACAATTGATTCTACATAACCTCAATCATTTCAAGTTAGAATCCATCACATACTTATCATTAGTAATGTGCTAGCTATGCATCAATGAGTTTACCATTCATGTAACCATTTCATTTGCCATCAAGCTAAATCAAAACTAGCATCATGAAACTTATCTAGTCATTCATAATCACAAACATATATTTAGCCACATCACATGGCCATTTTCACATATCAAATATAACCCAAAGTAACTAGCCTATACATGTCATACTTAGTATATACACTTTTAAAAGGTACCAAAATAAGATTGATTAGTGTGATGACGATCCTCGACGGTCCCTGAGCCTTCAGTAGCTTTGACGATCTATAAAACAGAGCAAACACACACAAAGTAAGCTTTCAAAAGCTTAGTAAGCCATATATAAATAAACTTAACATAAATTTCACATAACTACATTGATACAATGACATTAATATTTCTCATTGCAAATTCATCACATATTCTTTGGCTCATTTGCTTAGCTATAGCTTGCCACATTCCTCGACTCAATATCATATATACACAATGCTCATTCAAGCATATAATCACATATTATCTCATGACTAAACACATATTCACTTTAGTAAGCTTATATAAACACTTACCTTTCATACACACATTGTAACAGCCCGATTTAGACCTTAGTCGGAACGGTGGTTTTGAGACCATGAATTCGAGCCAAAAAAATTATTTTAATATTATTTTCTACGCTTATTATGTTTGAATTGGTGTGTGTGAAAATTTTGTATTAAAATTTGATCGTTTTGGTGCTTAATTGTGAAAAAGGGCTTAATCGCATAAAAAGAAAATTTGGTGGTTAAATGTGTAAGTACTGAATTGATGATGTCTTTATAAATTGGAGGTTTAAAGTAGCAATTTGACTAAAAAGGGACATAGTGGCCGGCCATGATGAGCATGTATTAGTGATTTGAAATTGTTTATTATAATTTATGTTATGGTGATATAATTTAATATATGTTATTATATTATAATGGAATGAAAAAAAATGAAAGAGAAAGTGCTCATCTTTCTCAAGTGACCGAAACCAAGAGATAGAAGAGAAAGTTTAAACTTTGAAACTTTTGGCCGTTTCATGCTTGATTTAGGTATGTTCTTTGCTCTATTTTTGATAATTTTTACGTTTTTGAAATTGTTGCTTCGTATACTAGCTAGCCCATGTTTTAATTTTAGATTTGATGAAGATTTTGTGATTTGCCATTGTTGAGAGCATGATGTTTTTTTGTTGTTTGATGATGAAAAATAAATAAATGTTGGTAGTTATCATAGTTAATTAAGTGATTTTTGATAAAATGCATATTAAGGATTTAATTGTGAAATTTGTAAATTGAGGGTTAAAATGTGAAATAAATGAAATTTATGGGCTGCTAGGGACCTATGGAAGATTCGGCCAAGCATGGGTTTAAGGAAATTTTGTGTATTTTGTGTTGTTTTGAAATGGGGACTAAATTGAGAAAATGTGAAATATTAGGGCTAAAGTGCAAAATGTTCATTTATGTGTTTCGGACTAAATTGAATGAAAATATGTTTGAATGAGCTTAATTTGAATATATTTAGATCAAGAACCAAATAAATCGGACTTGGATTGGGAAAAGCGAAAATAGTTGAATAGTTGGTTTTGTCGTAAAATCGATATCCAAGGTAAGTCTTTAAGCGATTAAACATTCTAAATTATATATTTTAATTATTAATATCCTGATTTGGAAATTGAAAATTAGTACTGAGATAGCCGAATGTGATTAATTATAAAATTAATATGTTTAAGTTTGGTTTGATTGAGTTCTAATATTTGAAAGTTCGAACAAAGATTATGAAGTACAATAAAAGTTCGATATATGAATTGGTTGTGAGACAACTTTAAAAATATGATATTCGGGCTTTATGCCTAGCAGGCTTTGTGTCGGTGAGAAATATTCGGGCTTTGTGCCTAGCAGGCTTTGTGCCGGTGAGAAATATCGGGCTTTATGCCTAGCGAGCTTTGTCTTGGTGAGAAATATTCGGGCTTTATGCTCAGCGTGCTTTGTGCGGTGAGAAATATCGGGCTTTATTATGCTTTGTGCGGTGAGAAATATCGGGCTTTATGTGCGTGCTTTGTGCCAGTGAGAAATATCAAGCTTTATGCCTAGCAGGCTTTATGTCGATGAATTATATTATAAGTGTATGCTTAAAAAGATTCTTGCTGATGTGGAATTTAAATTAGGTAAATGAACTCAATGTTCAGGTATGTGTAAGCTTATTGGTTGTTTGAGATAAGGTAAATTAGTAACTTGATATTTTTTACTAATTAAATGTGATACAATTGAAGATTTTATGTGAATTTTAGTAAGTTAAATGTCACATTACCGAATATGTGTATGGACTTGGTATAAGTTGGCTGAATGTGAGGTTGCTCAGAGGTTGGATTTAATTGCATGAATTGGATATTTATATGTTAATGATGCAAATGGATATGAGGGATACTAGACTAGGATATGAATATATCTAAAGGAAAGGTTAGTTACATGAAAATGCCTTGGCCGAATATGATATAGAGTTGGATAGAAAATAATAAAGTTATATCTATGTGTATGTGTTTATATGTGAAGTTGTGGATTGGATCTTGTATATGTATGTGTACATTCGAATGAATGACAGGTTATGAAAGGCACTGAGTGTGCGAGGTTATAACCGAGCACTAAGTGTGCGAAATCGGTTACAAGGCACTATGTGTGCAAATTTTCAAACTAACGGCACTAAGTATGCGATACGTTACGGAATCTTGGCACTAAGTGTGCGGAACGTTAAAGTAATGACACTATGTGTGCGGTACATTACTAAATTCTTGTAACAGATATACAAGTTTGATGCTTTTAATAGACTCGTATTATTAATGTTGATAAGGATAACAAAATGTTCGAGTATACAATCATATGTTATGCTCGGGTGGTTAAGGTTGGAAAGGTAAATGACCCAAAAGGTATGTATTAATTATAACAACTTGTGATTGATGGTGGCTTGAAATGAAAGTAGGAATTTGGTAAGTAAAAGAGGCATATGATGTTATTTTATCATGTGAAGGTGATGTATGGATATATACATATTTATACATGCATATAATGTTGTTATGAAATCTATTTAGTATGTTTGACTATTCGGCAAGGAAGTTGTAAATGAAATAATTTATTAAATCATGCTAAAGTGTATATGTGAGTTAAAATGCTTAAAACTTGCTAAGCTTAAATAGCTTACTTTGTGTTTCCTTGTCAGTTTTCTGTTTTATAGATTTTGGATTCATTACGAGCTCGGGGATCACCAGCAAGACTATCACACTATTGACAGCTTATTTTGGTATTTTGGTCATGTTAATTACGAATATATGGCATGTATAGATTAGAAAAAAAGGGTAGATATGAATTGAGTATCTAAGTAATAGCCATGCGAAAATGGCTTGTCCATCTTGTTAATCTTGAAATTTATATTTTGGCTTGATGATCATGTTTATAAGTTTGGTTAGAGTTTAAATGAAATGGAGTAAAGATGTTATAAATTAGTTAACCATATTTTGCAATGAAATAGTTTTTAGTTAGTAGTAGTGATATAATTTTGAAAAATCACCAAAAATAGGAGAAATGGAATTAGAAGGTGAATAAGATATATGATTAAATATTATTGTGTCTATTTTTATATGAAAGAAATAGAGTAGGCAAAGGAATTTTATATTATGAGATTTAAGTTTTAGTGAGACTGGTTATGCATGATTTCGTGATCCCCCATTCTGTATTGGAAAAATTATTAAAAATTGTAAAAAAATAATCATGGAGCATAGTTTATATGCTTAGAATCCTTAATGAATCTATTTTTTTTTTGGAAGAAATGAGAACATTATTTGAATTTTTTACAATGAGATAATTGAGTTTTTGTAAAGATAGGTCAGAACCATCAAACAATGAAATAGGGGAAACTTTAATGAATAAACTGTATTGGTTGACTTCATGAAAAATTCTGGAAAAATTATAGTAAGAAGATATATGAGTCTAGTTTCAAAGAAAATTTATGGATCTCAATTTCGAGTTTTGTAACTTGAGTTATGTCAATTATTCAATATGACGCAGATGGACAGTTTAAATTTTTATACCCCAAATTAGTAGTTAAGTCTAGTAATGCCTTACGCTCGACTCTGGTAACAGTATCGGGTAAGGGGTGTTACATACATAGTGTACTTTTCAATTGTGCCTGAATCGTTATTACTTCTCAAATAGACATTCATTTCGCAGACTTCCCATTGAACCTTTCGGAATCTAATAGAATACTCAGAGTGCTCAGAATAGTCGTACAATGCAAAAGTCCCAGACGAGGTCTTACATGTACTCAGATATCGATGCCACTGTCCTAGACAGGGTCTTAACACGAATAAAATATGATGTCAATGTTCCAGACATGGTCTTACACATAAATCTCATATCGATGCCAACGTCCCAGACGTGGTCTTACATGACCTTACATATCGAAAACCTATGTCATGACATATGTAACCCTATCTATTCCTAGGTTCGTCCGGGGCTTCTTAAACCTTGATAACTAGTCAACATGCCCTTGGATTTCATATACATTCCATTTTGAACATTTACTATACAATTTATATCTCATAGATACATAAATAATTCAAATCGAATACATTTATTTGTATATCAACTTACCTCGGATTTGGAATAAACGAGCGATTTCGACTACTCGATCACTTTAGACTTTCCGCGATCTAAATCCGTTTTCTTCTGTTCTTGATCTACACATATTCAAATTTAACTCTTTTACTCACCAATTCATTCAATTCAATCCAAGAACACACATTTAGGGCAATTTACAAATTACCCCCACATTTTCCCATTTTGACATTTTAGTCCCTATTTCACAGAATTACAAAATACACATAATTTCATACTACCCATGCCTAGCCAAATTTTACACATGCTCAAATGAGTCCATAAATTTCATTTATTTCACAATTTAGTCCCTCAAAATTTTATTCTTTCAATTTAATCCAAATTACTCATAATCATCAAAACTCCAAAGACAAACTATGTTATTCTATCACATATAATTCATATTTCACCATCAAACATCCAAAAACTCACATGTTCATCAATGGCACATTACAAAATATTCATCAATTCATAAAATTGAAGCATGGGTTTTGAAGTATACAAAGAAACGATTTCAAAAACATAAAAATCATTAAAAACCGAACAAAACTCTTACCTTAATTTTGCTTGATAGTAGCTGAAACCTAAAATGGTTTTCTTCCTTTCTTTTTCTTTCACATTCAGCTAGGTAAAGATGAGTTAGCCATCTTTTATGTTTTATTTTATTATAACTTAACTTATTAACATATTTACTTATTTAACCTTTATTAATCACGTTAAATTTCCACTATCAAATGTCCATTGCCATTCATGCCACATTAAAATGGCCTATTTCCCTTTTAAGGCCTTCATATTAAAAGAACATGGCATTTAAACACTTTATCAATTATCAATGCACTTTTGCATCTTACGCGATTTAGTACTTTTCTCAAATTAAGCACACAAACAGACAATTTAATTCACAGAACTTTAACACATGCTTAATCACATATCATAAACAGGAAAATAATATTAAAATATTTTTACGACTTGGATTTGTGATCCCAAAACTAGTATTTCGACTAGGATCTAAACCGAACAGTTACAATGTTTCATATCATGGGGATTGGGTCGATTTCAAGGAAGGAAGTATTGGAAGTTTTAAATCTATAAACACTGGTGGTTCATCCACAACTTTTCAGCGTTTACCCACTATTTTATTTTACTAGCAGTTTATCTACAAATTACTAGTGGTATATCCACAACATTATGTGTAGGGATGGATAAGTTTTGGGAACCCTTACTGTGGCATGTAGTGGAGTTGGTTAGGATCTTGTTTGATAAACTAAAACTGCATTGCATTTCATAAGCATGTACAAGCAAACTGGAAATTACGAAAAGTTATATTGATGTGTTAATCAAAAGCGATGCTCTGTATTGCTATACGATTTTATTTTTTGAGAATTGTTATTTTGTACGCTTTTCTACTGTTTTGCACTAATTTTCTTGTGATTGGACTCACACTGAGCTCTTTAAGCTGACCACCCCCTTAATTTTTTTTACAGATAACCCACGAGGCTAGGACGAACTCGGCATTCGAAGGGCTCATCTTAGAATATTTTTATAAAAGTTTTTAGACATATTATTTATGATTTTTGTTATTTGGGAAATGTATTATTTTATTTGAACTATATCATGAGGCATAAGTTTTGGATTAATCTTCACATGCATTGCATTTAAGTTATTTAGACGTATGAAACTTGGTAATTAAATTTATGATGGATGAAATCATGTTTTTTAAAATTGTGTTTAATATCACTTTTCTACTGTGATATTATGTAAATGGGGTTTTAAAAAGGTCAATAATTTGGAAACCAACTTTTACAATCAAAGCTTGATAAACCATAAGTTATACATATTTTGACCCCATGCTTAGTTATTTTGGATGAATTTTCATTAGATTTGATGAATTTGATGCTCCTAATCCTTTAATTTCATGGTTTACACTCAGGAGAGCTTAGTGAGTCGAAAAGAACAAGAAACAGGCCAAAAAGGGACAAAATGGGCCTACCTCAGAAATCAACACGGCCTGGACTACTGCACACCGATAGACCACACGGCCGTGTCGGATGAGCAGAATCGAACACGGCCTAAGCTATCACACACGGGCGTGTCACACGGGTGTGTCCCTGCCGAACCCAAGTCTAATTCTATTTGGAAAAGACTACTTGTGGGCCAAGAAAGGTGCTCCAAAGCCTATATAAACACCCTAGGGGAGGACCTAAAAGGAACACACAGAGTGGAGAGCAGAAAATACTTGAAGACAACCATTGGGAGCAGCTTGGAAGAAGGATCCCCATCAAGACTGAAGATCTCCTATCAATTTCTCTTGAAGTTTTTGGGTTTTCTTATGTTTTGTAGTTTTCCTTATTTTAAGATGTTTCCCTCTATCATTATGAACAAAACTCCCTAAATACCTTGGGAGGATGAAATTTAGATGAATCTTATTATTCAATAAATATGAATTACGTGATAAATACTTGATCTTGTTCTTAATTATGTGTTCCTAATCCTTATTTTTAATATTTTCAGGAATATGAATTCAAGTTTAATGTGCTTATTTAGTGGAGCAAAAGTCCCTATTTAAGAGTAGATCCAACATAATTAAGCGGAGTTGATTGCAACCCTAGAAATAGGGCAACATAAATCTGTCAGATTAGAGTCAAATCTAATAAGGGAATCCACAGATCGATAATGCGACGATAGGGGTTTTAATTAGAAAGGTAATCAACCTAGAGTAAGTTGTTTTTAGTCTCGAAAGAAATATTAACATAATTTAGGGATTTCTACGGATCAAGTCAAGTGAATAAATCATTTAATTCAAAGTCAGAATAATAAGTGAAGTCTAGGTGGATTCTTCCTTGGGTATTGTCTTTATCATTGGTTTATTCGATTACTTCTTTCACTCTCTGTCACATTCATAGTCACTTAGTTAGTCAATTAGTTAGTTAAATTTTAGATTAAAACAAAAGCCCCTTATTATTAGGCTAGATAATAAAAAGATAGTTATTACTAGTAATTTTAGTCCTTCAGGATACGATATTCCGGACTCACCACAACTGTTCGATTGATGCTCTTGCCTTTGTCGAAATATTAGTTAGTTTCGAGCCCATCAAGGCTTTAAAATCAATTGGGTTTTATGAAAATTGTAACTTTTAGTGAAAATGAGACAAAATGCTAAGTTTTTCTTCAAAGGTAAATAAAATTTTAAAAAGATTGTTTTAAACTCTGATAGTTTTACTAGGCCATTTCGGTGGCCAATGTAACCTTCAAAATTCAGTCGTAACGTCTAAGCTGGATTAAAGAGGTTACAAGATAAGGAGTTGAAAGCTAGTGTGTTGAGTATACAACTTCTTCTGTACTGACTGCATATAAACAAACTATCATTTATAATAAAATATGACAACAAAAATATAAGAGATTAGAACGACAATGTCTACAAATGCACCAATCAAATTGTAATATAGTTTTGTAAAATGAAATACCTGGAAGTATTCCAAGGAACGTGCCCAATGGAGGATGGAATAAATAATGAAAACGTTTTACAATAACAACTCTAAATAGTAGTAATTAATCCCTATATTACGATAAACCACAAAGTAAACAAATAGTTAAAATAAAGAAATAAAGAAAAATAAACAAACGAAATAAATTAATAAACCAATCATGAGGATTAACTCGCTTCAGGGTTTGTAACTAACTTTGAATTAGGGTTTTAGTGTGGATTAGCTATTGATTAACCAATTATTACCTCTGTAACACCCCAAACCCGGCCTAGGCGTTAAGACGAGATTTGGTTTGTTACATAGATCGAACTATCTCAATAATTTAGGTGAATCGGTATTTCAAAACCCTTTTGAAATTAAATTTTAATAAAAACTAAGAGAAATAATTCTAAGTTCGATGAATTTGAAAAACATTAGTTGAAAATCTCTTTATTTAAAATTTAATTATCAAAACCTTAAAGTAATTTTTATAAGAGTTCAAAGGATTTGAAAATAAGAATAGATAAAGAATATCATATGTTTGAAAACCCATAGTATTTTAAGAAAACCTTATAAGATAAACATAAGCCCATATTAAATATCCAAAACATAATTTAAATCCATCCACGCATAAAAATCCATAAAACATTAATAGAGGCCTTATTACATCATATTCAAAATAGTAAATTAAAGAAAGTATTTATTTAAAGTTCAAAGTTTATTAAACCCATGTTTGTAGTATGGCATCCACGAAGTCATCCTCGGCCCAAGTCCACGTCAATTTCCATTACCTGAGATGAAAAAAAATTAAGGGAGTGAGTTACTTAGAACTCAGTGTATAACTCACTTACTATATCCATTGGGCGGATCATCAAGTCATAATTTTGGGCTTGAGTCCATAAACAGATTTAACAATGTAATAAGCGTAATGTATGCAAAATGAATTTCCCACCCAAACCTAATTTCCATCCGCTACACACCACCGTACCAACCATCACACCGTGGGGATCAAGTCAACCCACCCGCCAACACACCAATCGTAGGCATAAAGCCATTTTTATATTTGTGGCGAGCCACCGAACTAGATTGTGACAAAGTCACCGAACTAGAGGCATTGAGCCATTAAATTATTTTGTGGCAGAGCCACCGAACTAGAGGCAATGAGCCATTTAATTATTTTGTGGCAGAGCCACCGAACTAGAGGCAATGAGCCATTTAATTATTTTGTGGCAGAGCCACTGAACTAGATTTTGGCAATAGGCCTTTCTTCTCTTTATCGTTAATCCCAACCCATGCAACATGTATGCAAAATAATCTATATACATATGATGATTTCAGCAAAAAGGCCCAATTTACATATGAGTCAATATTTCAGGTTTTTATTAAGGCCCATAATACAAAATATCATTTATCCCATCTAACAATTTAGCATCTTTGGCCCATTTAACGATCTAGCAAAATTTCTGGCCCATTTAACGATCTAGCATAGATTTCGGCCCATTTAACAATCTAACAGAGATTTCTTCCCATTTAACGATCTAGCATAGATTTCGGCCCATTTAACAATCTAACAGAGATTTTGGCCCATTTAACGATCTATCAGAGATTTTGGCCTATTTAACTATCTAGCATACTTTTTGGCCCATTTTACGATCCAGCACATTTTCGGCCCATTTTATGATCTAGCACATTTTTGGCCCATTTTCACGAGACATAAAATTTATATTTTACCAACTAACTCATCGAGGGTGTTTTCGTAATTTTTCACAATTTTAACTGTTTTCATGTAATTTCACCAAAAATACCAATTATTTCATATTGTACTGATTTTGTCATTTTTACGATTTTGCCCAATACTACGGTATGATATCTAACCCGAGATAAGTGTGAAGTTACACACCTTAATATCATGAGTACTAAACCTTCCCGCTCGTCAACACCTAAACGTAATACGAACCATTAGAACACTTTCATTAATCAAAAATACACTATTGGTAAACAATCTAAATCTTTACCCTTTTGATTTTGAACCACTTCTATTTTTGGTTTTTCCTCGATTGTTGATTCGTTGCCCGATGAGAATCCACGAACGAACAAAGGCTTAGAGTACGAATAACCTCAAACAATTGATTTTCCTCGGTTGAAGGTCCACAACCCGGTGGAAAATCCGGATTCTAAAAACGACCCTTCGTTTATATTTAAGGGGATTAGCGGAACCGCCTCTCTTTCGAAAATTGTGGACTGCCCTTTTCTGTCCTATCTTGAATGTCTCTAAAGAAATAAGATCATTAGTCCGACTATAAATATCGAAATTTAGCTAACGATTTATAAGATTTGAGATTTGGCTTACCACGATTATCTTCATTCCTCGAGAAACGATCGAGCGATTATGTCCCTAAAACGAAATCGATTAATAAATAACTATACTAATATAATGAATAAAATCCTTAAAAGAAAATCTCCTTACCTTGATTCTTGAAATCGATTCCAAAGTTCCAAAAAAATACTCAAGAACTCCTTGAGTTTCTACCCTCCAAAATCTCACTAATGCTCACGATTGGAAAGAAAATTGAGTGAGAAGAATTATGTATAATTAAGGAAATCAGTTGTGATCAAAGAAAATGAAAGAAATTTTTGGCACAAGAACAAGTTAACATTCGGCCATGGATGAAAGTATTGGAGAAAATTTTTTTAATGAAGAAGAAAATGAAGAATAAGGAAATAGAAGTAATATAATTCGGTTTCAAGAGAGAAAGAGAAAAAGAAAAGAAAAGGGTACTTAGTTTAGAAGAAAATGCATTCGGCATAGGAGAGGAAAATGAGAAAATGAAAAGAAGAAAAATACTTGCTTGCCTTAGAGCTTTCGGTCACAATGAGAAAGAAAGATTTGGGAGAGAAAAAGTTTCAAAACCGAAATGGTCACAAAAGAATGGCTCAAAAATGAATTGTTTACCCAAGTGTGTTGGCAAATTTCGGCTAAAGAGAATATGGGTGGAGGGAAAAGATGTTTTGCTAAGAAAATGACCAAATGAAAGTGTTTTACCAATACCAATGCCTACCAAAGAAATCACAAAACCGGCCATCCCCCCTAGCCTCAATGTGGTCAAATACAAGGTCAAAAGGCTATTAGTAAGTTTCCAAAACATCTCCCTAATCTCAAGCCCTATCCTCCTCCATTTTCCTTAAGTTGAAGAGACAAAATCCCCCATTTCAAGCCCTTATCCTTAACTTTCCAAATCTTTAGTCTTCTTACCAAAATAAAGACATTCCAACTCATCCTAACCTTATCTCCTTGCCGATACATGCTTAAGCTAAAAAAAAATATATAAAAATTCTTAATTGCATGCTAGGTGATTCGAACTCCTTCCCTCATGTCCAACTTATGGTGCCTTCACCACTTTGCCACTTACTCATCTTATGCCATATTTTAGTACTTAATTAACTTAAGTTTCAAGGTTACCTAATTTCTTTACTCTAAAGTACACTTAACTAATATTTTTACTCTAACTCCAAGTAAAACCGAACCAACATTTAGCAACATAATGATACTCAATTATTTAGGATGTTACAATTCTACCCCCTTAAAGAAAATTTCGTCCTCAAAATTTACCTGATTAAAATAGGTGAGGATATTGTTGCTGAATTACATCCTCAGGCTCCCATGTAGCTTCCTCCGCTCCGTGATTATGCCATAAAACTTTGACCAATGGCACAATCTTCTTTCTTAGCACTTTAACATCCCGGTCTATAATTTCCACTGGTTCTTCTTCAAAAGACAAGTCTGAATTTAATTCCACTTCCTCTACTCGGTACTATATGAGATGGATCCGATCTATAGCATCTCAGCATGGAAACATGGAAAACATTATGAATTTGACCCAACTCCGGAGGTAATTCAATCTGATAAGCCACTGGACCAACACGCTTCGTCACACGATATGGCCCGATGAACCTAGGGCTCAACTTGCCCTTCTTTCGAATCTGAAAATTTTCTTCCAAGGGGAGACCTTCAGGAAGACCTGCTCTCCCACAGCAAACTCGATATCCTTTCGCTTCAAGTCATCATACGACTTCTGTCTATCCGAAGCTTCCTTTAACCGTGCTCGAATAACTTTTACTTTTTCTTCGGTTTTAGATATTATTTCAGGACCCAACATCTGTCGTTTGCCCAATTCAGTCCAACAAGTAGAGTCGGCACCTACGACCATACAATGCCTCGTAGGTGCCATCTGAATGCTAGGCGATAGCTCTTGTTATCTGTGAATTTCGCCAATGGTAGAAAATCCTCCCAAGCCCTCTGAAGTCGATCACACATCCCCTTAACATGTCTTCCAATATCTGAATTACTCTTTTCATCGACCATCGATTGAGGATGAAAAGCCGTACTAAAGTTTAACTTTGTTCCCAAAGCTTCATGCGAGCTTTCCAAAATCATGATGTAAATCTAGGATCCCATGTCGATATAATGAACACTTTGGTACCCCATGCAACCTCACGATTTGAGATACATACGACTTTGCCAATTTTCGTAATGAATAATCCGCATCTGTTGGAAGAAAATGAGTAGTCTTCGTCAATCGATCAACTACTACCCATACAGAATTTTTCTTAGTAGGTGTTAAAGGTAACCCACTAACAAAATCCATTGTTATTCGCTCCCATTTCCAAAGAGGAATCTTTACTGGTTGTAACAAACCTGACGGCAATTGATGCTCTACCTTCACTTGTTGACAAGTCAAACATTTTCCTACAAACTCAGAAATCTCACACTTCAACCCTTGCCACCAATACTGTTCACGGAGATCTCGATACATCTTATTTCCTCCGGGGTGCATGGCATAAGGGCTACTATGCGCCTCCTGCAGAATCATTTGTCTCAAATCTGAGTCTTTAGGCATACAAACCCATCCACGAAAACACAGCACTCCATTCGTGTTTAAATTGAAATCTTCTATTTCACCCCTTTCAACTTGCTGAAATAAAGGTCCCAACTTTCTATTTGATATCTGCTTCTCCTGAATTTGTTCTAACCACAGAGGCTTCACCTGAAGTTCTGCTAATAGACTACCATCCTCATATAAACTCAAATGAGCAAACATTGCTCTCAATTCAGATACCGCCTTACAACTTAACGCGTCAGCTACCACGTTAGCCTTTCCAAGATGGTACTCGATTGAGAAATCATAATCCTTTAATAATTCTACCCATATTCTTTGTCTCAAATTCAACTCCTTTTGGGTAAGGAGGTACTTAAGACTCTTATGATCCGTGTAGATGATAGACTTCTCACCGTAGAGATAGTGCCTCTAAATCTTTAAAGCAAATACCACCGACTAACTCCAAATCATGAGTAGGGTAATTTACTTGCATGCGGTCTCAAGCGCCGAGAAGCATAAGCCACCACCTTTCCATTTTGCATCAAGACACAACCCAAACCCGTGTGAGACGCATCATAGTAAATAGTAAATTCTTTTCCAGCCTCCGGTTGAATCAAAACTGGTGTTCCGTCAGAATCTTCTTCAATTTCTCGAAACTCTCTTGTTGTTTTTCAGTCCAAATATATGGAACTCCCTTTCGCAACAGTTTAGTTAGGGGTACAGCAATCAACGAAAACCCCTCAACAAAGCATCTATAATAACCAGCCAATCCTAAGAAACTCTGAATTTCAGTTACCAACTTTGGTGGTTTCCAATCCAGAATAGCCTCAATCTTCAGAGGATCCACCCTTATTCCTTCAGCTGGCACCACATGACCCAAGAAAGTCACTTCCTTTAGCCAAAATTCACATTTACTGAATTTGGCATAAAGTTGCGTATCACGAAGTAGCTGCAATACTATGCGCAAATGCGCGTCATGCTCCTCATCATTTCTTGAATAAACCAAAATGTCATCTATGAACACTACCACAAACCGGTCTAAATATGGTTGAAAGACTCGGTTCATCATGTCCATAAATGCGGCTGGTGCATTGGTTAATCCAAATGGCATCACTAAAAACTCATAATGTCCATAACGAGTTCTGAATGTCGTCTTATAAATATCTGCTTATTTCACCTTAAGCTGGTGATAACCCGATCTCAAATCAATTTTGGAGTAAATTGAAGCTCCTTTCAATTGATCAAACAGGTCATCAATTCTCGGTAAAGGATACCTATTCTTGATCGTCAATTTATTCAATTGTCTGTAATCAATGCACATACGCATCGATCCATCCTTCTTCTTCATGAACAAAACTGGTGCTCCCCACGGAGACACACTCGGTCATATAAATCCCCGATCCAGCAATTCTTGAATTTGAGCTTTAAGCTCTACCAACTCCTTCGGTGCCATTCTATAAGGAGCAATGGACACTGGAGCCATGCCGGGCAAAAGCTCAATGCCAAATTCTACTTCCCGATCTGGGGGTATACCAGAAAGTTCATCGGGAAATACATCTAGAAATTCCTTTACCGTTCTCACATCATTCACGGATAACTCTTTGGCATCCAAAGCACAAATAAAGGCTAGGAATGCTACATATCCCTTTCACACCAACTTCTCTGCCTTCAACGCAGATACCACATTTGCCAAGTAATTCCTTCGTTCGCCTATCATTATTACTTCCTTATCATCCAAGTTCTTATTGACATCCGCTTCAAGACAATCCAAATCGCCGATGCATAACCAACCAATCCATGCCTGAATGAGATCGAACTCGTAGAAAGGCAATTCCATCAAATTTGCCAAAATACCTCCTCTTGAATTTCTAAGGCACGCCTCTAAATAGTTTATTTACAATTACCGACTATCCTAAAGGACTAATTATCGTCATCTCACTATCGGTAATTTTAGATTCTAGATTCAAGTTTCGGATATGGCGCTAGCAACATACGAGTGGGTAGAACCAATATCTATTAAAGCAAGAATGTAGTACATCGAAGATGAAGAACGCACCGATTATTACATCGTGCATTACCATCCTCATGGCCTAACCGCATAGACCGATCTGGCCGTCTTGCATCGTGTTACCTCTAGGACCATTACCTCGACACGGTGCAACTTGACCACGCCCACCCCATTACCACCACGACCGGTCCACGACCTCTCGGTGGTCACGAGTACCTCGGCGCCAGTGCATCAATATTAAAACATCTGAGTCGTATCCATATTTCGAGGGCAATTTCTATCTTGGTGATCCATTGAATTGCATTTGTAACAAGCGCCTGCTTTCCTCCAAAGACTCTCCAAAATGCCTTTTCCCACATTCAAAGACAATCTCGACTTTGATTATTAGCTGTGTGCTCTACCTTAAGTGGTTCATCATTCCGAGGCCTTTTCAGAAACCTTTTTGAAGAACCCGACTACTTTATATCTCTCTTGCTTCTAAATCTTTCCCGATTCTGACGTTCTGAGTTCTTAGCCTCTTCGGCTATCTTGGCCTTCTCCACAAGCGTATCAAAAGTTCTAACTTGTTGTGGGGCAATCAGAACCCTCAATTCATCATTCAGCCCATCCTCAAATCGCACACAATGTTCATGATCCATTGACACTATTGTCCGAGCATAGCGACTCAAGCATAAAAACTCAGCCTCATACGCTGCCACTGTCTTACTCCCTTGAACAAGATTCAAAAATTCCTTCCTTCGGGCGTCCACATAACTTGTTCCATCATATTTCCCTTGGAAGGTAGCTTTAAAGAATTCCCAAGTAATCAGTGCAGCCTCGGTGCCTTCTCGAACAGTAAGCCACCATTGATACGCCTCGTCTCTTAGCAAGGACAAAGCTCCTTTCAGTTTCTGCTCGACAGTGCATTCCATATCATCCATAATTCACTCCACAGCTTCGAGCCAATATTCAGCCACATTCGGAGCTACACCAAAAACTTCTCTAAAAACTTCTGCATTATTTGATTTGAGTCGTTCCGAAATTGACCCACGAGTTGTTGGCCCAATTCTAGTTCCAGCGACTCTTTATAGGACTCACAGCATTGCTTGTGTCAAAGCATTATCTTCTTTCATATGATCTTGTGATCCCGTCTCACTTACAAGTGACGCAGGTGCATCCATTTCCAGCATATGATTTGGTGCTTCAGACGCAGCACCTCGTCCTCTACCACGGCCACGTCTACCGCGTCCACGACCACGTCCTCTAGTGCTTATGATGACTAATTCGATTTAATCTAATTACAAGTTTTATGAACCAAAAAATTATTTCAGTGTTTATTAACGATGTTTTATGATATTTGAGAGAAAAAGTTGTTTTTCGCAACCATAACCTATAGTCTCAATCTCTACGATTTTCAACATCTAAAACTAGAAGTTCTAGAGTGTTCTTATGATCATATCATCATCATCATAATAATAATCATTTAGCAATGAATACTTACTTGACTTGTTGCCGGATGCTTGTGGTGCCATACTGATCTTTAAAACATAATTGAAATGATTTCATATAGAAATTATTTGTTGAACCCAACCACAGCCGAGTTTTTGAAATTGGCTCTGATACCATTAAATGTAACACCCCAAACCCGGCCTAGACGTTAAGACGAGATTTGGTTTGTTACATAGATCGAACTATCACAATAATTTAGGTGAATCGGTATCTCAAAACCCTTTTGAAATTAAAGTTTAATAAAACTAAGAGAAATAATTCTAAGTTCGATGAATTTGAAAAACATTAGTTGAAAATCTCTTTATTTAAAATTTAATTATCAAAACCTTAAAGTAATTTTTATAAGAGTTCAAAGGATTTGAAAATAAGAATAGATAAAGAATCTCATATGTTTGAAAACCCATAGTATTTTAAAAAACCTTATAAGATAAACGTAAGCCCATATTAAATAACCAAAACATAATTTAAATCCATCCACGATAAAATCCATAAAACATTAATAGAGGCCTTATTACATCATATTCAAAAATAGTAAATTAAAGAAAGTATTTATTTAAAGTTCAAAGTTTATTAAACCCATGTTTGCAGTATGGCCTCCACGAAGCCATCCTCGGCCCAAGTCCACGTCAATTTCCATTACCTGAGATGAAAAAAAATTAAGGGAGTGAGTTACTTAGAACTCAGTGCATAACTCACTTACTATATCCACTGGGCCAGATCATCAAGTCATAATTTTGGGCTTGAGTCCATAAATAGATTTAACAATGTAATAACTGTAATGTATGCAAAATGAATTTCCCACCCAAACCTAATTTCCATCCGCTACACACCACCCGTACCAACCATCACACCTGTGGGGATCAAGTCAACCCACCCCACCAACACATCGATCGTAGGCATAAAGCCATTTTTATATTTATGGCAGAGCCACCGAACTAGATTGTGACAAAGTCACCGAACTAGAGGCATTGAGCCATTAAATTATTTTGTGACAGAGCCACCAAACCAGAGGCAATGAGCCATTTAATCATTTTGTGGCAGAGCCACCGAACTAGAGGCAATGAGCCATTTAATTATTTTGTGGCAGAGCCACCGAACTAGATTTTCGCAACAGGCCTTTCTTCTCTTCATCGTTAATCCCAACCCATGCAACATGTATGCAAAATAATCTATATACATATGATGATTTCAGCAAAAAGGCCCAATTTACATATGATTCAATATTTTAGGTTTTTATTAAGGCCCATAATACAAAATATCATTTATCCCATCTAACAATTTAGCATCTTTGGCCCATTTAACGATCTAGCAAAATTTCTGGCCCATTTAACGATCTAGCATAGATTTCGGCCCATTTTACAATCTAACAAAGATTTCAGCCCATTTAACGATCTAGCATAGATTTCGGCCCATTTAATAATCTAACAGAGATTTTGGCCCATTTAACGATCTATCAGAGATTTCGGCCCATTTAACTATCTAGCATACTTTTTGGCCCATTTTACGATCTAGCACATTTTCGGCCCATTTTCACGAGACATAAAATTTATATTTTACCAACTAACTCATCGAGGGCATTTTCTTAATTTTTCACAATTTTAACCGTTTTCATGTAATTTCACCAAAAATACCAATTATTTCGTATTGTACCGATTTTGTCGTTTTTACAATTTTGCTCAATACTACGGTATGATATCTAACTCGAGATAAGTGTGAAGTTACACACCTTGATATCGTAAGTACTAAACCTTCCCTCTCGTCAACACCTAAACGTAATACGAACCATTAGAACACTTTCATTAATCAAAAATACACTATTGGTAAACAATCTAAATCTTTACCCTTTTGATTTTGAACCACTTCTATTTTTGGTTTTTCCTTGATTGTTGATTCGTTGCCCGATGAGAATCCACGAACGAACACAAGCTCGGGAGTACGAATAACCTCAAACAATTAATTTTCCTCGGTTGAAGGTCCGCAATCCGGTGGAAAATCTTGGATTCTCGAAACAGCCCTTCGTTTATATTTAGGGGGATTAGCGGAACTGCCCCTCTTTCGAAAACTGTGGACTGCCCTTTTCTGTCCTATCTTGAATGTATCTAAAGACATTAGATCATTAGTCCGACTATAAATGTCGAAATTTGGCTAACGATTTATAAGATTTAAGATTTGGCTTACCACAATTATCTTTGTTCCTCGAGAAACGATCGAGCGATTATGTCCCTAAAACGATATCGATTAATAAATAACTATACTAATATAATGAATAAAAATCCTTAAAAGAAAATCTCCTTACCTTGATTCTTGAAATCGATTCCAAAGTTCCAAAAAATACTCAAGAACTCCTTGAGTTTCTACCCTCCAAAATCTCACTAATGCTCACGATTGGAAAGAAAATTGAGTGAGAAGAATTATGTATAATTAAGGAAATCGGTTGTGATCAAAGAAAATGAAAGAAATTTTTGGCACAAGAACAAGTTAACATTCGCCATGGATGAAAGTATTGGAGAAAATTTTTAATGAAGAAAAAATGAAGAATAAGGAAATAGAAGTAATATAATTCGGTTTCAAGAGAGAAAAGAAAAAGAAAAGAAAAGGGTACTTAGTTTAGAAGAAAATGCATTTGACATAGAGAGGAAAATGAGAAAATGAAAAGAAGAAAAATACTTGCTTGCCTTAGAGCTTTCGATCACAATGAGAAAGAAAGATTTGGGAGAGAAAAAGTTTCAAAATCGAAATGGTCACAAAAGAAAGGCTCAAAAATGAATTGTTTACCCAAGTGTGTTGGCAAATTTTGGCTAAAGAGAATACGGGTGGAGGGAAAAGATGTTTTGCTAAGAAAATGACCAAATGAAAGTGTTTTACCAATACCAATGCCTACCAAAGAAAACACAAAACTGGCCATCCCCCCTAGCCTCAATGCCGTCCAAATACAAGGTCAAAAGGCTATTAGGAAGTTTCCAAAACATCTCCCTAATCTCAAGCCCTATCCTCCTCCATTTTCCTTAAGTTGAAGAGACAAAATCCCCCATTTCAAGCCCTTATCCTTAACTTTCCAAATCTTTAGTCTTCTTACCAAAATAAAGACATTCCAACTCATCCTAACCTTATCTCCTTGTCGATTCATGCTTACGCTAAAAAAAATATATAAAAATTCTTGATTGCATGCTAGGTGATTCGAACTCCTTCCCTCATGTCCAACTTATGGTGCCTTCACCACTTTGCCACTTACTCATCTTATGCCATCTATTAGTACTTAATTAACTTAAGTTTCAAGGTTACCTAATTTCTTTACTCTAAAGTGCACTTAACTAATATTTTTACTCTAACTCCAAGTAAACCCGAACCAACATTTAGCAACATAATGATACTCAATTATTTAGGATGTTACAACCTCCTAGCCTCTAATTAAATAATTTATTGGTTGATACTCGTTTATCTATCGACCTCACTTTCTCAACCAGGATGAATTACGATTTATTCGATTCAACTTAGCTTTTGACCTCGTCTTGCATATGATAACTTCCTAGGGTTGTCAATGTAACACCTTAAATTCGAACGAGACAGTTCGACTCAAATCCAGTATGTCACATTAGCCATCATAGTGACTCTCTGTCTAACTTCCAACCGATCCTCTAGCATATCGCAAGTTTAAAACATAAAACAATTTTTAAGTTACTATTATGCAGTAGAATAACATATATGCATACAAGAATAAAGTGACTTGCGAACTCAGAATCTAACTTGTGAAAGGAAAGGAGGTACACATCACAGTAATATGTCATGCAGACAAAAGAAGAAGTTCATGCGATCACATAATCATGTAATAGACTCGTTGCCTCATAATAATTTACTTCTAAAGTTTGCATACATATAAGGGTTCCCATACGTGGGCACTTAGCGATAATTTTTTGGCTAACTTAATGTAGATTAAATTGGTTTTGTTTAATACATACTTTATAGTTAAGGTATCAAATAGATAAGAATATAAGTACTTAATCATAGGTTTTCAAATTAAGAAAAAAATTCATTATATTCATATTGAAAGAAAATTAACACAATCAACATTCGAGTATTTTACTACTTAGCTTTACTATTTCGCATAATTGGAAATAATGTAAGAAAAACCTAGTATTAAAGCATTAGTGAAGTCAGTAAGTAAATTAATATCGTTGAAGCCCAAGAAGTTTCCCACATTGTCGTGTTAAGAGAGGAGTGTGTGGGTTCTTGTAAACTCAATGAATATACGGAATTGAATAACCACATAGCACATACAAAACATAAGTTGAACGAAAGGTATGTATTAATTATAACAACTTGTGATTGATGGTGGCTTGAAATGAAAGTAGGAATTTGGTAAGTAAAAGAGGCATATGATGTTTTTTTATCATGTGAAGGTGATATATGGATATATACATATTTATACATGCATATAATGTTGTTATGAAATCTATTTAGTATGTTTGACTATTTACACGGAAGTTGTAAATGAAATAATTTATTAAATCATGCTAAAGTGTATATGTGAGTTAAAATGCTTAAAACTTGCTAAGCTTAAATAGCTTACTTTGTGTTTCCTTATCGGTTTTCATTTTATAGATTTTGGATTCATTACGGCTCAGGGATCACCAAAGAAGACTATCACACTATTGATGACTTATTTTGGTATTTTGGTTATGTTAATTACGAATATATGGCATGTATAGATTAGAAAAAAAGGGTAGATATGAATTGAGTATCTAAGTAATAGCCATGCAAAATGGCTTGTCCATCTTGTTAATCTTGAAATTTATATTTTGGCTTGATGATCATGTTTGATTTGGTTTTGGTATATATATATATATAAGTTTGGTTAGAGTTTAAATGAAATGGAGTAAAGATGTTATAAATTAGTTAACCATATTTTGCAATGAAATAGTTTTTAGTTAGTAGCGATGATATAAATTTGAAAAATCACCAAAAATAGGAGAAATGGAATTAGAAGGTGAATAAGATATATAATTAAATATTATTGTGTCTATTTTTATATGAAAGAAACAGATTAGGCAAAGGAATTTTATATTATGAGATATTTAAGTTTTAGTGAGAATGGTTATGCATGACTTTGTGATCCCCATTACGTATTGGAAAAATTATTAAAATTGTAAAAAATAATCATAGAGCATAGTTTATATGCTTAGAATCCTTAATGAATCTATTTTTTTGGAAGAAATGAAAACATTATTTGAATTTTTACAATGAGATAATTGAGTTTTGTAAAGATAGGTCAGAACCATCAAACAATGAAAATTGACTTCATGAAAAATTCGGAAAAATTATAGTAAGAAGATATATGAGTCTAGTTTCAAAGAAAATTTACGGATCTCAATTTCAAGTTTTGTAACTTGAGTTATGTCAATTTATTCAATATGACATAGATGGACAGTTTAAATTTTTATACCCCGAATTAGTAGTTCAGTCTAGTAATACCTTACGCTCGACTCTGGTAACGGTATCGGGTAAGGGGTGTTACATACATAGTGTACTTTTCAATCGTACCTGAATCGTTATTACTTCTCAAATAGACATTCATTTCGCAGACTTTCCCATTGAACCTTTCAGAATCTAATAGAATACTCAGAGTGCTCAGAATAGTCGTACAATGCAAACGTCCCAGACGAGGTCTTACATGTACTCAGACATCGATGCCACTGTCCTAGACAGGGTCTTAACACGAATAAAATACGATGTCAATGTTCCAGACATGGTCTTACACTTAAATCTCATATCGATGCCAACGTCCCAGACGTGGTCTTACATGACCTTACATATCGAAAACCTATGTCATGACATATGTAACCCTATCTATTCCTAGGTTCGTTTGGGACTTCTTAAACCTTGATAACTAGTCAACATGTCCTTGGATTTCATATACATTCCATTTTGAACATTTACTATACAATTTATATCTCATAGATACATAAATAATTCAAATCAAATACATTTATTTGTATATCAACTTACCTCGGATTTGGAATAAACGAGCGATTTCGACTACTCGATCACTTTAGACTTTCCGCGATCTAAATCCATTTTCTTCTGTTCTTGATCTACACATATTCAAATTTAACTCTTTTACTCACCAATTCATTCAATTCAATCCAAGAACACACATTTAGGGTAATTTACAAATTACCCCCACATTTTCACATTTTGACATTTTAGTCCCTATTTCATAGAATTACAAAATACACATAATTTCATACTACCCATGCCTAGCCAAATTTTACTCATGCTCAAATGAGTCCATAAATTTCATTTATTTCACAATTTAGTCCCTCAAAATTTTATTCTTTCAATTTAATCCAAATTACTCATAATCATCAAAACTCCAAAGACAAACTAAGTTATTCTATCACATATAATTCATATTTCACCATCAAACATCCAAAAACTCACATGTTCATCAATGGAACATTACAAAATATTCATCAATTCATAAAATTGAAGCAAGGGTTTTGAAGTATACAAAGAAACGATTTCAAAAACATAAAAATCATTAAAAACCGAACAAAACTCTTACCTTAATTTTGCTTGATAGTAGCTGAAACCTAAAATGGTTTTCTTCCTTTCTTTTTCTTTCACATTCAGCTAGGTAAAGATAAGTTAGCCATCTTTTATGTTTTATTTTATTATAACTTAACTTATTAACATATTTACTTATTTAACCCTTATTAATCACATTAAATTTCCACTATCAAATGTCCATTGCCATTCATGCCACATTAAAATGGCCTATTTCCCTTTTAAGGCCTTCATATTAAAAGAACATGGCATTTAAACACTTTATCAATTATCAATGCACTTTTGCATCTTACACGATTTAGTACTTTTCTCAAATTAAGCACGCAAACAGACAATTTAATTCACAGAACTTTAACACATGCTTAATCACATATCATAGGCAGGAAAATAATATTAAAATATTTTTATGACTTGGATTTGTGGTCCCAAAACTAGTATTTCGACTAGGATCTAAACCGGACAGTTACATTGTTTCATATCATCGGGATTGGGTCAATTTCAAAGAAGGAAGTATTGGAAGTTTTAAATCTATAAACACTGGTGGTTCATCCACAACTTTTCAGCGTTTACCCACTATTTTTATTTTACTAGCAGTTCATCTACAAATTACTAGTGGTATATCCACAACGTTATATGTAGGGATGGATAAGTTCTGGGGAACCCTTACTGTGGCATGTAGTGGAGTTGGTTAGGATCTTGTTTGATAAACTAAAATTGCATTGCATTTCATAAGCATGTACAAGCAAACTGGAAATTCTGAAAAGTTATATTGATGTGTTAATCTGAAAAACTGATGCTCTGTATTGCTATACGATTTTATTTTTTGAGAATTGTTATTTTGTACGCTTTTCTACTGTTTTGCACTAATTTTCTTGTGATTGGACTCACACTGAGCTCTTTAAGCTGACCACCCCCTTAATTTTTTTTTACAGATAACCCACGAGGCTAGGACGAACTCGGCATTCGAAGGGCTCATCTCAGAATATTTTTATAAAAGTTTTTAGACATATTATTTATGATTTTTGTTATTTGGGAAATGTATTATTTTATTTGAACTATATCATGAGGCATAAGTTTTGGATTAATCTTCACATGCATTGCATTTAAGTTATTTAGACGTATTAAACTTGGTAATTAAATTTATGATGGATGAAATCATGTTTTTTAAAATTATGTTTAATATCACTTTTCTAATGTGATATTTTGTAAATGAGGTTTTAAAAAGATCAATAATTTGGAAACCAACTTTTACAATGAAGGCTTGATAAACCATAAGTTATACATATTTTGACCCCATGCTTGGTTATTTTTGGATGAATTTTCATAAGATTTGATGAATTTGATGCTCCTAATCCTTTAATTTCATGTTTTACACTCGGAGAGCTTAGGGAGTCGAAAAGAACAAGAAACGGGCCAAAAAGGGACAAAATGGGCCTACCTTAGAATCAACACGGCCTAGACTATCACACACCGACAGACCACACGGCCGTGTCTGACGAGCAGAATCGAACACGGCCTAAGCTATCACACACGGGCGTGTCACACGGATGTGTCCCTGTCGAACCCAAGTCTAATTCTATTTGGAAAAGACTACTTGTGGGCCAAGAAAGGTGCTCCAAAGCCTATATAAACACCCTAGGGGAGGACCTAAAAGGAACACACAGAGTAGAGAGCAGAAAATACTTGAAGACAACCATTGGGAGCAGCTTGGAAGAAGGATCCACATCAAGACTGAAGATCTCCTATCAATTTCTCTTGAAGTTTTTGGGTTTTCTTATGTTTTGTAGTTTTCCTTATTTTAAGATGTTTACCTCTATCATTATGAACAAAACTCCCTAAATACCTTGGGAGGATGAAATTTAGATGAATCTTATTATTCAATAAATATGATTTACGTGATAAATACTTGATCTTGTTCTTAATTATGTGTTCCTAATCCTTATTTTTAATATTTTCAGGAATATGAATTCAAGTTTAATGTGCTTATTTAGTGGAGCAAAAGTCCCTATTTAAGAGTAGATCCAACATAATTAAGCGGAGTTGATTGCAACCCTAGAAATAGGGCAACATAAATATGTCAGATTAGAGTCAAATCTAATAACGGAATCCACAGATCGATAATGCGACGATAGGGGTTTTAATTAGAAAGGTATTTCAATTAATCAACCTAGAGTCAGTTGTTTTTAGTCTCGAAAGAAATATTAACATAATTTAGGGATTTCTACGGATCAAGTCAAGTGAATAAATCATTTAATTCAGAGTCAGAATAATAAGTGAAGTCTAGGTGGATTCTTCCTTGGGTATTGTCTTTATCATTGGTTTATTCGATTACTTCTTTCACTCTCTGTCACGTTCATAGTCACTTAGTTAGTCAATTAGTTAGTTAAATTTTAGATTAAAACAAAAGCCCCTTATTATTAGGCTAGACAATAAAAAGATAGTTATTACTAGTAATTTTAGTCCTTCAGGATACGATATTCCGGACTCACCACAAATGTTCGATTGATGCGCTTGCCTTTGTCGAAATATTAGTTAGTTTCGAGCCCATCAAGGCTTTAAAATCAATTGGGTTTTATGAAAATTGTAACTTTTAGTGAAAATGAGACAAAATGCTAAGTTTTTCTTCAAAGGTAAATAAAATTTTAAAAAGATTGTTTTAAACTCTGATAGTTTCACTAGGCCATTTCGGTGGCCAGTGAAACCTTCAAAATTTAGTCGTAACGTCTAAGCTGGGTTAAAGAGGTTACAAGATAAGGAGTTGAAAGCTAGTGTGTTGAGTATACAACTTCTTCTGTATTGACTGCATATAAACAAACTATCATTTATAATAAAATATGACACCAAAAATATAAGAGATTAGAATGACGGTGTCTGCAAATGCACCAATCAAATTGTAATATAGTTTTGTAAAATGAAATACCTGGAAGTATTCTAAGGAACGTGCCCAATGGAGGATGGAATAAATAATGAAAATGTTTTACAATAACAACTCTAAATAGTAGTAATTAATCCCTATATTACAATAAACCACAAAGTAAACAAATAGTTAAAATAAAGAAAGAAAGAAAAATAAACAAACGAAATAAATTAATAAACAATCATGAGGATTAACTCGCTTCAGGGTTTGTAACTAACTTTGAATTAGGGTTTTAGTGTGGATTAGCTATTGATTAACCAATTATTACCTCTGTAACACCCCAAACCCGGCCTAGGCATTAAGACGAGATTTGGTTTGTTACATAGATCGAACTATCTCAATAATTTAGGTGAATCGGTATTTCAAAACCCTTTTGAAATTAAAGTTTAATAAAAACTAAGAGAAATAATTCTAAGTTCGATGAATTTGAAAACATTAGTTGAAAATCTCTTTATTTAAAATTTAATTATCAAAACCTTAAAGTAATTTTATAAGAGTTCAAAGGATTTGAAAATAAGAATAGATAAAGAATCTCATATGTTTGAAAACCCATAGTATTTTAAGAAAACCTTATAAGATAAACATAAGCCCATATTAAATATCCAAAACATAATTTAAATCCATCCACGCATAAAAATCCATAAAACATTAATAGAGGCCTTATTACATCATATTCAAAAATAGTAAATTAAAGAAAGTATTTATTTGAAGTTCAAAGTTTATTAAACTCATGTTTGCAGTATGGCCTCCACGAAGTCATCCTCGGCCCAAGTTGTAACATCCTGAATTAGGGGTTGTTGTAATTTAATTATTTTTCCCATATGTGTGCTTGAAGAAATGAACATTTTGATTATTTGACATATTTTAGGGTCTATTTATAACCCCGAGCTAGGTCTGACTTAGAACTAAAAATTTCTTTTTAAGTGTTTAAAAGGAGGGAGCTAGGAGATAGGGGTTAAGAGAAATTTTGGGAGAAATTGGACACAAGGAACAAAGTGGCATGGTGGCTTGAGGCGTCAAGGTGCAAGGAGTCTTTGGAGGAGGACTCACGTTCGAGTCCCGATAGAAGCGCAAGAAAGTTTTATTTTTGCCTTTAGCGCTAAGAAAAAAAAAGAGTTAGGGAAGGAGCGTTTAAAAGAGATTGTAAGGGGAGCATGTCACGAAATAAGGCAATAGCAAAGTGGCTACCATGCGCCACTTAAGAGTTTGGAGGAGAAGAGGGGCGCAGGTCTGGGGTTCGAGCTGCTGGAGTGGCATTTTGGCATTTTATTTTTATTTGCGGTGATCGGCCTAGGAAGGCCTTATAATAAATGGTGAGGTTTTATGACATGAAAGTCGAAATGGTAGAGTGGCATGGGGCATTGTAAGGGGCTACGGCAGTTGCTCCACCAGGTCCTGGGTTCGAACCAAAGAAGCTGCAGTTGGCATTTTATTTTTTTTGGAAGCCGGCGTGAATGGGAGAGTGAGTAATGGCTTGATTTTGGACTCTTAAATCGATAAGGATAAAGCTTAATTTTTTCTCTAGGATTCGACTGAAAGAGTAAGTGTTGTTGATAATATATATTTGTTCAAATAGGAGATTAAGGGAAGATAAATATTGCTTTTGATTTTGATTGAATGGGTGATAATAAAAAGCTGGAAATTATCACAAAAGAGGGGAGTTGGCCGAATTTGGGACACCTTAGGGGCATTCACAATCAGCTTGAATATAGCAAGAAAGTGCCAAAATTCATCAAATTTCTTTTCTCTTTTCTCTTGTTCTTTGGTCGAATCCTCCTAGTCACAATAGCCAAAATTCTCCAAAATTTCTTCTTCTCTATTATTGAACCTCTTCCACCCCTTTTGTCGAAATCTTTTCTCCTCCATTAGAGCTACTTTGGCCAAATAGCAAGGGAGCACGAGATTCTTTTCGGGATTCTTTTTCAATCGTTTAGTAAGAGGTATGTGGACATGGCCGAATGATTTTTTTTGATCTATGGTTATGGCTGAATGGCCTATGATGCATAATGATGTGATTAAACCAATTGTAGGGAGGGACTTAAGCCGATTGAGGGAGCCTATCGGGATTTGATTTTTCAAGGTAAGGCTTATACATCATTCGGCCAAGGGCCATTTGTTGAGAATTAGTGCCTAAAGTTGAAACTAACATGTGCCATGAATTTAGGGGCTAATCCGCCAAGGCAAACAAAGGCTTTGGGTTTTAGTAGGAGACCAAACCAGTAACCAAGGTGAGTGTTATTTCGAGTACGACATATCCTTCGGGATTATTAGTATAGCCGAATGGCTATTAGATCTAAAGATTGATGTGTTGGTCGATTGTAGGGGGAAAGCAACCTCTCGGGATGTCGCTAGTATATTCGGGATTTGCTAGTGAACAGGTGTGTAAAACTCTTTACACACTTTATTAATATACATCGCTATATTGTTGTTTTTCTTATCGTTATGGTAGTGATTTGCTTGTGGGCTTAAGCATGGATTAGGGTAAGTCCCTATTACATGATCTATGACATTTGTGCATGCCATCATATGCTGTTGAATGCTATACTATGCATAAAAGCATGATGATGGTGGGATTGATGAGAGGAGGGGGATGATCTTTATGACTGTCACCAGTGGTTTTGACCACAGGATGGGTTGGCCCCATCAGTTTAATTGTGACTTCGGTCACCAGTGGTTTTGACCACACCGTTGATAAATCGTGACTAAGTCCCAGTGGTTTGGTACCACCAGTGGTTTTGACCACATTATGATATTTGTGACCTATGGTCATCAGTGGTTTTGACTACACGATGGGTTGGCCCCATCATTTAATTTGTGACACTAGTCACCAGTGGTTTTGACCACCAGTGGTTTTGACCACACGGGGTAGTTAAAGGAGTACGGATGGTTAGTAGGGTTGCATATTTGCATGTTTATTAATAATTTGTGTATGAGTTACATTTCCGGGTAGGGATTTACACACTGAGTCTTGGTGACTCACCCCTTCCCATTCTATTTTGCAGATGAGTAGATCGCGGAGATGGAGCCGGAGAGGACTCGAGGCGGCCATGCTTGTTTCTCAGATTTGGAACCTTATTTAAATCAGTTTTAGTTCATTTGTTTTTCTAAGTCTTTTTATTTTGGGTTGTAATAAGGCCGCTAATTATTATTTGGATGTTTATTTTATTGTTTTATTTTACTTATGTTATATTACAAATGAAATTTATAAATGTTAAGTGAACCGGTTAAAAGTAACTTTTTCAAACTTAATAACTTTTACGAGTTTTCAAAGATATTACCATCGGGTAACAAAATACACCAAGTCAACTATAACCTTGACAAATTTTGAAATTTTACATGATCAAACGTTTTTAAGGGTTTATCAACCCAACCATGTTTATAAAAATAATCCCAACTGAGTTTTATCAAACCCTGTTTTAATACCTTAGCCATATTTTAACAAGTTTTCACAGACACTCAAAATGATTCAAATTATTTTACTCCGTGACATACCAGATCTAGTCAAGACTTATGGTAGGGTTTGGGGTGTTACATTTTGGTATCGAGCCAGATTCAAAACTTCATTGTGGGGCCCAAGGCCCAAAATGTTTGGTTTTTGTTAGTAGGCCTTATTGAAATGTTTTGGGAAACTGTTTATGGCTTGAACAGCATGGCACCGAGTCTCCAGCACCAATCCGCCCAGGTAAGTAATTCTATCTATTTTCTTTGTGAATATTTGATGAGGGGTAGAAGGGTAAATTGGGAACGTAGACTATTAGAATAGAAATTGTTGAACCCTAAGGTTAGCATACCCCAACAAACCATGCATAAGATTTAATAATTTCTTAAACAACCACGTGAGTTGTCCTTGAGCAAGGGATGTGGCAATCGTTATCGCATGTCTAGGATTGGATTCGGTGGGAGCACGGTATTTAAGCGATCTAGTGACTCACCTCCTACTCACGTGAATCCTACCTGGTGCGTAGTGACGGTTCATCCTAGCTGAGACGACGTACTCACAGGCTGAACATAATAATTAAAACCCGAAAGGGATTAGCCGTTTTGATTTTGATGTAATTAAAATCTTGTTTTAAAAAATGACCAAAATACCCCTCAGTTTAAAAAATGACCAAAATACCCCTGGCTTGTAAATTACCAAAATACCCTCCGTATGAAAAATTTCCAAAATATCCTTCTTTTGTGAAATCAATTAGAACCAAATTTTGAAAATCTTTTTATGAAAATGCCCTGATTATGAAAATTACAAAATTGCCCCTAACCAACAAAATTACCAGAATAACCTTGATTTTCAAAATTTTGCAACATCACTGTTTTGGAAAATGCAATTCTCAAAAAGAACCCTCAAAGTTTTACAACTTTTGAAATATCCCTGATTTATTAAATTTTACAAATTCACCCTGATTTGTGAAAAATTACTGAAATACCCCTGAGGTCTAAAATTACCGAAATATCCCCAGATTTTAAAATTTTTCAAAATACCCTGGGAATTTAAGAGTTCCAAAATACTTTTTGACAAAATCATCCGAGAATTTTTATTATTGAAAAATTACATAAATACCCCTATAGGACAAATTACGAAAATACCCCTAGGTAGTGGAAAAACAATCACAATGAAATCTATAACGTCTCTTTGAATGAATGAATGGAAAACTATGTGCATGTATGAATACGAAAGAACCACTCTTAAAACTCCTATCATAAAATTTCTTCGTGGGTAATCAAGTGAAACAAAGGTACTAATGCATAAAATTCTTAAACAGATAAACGCAAACGAGAATAATGAGTACAAGAGGTCGTGGACGCCCCGCCCGTGGCATGGTAGAGGTAGGATGACCTTGTCTAAGCCAGACAAGGTCCGGTCATGGGTCCGGAAATGAGATGTCGGATCACGGCCATGAAACCGAGTTTCAAGATCAAATGGTGGTAACGACGTAGTATCGGTGCGGTGCTACGAGTGTTGGAACGAGTTCTTGAGGCAAAAGTGCGAGAGCCCAAAATTCGTGGTTGAATGACTCGCTAACGGAGCGAGGTGTTTAGGGAGTTTTCGAGTGGCACCCAAAGTGGCAAAATATTGGTTAGAATCTCTTGAGAGGATCATGGGTGACTGGATTTCACAGCTGAGGAGAAGTTGAAGGGTATCATCTCTCTGCTTGGGATGAGTCATATCAGTGGTGGCTCACTGTAAGAGATGGAGCGATGGCGGAGGATCTCACGTGGGAATTCTTTAAGGCCGCCTACCAAAAGAAGTACATAGGAGCTAGTTACGTGGATGCACAGCGGAAGGCTTTCTTGAACCTAGTTCAAGGCAATAAGACAATGGCAGAGTATGAGGCTGAGTTCCTCCGGTTGAGTAGGTATGCTCGTGGTATTGTGGGTACCAAGCATGAACGCTGTGTTAGATTCGAGGATGGGTTGAGAGATGAGTTGAGGATGATGATAGCTCCACAACAGGAACGGGGGTTCGCTGTCCTGGTGGAGAAATCAAAGGTTGCTGAAGGGGTAAGGCAGTCGGTTAGACGGAATCAAGATAGGGGTTGGAATAAGAGGAGCTCTGGATCTTCAAGGTTCTCAAGTAATCAGCAGAAGAGAATGAGGTTTGGTGGGTCAGATCAAGCTGCTAAGCCTGCTGCTGCTGCTAATCCTCAATGGCCGCCACGGTGTGCCTAGTGTGGGAAGTCTCACACGGGGGAATGTTGGAATGGTAACCGGGGATGCTTCGAATGTGGGTCAATGGAGCATCAAGTTAGGGACTGTCCGAAAAAGGCAGCCAGACTGAGATCAGAGGGTCAGGATCTACACTGAATAGAGGGGATAACCAACAGCCTCAGAGGGGTTGTGGTGCTGGAAGAGGAGGTAATGGTGCTGGCAGAGGTCGTGGGGCACTGAGGGGAGGTACCGGTGGTACTGAGGCTAGGCAACCTGGTCTAGTCTATGCCATGAGGCGTCAAGAGGAGGGCGATACACCGGACGTCATAACCGGTATGTTCTTGATCTTTGGTGTACCCTATAGTACCTTGATTGACATTGGCTCAACCCACTCATACATTGCTAGTAGCGTAGTGGAAACTTTGCACTTAGACTCTGAGCTTACTTCTAGGAAGATGACTGTATTAAGCCCCCTAGGTCACTCTATAGAAGTAAGTAAACTCTATAGGAACGTACCCCTAGAACTCCAAGGGGTCGTGTTCTTGGCTGACTTGATGGAACTACCGTTCCGGGAGTTCGACCTAATCCTCGGGATGGATTGGCTAGTAAAGTATCAGGCTAGCCTGGATTGCGCAGCTAAGCGCATGGTAATAAAGACCGTGGAAGGTGATGAGGTGGTGATGATAGGTAAAAGGAGAGATTACCTATTTAATTTGGTTTCGGCATTAAAGGCGGAAAGGATGGTTAGGAAGGGTTGTGAAGCATATGTGGTGCATGTCTGTGCTTTGGAAGCTAAGGATGTGGCTGTGAGAGATGTCCGGACCGTAAGGGACTATGTCGATGTGTTCCCAGAGGAACTTCCAGGTCTACCTCCAGACCACGAGGTTGAATTTGGTATAGATCTATTACCCGGAATCGCGCCAGTATCTATAGCTCCGTATCGGATGGCGCCAAAAGAATTGGTAGAGTTGAAGGCATAGATTCAGGAATTGTTGGATAGAGGGTTCATCCGACCAAGTGTATCGCCTTGGGGAGCTCCAGTGCTTTTTGTCAAGAAGAAGGACGGGACAATGAGGATGTGTATAGACTATCGGCAGCTGAAAAAGTTGACAATAAAGAACCGGTATCCTTTGCCCAGGATTGACGATCTGTTCGATCAACTCAAGGGTGCATCGGTGTTCTCTAAGATTGACCTTAGGTCAGGGTACCATCAGCTTAAGGTGAAAGAGGCTGATGTCCATAAGATGGCATTCCGTACTCGGTATGGGCACTACGAGTTTCTAGTAATGCCTTTTGGTTTGACGAATGCACCGGCCGCGTTTATGGACATGATGAACCGGGTTTTCCAACCCTATCTGGATCGGTTCGTCATGGTTTTCATAGACGACATTTTGGTGTACTCGAAGTCTGAGGAGGAGCATGACGCACATCTTCATGTGGTTCTGCAAGTTCTGAGGGAGAAGCAGTTGTATGCCAAATTCAGTAAGTGTGAATTCTGGCTTAAGGAGGTAACTTTTCTAGGGCATGTTGTTTCAGCCGAGGGAATCAGGGTAGATCCTCGTAAGATTGAGGCGGTGTTAGAGTGGAAACCACCAAAGTCGATTACGAAAATTCAGAGTTTTCTAGGGTTGGCAGGATATTATAGGAGATTTGTGGAAAATTTCTCCTTGATTGCAGCGCCATTGACTAAGCTGCTGAGGAAAGGAGTTCCGTTTGTGTGGTCTGAGAAGCAACAAGAGAGTTTTGATAAGTCAAGAGGATCTTGTGAAGCACCGGTCTTGATCCACTCGAGGCGGGGAAGGAGTTCATCAGATATTGCGATGCATCACATACCGTTTAGGGTGTGTCTTGATGCAAGAAGGAAGGTGGTCGCTTATGCTTCACAGTAGTTGAGGCCTCACGAAGCTAACTACGACACATGACTTGGAATTGGTCATTGTGGTATTTGCCTTGAAAATCTGGAGGCACTACCATGACGGGAGAAGTCAGAGTGTACAGATCACAAAAGTCTAAAGTACCTCGACTCGGAAAGATTTAAATCGAGGCGTGGAGGTGGATTGAGTTGTTGAAGGACTACGATTGCTCAATTGAATACCATCCGAGGAAGGCTAATGTGGTAGGCGATGCATTGAGTCGAAGGTGGTAGCGGATTTGCGAGCAATGTTTGCTCATCTAAGTCTCTATGAGGATGGGAGCCTTTTGGCGAATTGCAAGTGAAGCCGTCTTGGATTAATGAGGTCAAAAAAAGACAGATGATCGATGAAACTTTGAATACTCGGAGGTTACAAGTATAGAATGGTGAGGCCGAAGATTTCAGCTTGGATAGTGATTGAGTGTTGTACTTTCAGGGGAGAGTATGCATGCCTAAGGATGATGATTTGAGGCAGCGAATCCTTAAAAAGCTCATAGCAGTCCGTACGCTATGCACCCGGGAAGTAGCAAGATGTATCGGGATTTGAGGGAGCAGTTTTGGTGGCCGGGTCTTAAGCGGAAAGTGACCGAGTTGGTAGGCAAGTGTCTGACATGCCAGCAAGTTAAGGCTGAGCATCAATTGCCATCAGGGCTGTTACAACCGGTAAAGATCCCACAGTGGAAATGGGAGGAGATTACTATGGATTTCGTAAGTGGGCTTCCCCTTACGCCCAGTAAGAAAGATGCTGTTTGGGTGATAGTAGATCGGTTGACTAAGTTGGCCCATTTCATACCGGTAAGGGTTGACTACTCGCTTCAAAGGTTAGCCAAGTTGTATATCACTGAGATAGTGCGGTTGCATGGAGTACCGGTGTTCATTATCTCAGATCGAGACCCTCGATTTACGTCGAGATTCTAAAAGGCTCTACATCGGAGTTAGGCACGGTTGAATTTCAAAGACGACTTTTCACCCATAGTCGATGGACAATCGAGAGGTCATCCAAGTGTTGGAAGACATGTTGAGGGGTTGTGTGTTGGATTTTCGTGGTAGTTGGGAGGAGTACCTACCTTTGGTAGAGTTCGCTTATAACAATATTATCAAGCGAGCATTCAGATGGCACCGTATGAGGCAATCAGATGGTCAAAATACCGTACTCCTACATGTTGGACGGAACTAGGAGAACGTCGGATGTTGGGTCCAGAGTTAGTGGCAGAGACGGAGGATAAGGTTAGAGTAATTCGGGCTCGTCTTAAGGAGGCATCGGACAGGCAGAAATCCTATGCTGATCTTAAACGCAGAGATGTTGAGTATGCAGTGGGTGATAAGGTCTTCTTGAAGGTATCACCTTGGAAGAAGGTGCTGAGGTTTGGCCGGAAGGGCAAGCTAAGCCCAAGATTCATCGGACCATACACGGTGTTGAAACGTGTGGGACCGGTAGCTTACCAGCTTGAGTTGCCAATAGAATTGAGCCAGATCCATGATGTCTTCCATGTTTCGATGCTGAGGCGCTATCGATCAGATCCCTCACACGTTGTGCCGGTTGAGGAAATTGAAGTGAACTCGGACTTGTCTTTCGAGGAGGAGCCGGTACAGATTTTGGATCGGGATGTCAAAGTTCTTCGTAGGAAGTCCGTGCCTTTAGTGAAGGTGTTATGGCGGAATCATGGTACGGAGGAGGCCACATGGGAACCCGAGGATGTGATCGCAAAGACAATACCCCAACTCTTCTGATCCAGGTAATTTCGAGGCCGAAATTCATTTTAAGAGGGGTAGAACTGTAACATCCTAAATTAGGGGTTGTTGTAATTTAATTATTTTTCCCATATGTGTGCTTGAAGAAATGAACATTTTGATTATTTGACATATTTTAGGGTCTAGTTATAACCCCGAGCTAGGTCTAACTTAGAACTAAAAATTTCTTTTTAAGTGTTTAAAAGGAGGGAGCTAGGAGATAGGGGTTAAGAGAAATTTTGGGAGAAATTGGACACAAGGAACAAAGTGGCATGGTGGCTTGAGGCGTCAAGGTGCAAGGGAGTGCTAGAGGGAGGACTCACGTTCGAGTCCCGATGGAAGCGCAAGAAAGTTTTATTTTTGCCTTTAGCGCTAAGAAAAAAAAGAGTTAGGGAAAGAGCGTTTAAAAGAGATTGTAAGGGGAGCATGTCACGAAATAAGGCAATAGCAAAGTGGCTACCGTGCGCCACTTAAGAGTTTGGAGGAGAAGAGGGGCACAGGTCTGGGGTTCGAGCTGCTGGAGTGGCATTTTGGCATTTTATTTTTATTTGCGGTGATCGGCCTAGGAAGGCCTTATAAATAAATGGTGAGGTTTTATGACATGAAAGTCGAAATGGTGGAGTGGCATGGGGCGTTGTAAGGGGCTACGGCAGTTGCTCCACCAGGTCCCGGGTTCGAACCAAAGAAGCTGCAATTGGCATTTTATTTTTTTTGAAAGCCGGCGTGAATGGGAGAGTGAGTAATGGCTTGATTTTGGACTCTTAAATCGATAAGGATAAAGCTTAATTTTTGCTCTAGGATTCGGCTGGAAGAGTAAGTGTTGTTGATAATCTATATTTGTTCAAATAGGAGATTAAGGGAAGATAAATATTGCTTTTGATTTTGATTGAATGGGTGATAATAAAAAGCTGGAAATTATCACAAAAGAGGGGAGTTGGCCGAATTTGGGACACCTTAGGGGCATTCACAATCAGCTTGAATATAGCAAGAAAGTGCCAAGAATTCATCAAATTTCTTTTCTCTTTTTCTCTTGTTGCTGGCCGAATCCTCCCTAGTCACAATAGCCAAAATTCTCCAAAAATTCTCTTCTTCTCTATTAGCCGAACCTCTTCCACCCCTTTTGTCGAAATCTTTTCTCCTCCATTAGAGCTACTTTGGCCAAATAGCAAGGGAGCACGAGATTCTTTTCGGGATTCTTTTTCAATCGTTTAGTAAGAGGTATGTGGACATGGCCGAATGATTTTTTTTGATCTATGGTTATGGCCGAATGGCCTATGATGCATAATGATGTGATTAAACCAATTGTAGGGAGGGACTTAAGCCGATTGAGGGAGCCTATCGGGATTTGATTTTTCAAGGTAAGGCTTATACATCATTCGGCCAAGGGCCATTTGTTGAGAATTAGTGCCTAAAGTTGAAACTAACATGTGCCATGAATTTAGGGGCTAATCGGCCAAGGCAAACAAAGGCTTCGGGTTTTGGTAGGAGACCAAACCAGTAACCAAGGTGAGTGTTATTTCGGGTGTAACATATCTTTCGGGATTATTAGTATAGCCGAATGGCTATTAGATCTAAAGATTGATGTGTTGGTCGATTGTAAGGGGGAAAGCAACCTCTCGGGATTTCGCTAGTATATTCGGGATTTGCTAGTAAACAGGTGTGTAAAACTCTTTACACACTTTATTAATATACATCGCTATATTGTTGTTTTTCTTATCGTTATGGTAGTGATTTGCTTGTGGGCTTAAGCATGGATTCCGGGTAAGTCCCCTATTACATGATCTATGACATTTGTGCATGCCATCATATGCTGTTGAATGCTATACTATGCATAAAAGCATGATGATGGTGGGATTGATGAGAGGAGGGGATGATCTTTATGGACTGTCACCAGTGGTTTTGACCACAGGATGGGTTGGCCCCATCAGTTTAATTGTGACTTCGGTCACCAGTGGTTTTGACCACACCGTTGATAAATCGTGACTAAGTCCCAGTGGTTTGGTACCACCAGTGGTTTTGACCACATTATGATATTTGTGACCTATGGTCATCAGTGGTTTTGACCACACGATGGGTTGGCCCGATCATTTAATTTGTGACACTAGTCACCAGTGGTTTTGACCACCGGTGGTTTTGACCACAGGGGTAGTTAAAGGAGTATGGATGGTTAGTGGGGTTGCATATTTGCATGTTTATTAATAATATGTATGAGTTACATTTAGGGTGGGGATTTACACATCGAGTCTTGGTGACTCACCCTTCCGATACTATTTTGCGATGAGTAGATCGCAGAGATGGAGCCGGAGAGGACTCGAGGCTGCCATGCTTGTTTCTCGATTTGGAACCTTATTTAAATCAATTTTAGTTCATTTATTTTTCTAATTCTTTTTATTTTGGGTTGTAATAAGGCCGCTAATTATTATTTGGATGTTTATTTTATTGTTTTATTTTACTTATGTTATATTACAAATGAAATTTATAAATGTTAAGTGAACCGGTTAAGAGTAACTTTTTCAAACTTAATAACTTTTACGAGTTTTCAAAGATGTTACCATCGGGTAACAAAATACACCAAGTCAACTATAACCTTGAAAAATTTTGAAATTTTACATGATCAAAAGTTTTCAAAGGGTTTATCAACCCAACCATGTTTATAAAAATAATCCCAACTGAGTTTTATCAAACCCTGTTTTAATACCTTAGCCATATTTTAACAAGTTTTCACCAGACGTTCAAAATGATTCAAATTATTTTACTCCGTGACATACCAGATCCGGTCAGGACTCATGCGTCGGGTTTGGGGTGTTACACAAGTCCACGTCAATTTCCATTACCTGAGATGAAAAAAAATTATGGGAGTGAGTTACTTAGAACTCAGTGTATAACTCACTTACTATATCCACTAGGCCAGATCATCAAGTCATAATTTTGGGCTTGAGTCCATAAACAGATTTAACAATGTAATAACTGTAATGTATGCAAAATGAATTTCCCACCCAAACCTAATTTCCATCCGCTACACACCACCCGTACCAACCATCACACCTGTGGGGATCAAGTCAACCCACCCCGCCAACACACCAATCGTAGGCATAAAGCCATTTTATATTTGTGGCGAGCCACGAACTAGATTGTGACAAAGTCACCGAACTAGAGGCATTGAGCCATTAAATTATTTTGTGGCAGAGCCACCGAACTAGAGGCAATGAGCCATTTAATTATTTTTTGGCAGAGCCACCGAACTAGAGGCAATGAGCCATTTAATTATTTTGTGGCAGAGCCACCGAACTAGATTTTGGCAACAGGCCTTTCTTCTCTTCATCGTTAATCCCAACCCATGCAACATGTATGCAAAATAATCTATAGACATATGATGATTTCAGCAAAAAGGCCCAATTTACATATGAGTCAATATTTCGGGTTTTTATTAAGGCCCATAATACGAAATATCATTTATCCCATCTAACAATTTAGCATCTTTGGCCCAATTAACGATCTACCAAAATTTTTGGCCCATTTAACGATCTAACATAGATTTCGGCCCATTTAACAATCTAACAGAGATTTCGGCCCATTTAACGATCTAGCATAGATTTCGGCCCATTTAACAATCTAATAGATTTTGGCCCATTTAACGATCTATCAGAGATTTCGGCCCATTTAACTATCTAGCATACTTTTTGGCCCATTTTACGATCTAGCACATTTTCGGCCCATTTTCACAAGACATAAAATTTATATTTTGCCAACTAACTCATCGAGGGTGTTTTCATAATTTTTCACAATTTTAACCGTTTTCATGTAATTTCACCAAAAATACCAATTATTTCGTATTGTATCGACTTTGTCATTGTTACGATTTTGCTCAATACTACGGTATGATATCTAACCTGAGATAAGTGTGAAGTTACACACCTTGGTATCGTGAGTACTAAACCTTCCCGCTCGTCAACACCTAAACGTAATACGAACCATTAGAACACTTTCATTAATCAAAAATGCACTATTGGTAAACATTCTAAATCTTTACCCTTTTGATTTTGAACCACTTCTATTTTTGGTTTTTCCTCGATTGTTGATTCGTTGCCCGATGAGAATCCGTGAACGAACAAAGGCTCGGGAGTACGAATAACCTCAAACAATTGATTTTCCTCGGTTGAAGGTCCACAACCCGGTGGAAACTCCGGATTTCAAAGCGACCCTTCGTTTATATTTAGGGGGATTAGCGGAACCGCCTCTTTCAAAAACTGGATCGCCTTTTACATCCTATCTTGAATGTCTCTAAAGACAAAAGATCATTAGTCTGACTATAAATAGTAAAATTTGGCTAACGATTTATAAGATTTGAGATTTGGCTTACCACGATTATCTTCGTTCCTCGAGAAACGATCGAGCGATTATGTCCCTAAAACGAAATCGATTAATAAATAACTATACTAATATAATGAATAAAAATCCTTAAAAGAAAATCTCCTTACCTTGATTCTTGAAATCGATTCCAAAGTTCCAAAAAAATACTCAAGAACTCATTGAGTTTCTACCCTCCAAAATCTCACTAATGCTCACGATTGGAAAGAAATTGAGTGAGAAGAATTATGTACAATTAAGGAAATCGGTTGTGATCAAAGAAAATGAAAGAAATTTTTGGTACAAGAACAAGTTAACATTCGGCCATGGATGAAAGTATTGGAGAAAATTTTTTTAATGAAGAAGAAATTGAAGAATAAGGAAATAGAAGTAATATAATTCGGTTTCAAGAGAGAAAGAGAAAAAGAAAAGAAAAGGGTACTTAGTTTAGAAGAAAATGCATTCGGCATAGGAGAGGAAAATGAGAAAATGAAAAGAAGAAAAATACTTGCTTGCCTTAGAGCTTTCGGTCACAATGAGAAAGAAAGATTTGGGAGAGCAAAAGTTTCAAAACCGAAATGGTCACAAAAGTATGGCTCAAAAATGAATTGTTTACCCAAGTGTGTTGGCAAATTTTGGCTAAAGAGAATATGGGTGGAGGGAAAAGATGTTTTGCTAAGAAAATGACCAAATGAAAGTGTTTTACCAATACCAATGCCTACCAAAGAAATCACAAAACCGGCCATCCCCCCTAGCCTCAATGTCGTCCAAATACAAGGTCAAAAGGCTATTAGGAAGTTTCCAAAACATCTTCCTAATGTCAAGCCCTATCCTCCTCCATTTTCCTTAAGTTGAAAAGACAAAATCCCCCATTTCAAGCCCTTATCCTTAACTTTCCAAATCTTTAGTCTTCTTACCAAAATAAAGACATTCCAACTCATCCTAACCTTATCTCCTTGCCGACACATGCTTAAGCTAAAAAAATATATAAAAATTCTTAATTGCATGCTAGGTGATTCGAACTCCTTCCCTCATGTCCAACTTATGGTGCCTTCACCACTTTGCCACTTACTCATCTTATGCCATCTCTTAGTACTTAATTAACTTAAGTTTCAAGGTTACCTAATTTCTTTACTCTAAAGTACACTTAACTAATATTTTTACTCTAACTCCAAGTAAACCCGAACCAACATTTAGCAACATAATGATACTCAATTATTTAGGATGTTACAACCTCCTAGCCTCTAATTAAATAATTTATTGGTTGATACTCGTTTATCTCCCGACCTCACTTTCTCAACCAGGATGAATTACGATTTACTCGATTCAACTTAGCTTTTGACCTCGTCTTGCATATGATAACTTCCTAGGGTTGTCAATGTAACACCTTAAATTTGAACGAGACAGTTTGACTCAAATCTAGTATGTCACATTAGCCATCATAGTGACTCTCTGTCTAACTTCCAACCGATCCTCCAGCATATCGCAAGTTTAAAACATAAAACAATTTTTAAGTTACTATTATGCAGTAGAATAACATATATGCATACAAGAATAAAGTGACTTGCGAACTCAGAATCTAACTTGTGAAAGGAAAGGAGGTACACATCACAGTAATATGTCATGCAGACAAAAGAAGAAGTTCATGTGATCACATAATCATGTAATAGACTCGTTGCCTCATAATAATTTACTTCTAAAGTTCGCATACATATAAGGGTTCCCATATGTGGGCACTTCGCAGTAATATTTTTTGGCTAACTTAATGTAGATTAAATTGGTTTTGTTTAATACATACTTTATAGTTAAGGTATCAAATAGATAAGAATATAAGTACTTAATCATAGGTTTTCAAATTAAGAAAAAAAATTCATTATATTCATATTGAAAGAAAATTAACACAATCAACATTCGAGTATTTTACTACTTAGCTTTACTATTTTGCATAATTGGAAATAATGTAAGAAAAACCTAGTATTAAAGCATTAGTGAAGTTAGTAAGTAAATTACTATCGTTGAAGCCCAAGAAGTTTCCCACATTGTCGTGTTAAGAGAGGAGTGTGTGGGTTCCTGTAAACTCAATGAATATACAGAATTGAATAACCACATAGCATATACAAAACATAAGTTGAACAAAAGTTTTCGCAAAGATTATGTTCTGTAAATAGGGTTCGCTATTGGGGTGCGAAGCCTGGTTCACACGTACCTGCTGTTAGTTAGTTTAAAATAGTAATCACAATAGTTTTAGAAAACATATTCATATACATGTACTTTTCCATTGGATAAATGGATCTCCTTATAACTCCTCACTTTGACTCAAAGAGTCCTTAACATGTCTCATAAGTGTAGCATAGAGCTAAACACTCTCCAAACACACTAACATGTCCCATTGAATGGAGCACAACTCGACATTCCCTTATTACTCCAAAGTTGTCCCAAGGTCTCTCGCCCAAATCACAAAACACAAAGGTCAGTACTCACAATACTATGGCATGCCATTATATCCAATGATTATAAGGATTTTAAAACATATAGAGCTCACAAATTATTAAGGAGCTCACACTATGCTATCCATAAAAAAATATCTTAGCACATAATCATAAAACAAAGCTTTTAGAAAAGGCTTACTCTTGGAACTTAGGTTAAAACCTTAAGCCCCTGATTAACATTATAATTTGCATATAAAAGTGGCGATCCCTGAACACTCACCATTTTGTTGAAATGAGTTAGACAAGCTTCGCCTTTCCCTTGTCTTTGTTTGTAGATGGTTCTATGAGGTTCGCAATATCACAAACATACACTAGTCACTTAACAGACAAAGCATATTAAAACTCATACATATATACAAGTGAACTTAGTTTCGTATATACTAGCCTAGTTTCTTTTGTTGCAAACTCTAAACAGAGTCTTACCTTGGATTCTAAGAGCTAGGTTTCGAGTGCAATAATTGATACTTATAAATAGGAGAAAAGAGTAATGGGTACAGAATTTGGTCTTTATTTATAGGCACTAGGTGTTTTGGTGTTCTTAGGACTCCCTATTTGACGTAAGAAAGATGGGTGGTGTTGGAAAGCAATTTGACTTTCTAATTCTAGTCAAACTATCCTTTTGACTCAAATCATCGATCACAACTCACAAACCCACTAGCGATCTTAGTCCTCTAGGCCCAACTCAATGATTGCAGCCTGCCAGGCCTATTGTCAATCCCTATTCACGAAACCGTAGATCACAGCTTCCCAAATCCATCAATTTGCCAATCCTATTGGTGAACACGGTTCCTTATACATCTAGGCGACCACTTGTTGTTGGGCCTATTGGTGAACTTAGCTTGTCAATCCTACTAGCATACTCAGCTCTCTGGCGAACACAAGTCTATTGGAAATCTCAGCTCTCTGGTGAACACAAGTTTATTGGTGATCTCAGTTTGCCTGCCCCATTGGCATCCCCATCTTGTCGAGTTTATTGGCATACTATATTAAGCTCAAACTTCTAAGCCCTATTTTAGGATGTTACAGTCAATCGTAGTGGTTTATGCACACGAAATTCATGTCAACAAATCCCTCTCAAGAAACCCTAAATCCTCCATTTATCACATCCTCATCCACTCTTTAGTCTCCCCTAAGAGATTTACTCACTCATGCTATTCATGATCTCTATCTCAATTGAATAAATCATGTGAAGAACATGATGATTCGGAAGAGAAAATAGAATTGAATAATCATGGATGTAATATTGAATGGGGAATAGAGTAGCAAATCTCTCAATTGGAACAAAGAAATAAATCGAATGCAAAAGAAAATATATTGAAATAGTTTAATTAAATAAACAAGCTATTGAATCAAAACTAATTCAAGAGGAAAAAGAGAGTTATGGACATCCAAAAAGAAAATAATCTAAATCTACTTCTAAACTACTAAGGTTTTTAAAAGCGTTTAGGATGACTTAGTTACATCAATTCCCTAAAGTCTTACTTATATAAGTGTTAGCAGCCTAAATTAGGTCTTCGGCATGTCCTAAGTCTTTGTATAAGTTTGATTGCACAGACGAAAATAATCCCTTATTACTTGGGTAGGACGTTGACGTGTGTCACGCCACACCCCTTGCGCGGTGTGACACGACACCCACTTTCAGCCTTGTGTCATCCGTTCGTGCCTTGATGTCAGGGAAGCTTATGCATCACTCGACCCTTGCTTCCACATTAATTGGGCCTTAATATCTTCATCTTACACACTCAATTAAATACATTAGCACAACCTAAGGCCCGTGTCTACTTATTAGATCATAACTTATGTCCACGAAACTAACTAAAAATGTGACTAAGGCAAGTGCACCTATCAATTAATAGTATAGCTAAGGTGAGCACATATATCGTTCCCACGAAGACTAAAAGTACTAGTAATTACCATCTTTCTATTTTTAACCAATATATTTGAGTGATTGATTAAAAATAAAATTAACAAAATTACTTAACTACGAACACGACAAAGAACAAATCAAGATAAACAATTAACAACCAATAAGCGAAACTATACCCAGTAAAGAATCCACCTAGATTTCATCTGTTATTATCAATCTAAATTACACAATTCCTTTACTTAGTATCTTGATTCGTATAAAACCCTAACTTATGTTAATATCTCTTTTGAGAGTAAGAGCAACTGACTCTAGGTTGATTAATTGAAATTTCTTTCTAATTAAAACCCTTATTATTGCATTAACTCATGCTATTGATTCCCTTGTTAGATTTTACTCTAATCTAGTAGATTTATGTCATCCTATATCTAGGATTGCATTCAACTCTACTCAATTATGCAAGATCTACTCTTAAAAAGGGTTTATTCCTCCTCTGATTTAAGCATATCAACATGGAATAATAGTCTAAAAATATTAAACTAAGAATTAAGCACACATAATTGAGAACAAGATCTAAGTATTTATTGCGTAAAATAAAAATCAAACGATAGAATCTGTCATATGGTTCATATCTCCTGGGTATGTAGAAAATTAGTTTAAGCTTGAAAATAAAAGCATCAAAAACACAATATAATCGAAAGAAATAAAGAAACTCATGATAATCTCCTAAGAAATCAATTGAGAATCTTCAATCTTAACAGAAATCTACTTTAGAGTCAGCTTCAACGTGTTTTTTGAGTTGTTTTCTTGAGTATTTTATGAAGGCTCTCTCATATCTTCTTATTTTTTCATATACACGTCTTAGAATGCCTGAAAAACTAAAAAAGTGTGATTTCTCGTAGTTTAGGGTGCAAATTAGTGAAATCGACATGGCCTACCACATGGCCATGTGGAAGCCTATGTGGGTCACATGGTCGTGTAGAATGGGCCAGCTTGTATGAAACTTATAACTTGCTATGATTTTCTAGTTTTCACTCATTTTTCACTCCTTTTACTACCAAGTGCTCTATAAAGCATCAAAACATGAATTTAAAGGACTAGAAGCATAAAATTCAAAATTAACAACAAATAATCACCTAAAAATGCATTAAAAACGAGGTTAAAATATGTTACTTTAAGCACTTAATAACAACACATACAAAATGTGTTAAAAAACACTTATTTTATTAATATTCTATCCCAATTCCTAAGTACTGAAAATGAAACATAAAATCCTAAATTGTATAGAAAACAAGCTCCTTAAGTGCAGAATTGACCTGAATTGACTACTACATTTGACGGCATGTCAAGTATGTACTGTCATTCACAACTATGGAATTAATAGGCCGACACATAGATACATGATATCCTCTTATTGGAAATACATGGTTGATGAAAAGTAAACGTGGCCACAGGTTGTTCGTCTTTATGATGAATGACTTAATTACCATTTGACAATGATTAGCTTTTCATGAAGGAAGATGTAACGGATATTATCCCAAAGAGATCAATGATATCCAATGAGGGTAACACACTTATGACAAGGTCATTAGACGAGTACTGAATAACTGCTTTCGTAATGGTATGTCGTTAGGGAGAGCTCAGTCACAATACTATAGTTGTATTATTTCGTGACTGTAACACCCCTCACCCGCATTCAACGCCGGAATAGGGTTACGGAGCATTACCGTACTTACAAAACATTTTAAACATACTTTTCTCATACAATTAATCAATACAAACAATCAACATTCAATCTCAATCAATATGTCCCTATTACGATCATACGAGGACCTAAACATGCTTTAGGAGTGGTCCGGGACTAACTAATAACTAAAGAAACTTTCACGAACTTTGAATTTTTTCTCAAAATAGGGGACACACGCCCATGTGGCTAGGCCGTGTGTCTCACACGGCCACCAGACACGCCAGTGTCACAGGCCGTGTGAACATTCAAAATGGGAGCACAAGGCCGTGTCCCAGCCCGTGTCCTACCCCTTATCCTACCCATGTCCACACAAGTGAGCTTACTGATTTGGCTCACACGGCCAACCACAAGCCCATGTGCCCTACGAAGTGGCCACACATGCCCGTATGCTAGGTCGCCTGCTATGCCATGCCAAACCTGTAGGGTATACTGAAGTATGCAAAACGACCAAGTCACAAGCCCATGTGCTAGGCCGTGTGCCAATTAGGGGGTATACTGACTTGTACCACACGGCCGATCACATGCCCATATGTGAGACCATGTTGAGAAACACTTTCGTATCTCTGCCAGTGTGGACAAAAATAAGCTATTTGCCAAGCCATTTTGTCACCCCATTTGGTATACACCTTCACCTACACAAATGATACCAAACCATAGCATAATATGCAATCCAAAACAACCAAGCCAAGCTTAAATCCTACCATTTAAATACTAACCAATCCAAAGCACATAAATACCACAATATGCTATCTTAATTCACATTAATTCTTGTCTTCTCAAGTCATCAAAATAACCATTATCAAATATGCAATATATGGCCTAATTTTACAAGCATACCTATATCCACAAATCATCAATTTAACATTCATGGTACCAATTATCATCAATCATCACATAACTATCAACCAAATCAATTTACAAGGCATAACTATTCATATATGTACATTATTCAAACATTCCAAACAAACCAAAAATAATCCATCACATATAGCTATATATAAAAGCCAAAACATAAACATTTACAAGCCAATGCAAATGGCCAAATATCCATAGCAAAACATAGCCAAAATGACTCAAAATCCCTATACATGCCATATACTTAATATACCAAAGTTCAAAGGTACCAAGTGATAGGTGATAGTGTGAAATGATCTTCGACGATCCCCGAATCCGAGCTACCTTCGATATCACTATAAAACATGAGAAAATACATAAAGTAAGTATAATTCAATAATTTGAATACAATAACATGTAGCTTATATTAGCTAACAAACCTTTCAAATACTTATTCACAAAATTGTATACTTCCTTCATCATTTTCTCAATTCAATACTAAATTCATTTATACACATACCTGTACCCTCTCGTACAATTCTCATACACATTCTCATATTTCATTTACCCGTTTAACTATTTGGAATAGAAGTCAGATACTCAAGAGTCTCACACGATAAGTACCTATACCATGGCCCGAAGCCAAATCAAGGTAACTTATCCGAAATACTGATATCATGGCCCGAAGCCAAATCAACCGATATGCATGGCCTGAAGTTATCTCGCACCCAAAGTGCTATATCATGGCCCGAAGCCAACTCACTGTATCCCTAATGACATGTCACTAGCATCCTAAATTATTCCTAAGGTTCAACCGAGATTTCGAATGTCGAATCATCGTCGAAACACTATCATTCATATCCACATTTTCATATTCACAATTCATGCAATATCAAAGTATATAAATTACATTTGTATTGAAATTTATCACATATGAACTTACCTCAAATGTGGAAACGACAAAATAAGTCGATTAGTTGATAACTTTCTTTTTTTCCCGATCTAGATCAGAGTTCTACTTTTCTTGATCTAAATATATTCAAAATTAACTTATTAAATCATATATTTATTCAATTCAATCCAGAATATACTTTAGGGCTATTTTACACATTTGCCCCTAAACTTTCACATTTTTTACAATTTAGCCCTTATTAAAATCATAAATTAATGAAATTCCAAATGTACCCATGCTAGCCGAATTACTATAATGCCCCTAGAAACCCATATTTTTCATTTGTTTCACAATTTAACCACTAACTTTACACATTTCTTAATTTAATCCCTATTTTACATTTTCACTAAAAATCTCTTTACAAAACTTGTTTAACTATCAACAAGCATTCAAAATCTATCATCAATCATCAAAACTCATACATATTCATCAATGGCATCTTTCAAATTCTTTAACATTTTTGCAAAATAGTCCCTAGGCTAGCTAGTACTAGATGCAACGCTCTCAAAAACATAGAAATCATTAAAAACAGGATAAAAATGGACTTACAATTAAACCTTAAAGTAGCCAAAATTTTCAAACCCTAAATTAGCTTTTCTTCATGCTTCATTCGGCCAAGGATGATGATAATAAAAATAATTTTGTGTTTTGTTTTATTTAATTAACCTTTATTAACATATTTCCAAATTAACCTTACTAATTAACCATTAAAATCATATAATGGTTGTCCATAATTTTCCACTTACCATTGTAATGGTCTATTTATAACATAAGGACCTCTAAATTAAGATTCCATAGTTATTAGATACATTTAGCTAATGGAACTCCACTTTTATACTTTACGCGATTTAGTCATTTTTATCAAATTGACTATTGAAACGATAAAATTTCTTAATGAAATTTTCACACAATCACTCAATCATGCTGTAAACATTTAAATAATAATAAAATAAATATTTTGACCTCATATTTGTGGTCCCAAATCCACGATTCTGATTTGACCAAAAACGGGCTATTACAACTCTTCCCCCTTAGGGATTTTCGTCCCCGAGAATCTTACCAGTTAATAGGTTAGGGTACTATTTTCTCATTGCTTCCTCAGGCTCCCATGTAGCCTCTACAACTCTGTGACGTTGCCACAACACATTCACTAAAAGCTATGTGTTTATTTCTCAACTCTTTGATCTCTCGAGCCAAAATTCTGATTGGTTCTTCATTGTACGTCATATCACGCTGAACCTCAATCTCTGACGAGAGAAATCACATGTGAGGGATCCAATCGATATCGACGCAACATCGACACATGGAAAACATTGTGAATTTTTTCTAACTCAATCGGTAAAGCTAGTCGATATGCCACTGAACCTATTCTTTCGATGATCTCATACGACACGATGAATCTTGGACTCAATTTTCCTTTACAACCGAAACAAAGTATTTTCTTCCATGGAGATACTTTCAAAAATACTTTGTCACTAATTTGAAATTTTATATTTTTTCATTTGAAATCCGCGTACGATTTCTGATGATCTTAAGCTGCTTTCAAACAGTCGCGAATTACTTTTACTTTCTCTTTGGTTTCTCTAATCAAATCAACCCCGTGAATCTGTTTCTGGCTAAGCTCGGTCCAATACAATGGAGTTTGACTTTTTCGACCATAAAAAGTTTTGGATGGTGCCATCTTTATACTCGATTGAAAGCAGTTATTATATACAAATTCAACCAGCGGCAAATATTTCTCCCAATTCCCTTTAAACTCTAAAACACAACATCTGAGCATATCTTCGAGAATCTAAATTATTCTCTCAAATTGATCGTCGGTTTGTTGATAAAAAGCTATACTAAAATTCAACTTCGTACCTAGAGCTTCTTGCAATTAAATCTAAAATCGCAATGTAAACCTCAGATCTCTATCCAAAATAATCGAAGTTGGCACTCTGTGCAATCTAATGATCTCAGCAATGTACAATTCAACTAATCTATCAAGTGAATAGTTAATACGTACCAGGATGAAATGTACTGATTTCGTTAATCGATCAACGACAACCCAAATAGCATCTTTCTTTTTCAGAGTAAATGGCAATCCTGATACGAAATCCATCGTAACTCTGTCCCATTTTCACTCTGGTATCATCACAGCCTGAAGCAAACCCAAAGGTACCTGATGTTCAGCTTTAACTTGCTGACACACTAAACATCTTACCACAAATTCAGAAATGTCTCATTTCATACTCGACCACCAATATAGTTGTTTCAAATCATTGTACATTTTAGCACTTCCAAGATGAACAGATAAACAACCATCATGTGCCTCATGTAAAATTTTTTGAATCAACTCCGGATTTCTCGGTACACAGATTTTATCTTGAAACATCAAACAATCATTGGATCCGATTTGGTACTTTGAATCACTAGTCGATTTGTATTGCACTCTTTTTGTAACAGCCCGAATTAGGGCCTAGTCGGGATATTGGTGCGAGGCACGAACCCGAGGTGAAATTATGAGTTTTTTAAGTTTATGCCATGTTTGTACGTTAGTATGAATGTTTTGTAAAGCAATTTTATTAAGTTGAGGTCAATTGGTCCAAAAAGGACTAAATTGCAAAAGTTGCAATATATGAGTTTCTAGAAGCTTTTTGCATGAAATAGCTTTAGAATAATAATTATGAGCCCTTAAATAGCAATTTGCCCAAAATTTAATTTTTGGACAAAATTGACCTTAAGAGACTATTATGGAAATTTTTAAGAGGAAGGGCATTTTGGTCATTTGGCCTCATTAGTGATTAAAATAGGATAAAGATGAGAAAAATTCACTCATCTTCTTCCTTGTTGTTGTTGAAAATTGGGAGACACCATAGCTAGGGTTCTTCATTTTTTTTAAAGCTCATAGTAAGTTTAACTTAGCCCCGTTTTTAATATTCTTCATATTTTTGAAGTTCCCGTATTATGAATTAGCTAATTTTACCTATAAAATGAGCTAAGATGCATGTTCAAAAATCTACCCTTGAATGACATGCTTGTTAAATGATGTTTTATGGAAGTTTAAGAGAGTTTGATGTTAGATAAACATCTTTTCCTTAATGAATTTCATGAAAAATGGTAGTAGGGACCATTTTGTAACAGTTATAAAATTGGTCATACCTACTAGAAATAGTGAGAATTGATGATTGTTATAGAAGATAAAATGATTCAGTTGAGCATGAAGTTTAAGAAAGTTGCATGAAAATCATTTTACGAGAATTGGGGCCAAAGTGTAAATATTAGAAAGTATAGGGGCAAAATAGTAATTTTTCCAAAGTATGAGTTATGAGTCAATTTAGTCAATATGGTTTTTAAATGATCTATTTATGATTATAGATTAAGAAAAATGTAGCCCGGATCGAAACCGAGGCAAGAATAAAGTCGAGGACTAAATTGCACATCTACATACATTTTGTATATTGAGATAAGTTTGTATGATTTCTAAGCTTTATGATTATTATCATCAAATTGCTTAATATAATGTACAATAATTGTATGAAATGATCATGTTATGTTAAATCAAGAAATCATGATGATAAGTACAAGCAAGTCCCGATGGGAGATGAATTTCCCAAGATACTCGATTTACCACGCAAGTTATCATGTAAGTCCAAGGCAAGCTTGGCATTGATCAAGTTATCATGTAAGTCCAAGGCAAGCTTGGAATTGGTCAAGTTAGCAAGTAAGTTATCATGTAAGTCCAAGGTAAGCTTGGCATTGATCAAGATATCATGTAAGTCCAAGGCAAGCTTGGCATTGATCAAGTTAGCAAGCAAGTTATCATGTAAGTCCAAGGACTCAAGCTTGGGATTGAGTATGTTATCAAGAGCAAGACTTCATATAAGTCCATGTCAAGACATGGCATTGAAACCAAGATGAGATAACCCATGTAAGACCATGTTTAGGATATGGCTTTGGCATCATATTATGTGGGAAGAGATTTAGTATCCTTGGCTATTCACAGAAATTCATCGGGCAAATGAGTAAGCTAAAAGAAGATAGCAAGAAAGCTAAGAAAGTAAAGTTAGTATCAAGATGAAGTTAGATGAAGTTGAGTATTATTCATGTTGTAAATGAGAAAGTAGATGTCATGATTATTATTATAGTATACTGATCAATGTGATCAAGTGATACAGGTATCATGGTTACCTTACAAGTATGATAATAGTAAGTGTCATGAGACATGTAAGAATCTATATGAGTAAGTAAGCTCTTTAGTTGAAATTCATGATACCATTGTTTATGTGAAATGGTTTATATTAAGCAATGATGATGCTAAGAGTTGTTACATGCAAACTTACTAAGCTATATGCTTACGTTATGATTCTTTCTTTCTATGTAGTCCCTCCAAGCTAACTCGTGGATCATTAAAGTCGGAGCTCGCAACACACTATCAACTCTTCTTTTGGTATAGCCAAGTTACTTTACTAAGTATGGCATGTATAGGAAACATTCATTTTGTGGACATGTTTTAAGAAGGGCCTTTGTAAAGGCTATCAAGTTTATTACTCTTTTGTATATGGCTAAGTGATTGGCCAAATTTGACTAAGCATGTATGTTTATTGAGATCAATGAAGCATGTAGTATTATTCATAAAATTTGGTTGTTATTGTATCGTTGAATTATGTATGGATATGATCTTCATTTCAAGGTGGCTAACGGCTTGGTGAATAGCCTATAAGTGCCCACACGGTTGGACACATGGGCGTGTGTCAAGATCATGTTAACCCTGCACCTTAGTATTATTAATCATAATAGGCCACAACAAATCCCATGGCCGTGTGTGTGTGTGCCGTGTATGTAACATCCTTAAATCGGGGTCTTTGCATTTTATCTTCTTGCATGCAAATAGTATGGTTGTCATGCTAGTTTAGGCTATTTTAGGCTTTGGGCATGAGCCAGGGATAGGCCAAAGTTTCTTTGAAATTTGCGTTTTTGGCTTCTAGAGGGGGAGCTGTTTGAGTTAGGGGTTAAAGGTAGCTGGTGGTAGGTTGTGACGCAAGGAGTGCCTTGGTAAATTGGCAAGGAGGCGCCACTTAAGGCTTAAAGAAGTGACGCCTCAGGGGAGTGAGGGAGCCTTGGTTCGAGCAGCAGAAATCCCCTTTCTGCTTGTTATTTTTGATGCCAGGACAAGGGAGAGTTGCACTCAGGTAGGACTCTGGAGGATGAGTGTTGAAGAGTCAACAGATTCAAATAAGTGGAGGAGAGAAATCGGTGGAGTTGGAAACATTCAAACAGATTTGAATGTGTGGTCAGGAGGAATTTGTGGAGGAATAAGGGGGATGGACACTTGAGCTTAGAGTTGGCTGAATGTTAAACACTAAGGGGGAGGGGAAGAATCGATTTTTGGGTAGCTTAGGAGTGCCGATTTTCACATTGGGACTTAGGGGGAGAATTGATCTCAAGTGAGCATTTTCGGCTAGCTAGGGAAAGCTGAGTGCATTCTTTTGCTTCTTTTTGTCAAAACCGAATTGTCCCTAAGCCTCCTCTTTTTCTCTCTACTTTTGGTGCTTGGTCGAAACTACATTACCCTCCACTCATCATTTTTTATTTATTTTCTTGCCAGTGACATCAAAAATCGAAACTCCATCTTTCATCCCTTCTCTTTATCTCTTTCATCTTCTGTTAGCCGAACCTCACTCTCTTGATTAGTGTTCTCTCTTTTCTCAGTTGCTTCTTAAGGCAGAAATTCCCTAACTCCCTTCCCATCTTCGATTTCTTGCATAAGCCGAATACCCCTTGCCCATATTCTCTCCCTCTTCTTGCGTTTCCTCTTAATCTCCTTGGGTGCTGAAATTTAATTTTCCTTTCTTTGGTTCTCAAAGTCAAATCTCAACCCATAATCAGCCGTTGCCGAATCTTGCTGGAGGGTGATCGAATCTGAACAGGAAGGTGGAGAAGGGGGTGGCGCTTTTCAATGGAGATATTCGAGATTCGCTTAACTTAAGAATCAAGCCCAACGCTTCGGATTCTGTCAGCCTAGGTAAGAAACCTTTCCATTCGAGTTCATATTTCCATTTGTCCTTACTCTGTGCGGTAATTCAGTTAGTAACCAAGGATTGTTATAGACTCAAATGCCAGCCAAGCGTTAGGAGGGGTTGGATCAATGAACCCGGCCCCTAAGTTTGAGAAGTGGGCAATATCAGCGGTGAGGGATTGGCAATCGGGTTATGGGCCAGCCTCTGAACAGGAAAGTAGGCAGATAGCGGTAGTGTCAGTTAACGACAGTGTCGACATAGAAAGCGTAGTGTTACGAGTAATCAGGTGTGTAACTCTTACACACTTTCTTTGTTTAATATGCTATTTGTTATGTGTTGTTAAAAGCCGAAATAACGGCAGAGATCATACTTTACCTGTGTGGGTAAAAGCAAGGATGTCGGGTAAGTTTGCTATGGCTGCAAATGTTGATTGGATATATTGGAGTCAGTCAGTACCATGTTATTTTATATATGTTATTCTATATGTTAAGCATGATTATACTTGATGGTAAGCATGTACATGAGAAATGGGCGATGAGAGGAGGGGGAAGGAATATTTTCAGACTGTCACCAGTGGTTAGGTACCACATAGTGGGTTGGCCCTACTTCCTTTGATATTGTGACTAAGTCTCAGTGGTTTGGAACCACCAGTGGTTAGGTACCACATATCTATATTTTTGTGACTTGTCCTGGTGGTTTGGTGCCACATGGGTTGGCCCCACATATCTAGATAAGGGATTGTCACCAGTGGTTAGGTACCACACAGTGGGTTGGCCCCACAATTGATTATTTGTGACTTCGGTCACCAGTGATTTGGAAAGTGGCTAGGTGCCACAAGGGGTAGAATTGGGAGTTTGGTTGGATAGGTTGGATGGGTTGCATGACATACATATTGGCATATGAAACTGTGTAAAAGTTTAATGTCTTCGGGATGGGGTTTTACACACTAAGTCTCTGTAACTCACCCCTTCCATTACCATCCTGCAGGTAATTCCTAGACCGTGGATTTGGAGCCGGGAGGACTCGAGGTGGCCATGCTCAAGATTACGTTTCGTTTGCTTTAAATGGTTATTTTAGATTTATTTTATTTTAAATTTGGGTTATCAGTTATGTAATAAGGCCACTTAGTTTTTCTTTGGGACTATTCTTTTGGTAGAATTTCTTTATAATTTTGTTTAATTATAGAAAGCATGCCTAGTAAGTTATAAATGGACGTTTTCATTTCACCATCGGGAAACTGAATATCTAGTAATAACAATACGGCCACTCTAATTTCTTAAGACTAAGGGTTAAAATGTTTTTTTCGGTTTACACAATATATACTTGGTTCTTTCATAAATGCAAAGGGTTACTTTCTAACTTGAGACGACAAACGGGTTTTCAAATGTTTTCTTCCTTGTAACATTCCAGATTCGGTCATAGCATTTTGACCGGATTTGGGGTGTTACAATTATGGTATCAGAGCCTAGTTTAAAAGCTCAGCTGTGGGTATAAGGCTCAAAATATTTTCAATAAAAGGGTTTGTAAAATGATTTTTGGGGAGATGCATATTTGGAAGAGCATGGCACCTGAGTCTCCAGCACCAATCCACCCAGGTAAGTATCCTAATCCCTGATGTGATATATATACACGTGATAGGGTTAATGGGTTTAAAAGGGACATAGGTAGATATGTTAGGGTTTATAGACCTTAGGCCTAGTTACACAAACTCTTACATAAAACTTAATTTCCCTAAATAAACATGTCTGTGAGCAAGTTAGAAGGACTATGGTGTACGCATGTCTAGGATTGGATTCAAGAAGAGCTTGGTATTTAAGAAGTCCTTGTGACTCACCTCCTCTTTACTGGGATCCTACCTGGTGCGTAGTGACTGTTCACCTTAATCGTGAGGACTTGTTGATAGGCCAAAATGTTAACTAAAACCTGAAAGGGACCAATACCCTACTTTTGCAAAATTACTTATATAACCCTGATTTGTAAAATTACCAAAATACCCCTATTTTATAAATTACTAAAATACCCCTAGTTTATGAAATTACCAAAGTACCCCCGATTTGAAAAATTACCAAAATATCCCTATTTTGAAAAATCACCAAGATACCCTATTTTGGAAAATTACAAAAATACCCCTATAGGATAACATGACGAAAATACCCTTAGGTAATGAATGTGGGTCCATGAAGGTACTGGGGTGGTTAATGCATATGTGTGGTGTTCTATTGGATGCTGATTGAGTAGGAACTCTAGAAATAGGGAATAACGACTTAAGAACCGAACTATGTAGACATAGTTCAAATCCGAAAGAACCACTGTTAAAAACTTTTTTCCATAAGATAGTCCATTGTTAATTATTGAAAGAAAGAGGTATGAACCCATAAAATTTCTAATTAGATTAAATCGTGAACGGTAGTATGAGCACTCGAGGTCGTGGGCGTATTGCTCGCGGACGTGGTAGGGGTAGGACAACTGTGTCAGAATCGGTAGGGTCCGATTATGGGTCAGAGAATGAGGTGCCACCGCCACCATTTGTGAAGGCAGGTTATCGAGAATAGTGCAGGTGATGATGCGATTCAAGCTATGCTATGCTTCGAGTCCTAGAGAAAGTCGCTAGAGCAGGCGTGGGGACGGGGACTCAGAAATCTGTGTCCGAACGACTCTGAGCAAATGGAGCCGAGGTATTTAGGGGAATTTCGGGTGTAGCTCCCAATACTGTGGAGTACTGGTTAGAGGCGATAAAGCGCATAATGGATGACTTGGACTTTACATCCGAGGAGAAGCTAAAAGGGATAGTATCCTTCTCCGGGATGAGTCTTATTAGTGGTAGCTCACGGTCAGGGATGGTGCGGTGGCCGATGATCTCACTTGGGATTTCTTTAAGGTAGCTTATCAGAGGAAGTACGTCGGGTCTAGTTACATAGATGCGCGTGTAGGCGTTTTAAACACAGTGCGGTAAGAGTAAGTCGAAGTCTGAATCGAGGTAGAATTCTTAAGTTTGAGCCGTTATGCTCGGGGTATTGTGGCTACGAAACATGAGAGTAGTGTCAGGTTTGAGGACGGGCTGAGAGATGAGCTGCGGGTATTGATTGCTCCACAGTGAGAGAGGGAATTTGTTGTCCTTGTGGAGAAAGCCAAAATAGCTGAGGAGGTGAAGCGAACCGAGCGGCGGAATTTGAATAGGAATAGGGACAAGAGGAGTTTTGGGCCATCAGGGTCTGCTGGGAATCCTCAAAAAAAGGCTAGATTTGGTGGACCGAGTCAGGCTGCAAGGCCTGCTGCTGCTACTCAGTGGTCGCCACGGTGTGTTCGATGTGGGAAGTCTCATTCGGAGGAAGGTTGGAGAGGTAACAGGGGGTGTTTCAAGTGCAGGTCGATGGATCACCGAATAAGGGATTATCCACGGAGGTCGGCTAAGATTCAGTCTGAGGGTCAAGGACGTACTCAATTCAGGAGGGATGGTCAGCAACCCCTGAGGGGTCGAAGTTCATCCAGGGGAGGTAATGGTAACGGGCGAGGCCATGGAGCACCGGGCAGAGGTGCTAGGAATACTAATGCAAGATAGCCTGGGTTGGTCTATGCAGTGAGGCATCGAGAGGAGGGTGACACACTAGACGTCATAATCGGTACGTTCTTAATTTTTAGATTGCCTTATACTACTTTGATAGATGTTGGTTCGACGCACTCCTATTTTGCTAGTAGTATAGTGGGAACTCTGAACTTAGCATAGAGACTTCTTCTAGGGAGATGACTGTAATAAGCCTTTTAGGTCACTCTGTAGAAGTAAACAAACTGTATAGGGATGTACCCCTAGAACTTCAAGGGGTAGTGTTTGCGGCTAATCTGATGGAACTGCCATTCTGGGAGTTCGATTTGATCTTAGGGATGGACAGGCTAGTGAGGTATCAGGCAAGTTTGGACTATGTAGCTAAACGTATGGTGTTGAGTTCTATCGAGGGTGAAGAGGTGGTGATGATAGGTGATAGAAGGAATTACCTATCCAATGTGGTATCCGCTTTGAAGGTTGAGAAAATGGTGAAGAAAGGATGTGAGGCATTCATGGTTCATGTGTGTGCCTTAGAGGTCAAGGACTCAGCTGTGGGGGATGTCCAAACGGTAAAGGATTTTACTAATGTGTTTTCAGAAGAGCTTTCGGGTTTGCCTCCAGATCGCGAAGATGAGTTTGGTATAGATCTGTTACCCGGAACAGCGCCAGTGTCATTACCCCATATAGAATGGCGTCGAAAGAGTTAGTGGAACTAAAAGCAAAGATTCAGGAGTTGTTGGATTGGGGTTTTATCCGATCGAGTGTATCACCGTGGGGAGCACCTATACTTTTTGTTAAGAAGAAGGACGGAACAATGCGGATGTGTATTGATTATCGTCAGCTGTATAAGTTGACAATTAAGAACAAGTATCCGTTACCAAGGATAGATGACCTGTTTGATCAACTTAAGGGAGCATCAATTTTCTCTAAGATAGATCTGAGGTCAGGGTATCACCAACTTAAGGTGAAGGAGACAGATATTCATAAGATGGTATTTTGTACTCGTTATGGTCACTACGACTTTTTGGTAATGCTGTTTGGGTTGACCAACGCGCCAGCGGCGTTTATGGATATGATGAATCGAGTGTTTCAATCGTATTTGGATCAGTTTGTCGTAGTGTTTATAGACGACATTCTGGTGTACTCAAAATCTGAGGAGGAGCATGATGCGCATCTGCGTGCGATTTTGCAGATTCTAAGGAGAGGAAGTTATTCGTAAAGTTTAGCAAGTGTGAGTTCTGGTTGAAAGAAGTTACCTTTTTGGGCCATGTGGTGTCGTCTGAAGGGATTAGAGTGGATCCTCGAAAGATTGAAGCTGTATTGGATTGGAAACCACCTAAGTCTGTGGCAGAGATTCAGAGTTTTCTAGGTTTAGCGGGGTATTACAGGAGATTTGTGGAAGGGTTTTCTTTGATTGCAGCATCGTTAACCAAGTTGTTAAGGAAAGGGGTTCCATTTGTGTGGTCAGACCAGCAGCAAGAAAGTTTTGAGAAGTTAAAGAAGGTTCTGACAAAAGCTCTAGTTTTAATTCAGCCTGAGGCAGGGAAGGAGTTTACCGTTTATTGTGATGCGTCGCATACTAGGTTAGGATGCGTACTGATGCAAGAGGGGAAAGTGGTAGCGTATGCTTCTCGATAGCTGAGACCTTACGAAGTGAACTATCCGACGCATGATCTGGAGTTGGCCGCGGTGGTCTTCGCTCTGAAGATTTGGAGGCATTACTTGTATGGGGAGAAGCCTATCGTCTACACGGATCACAAGAGTCTAAAATACCTCCTTACACAGAAGGAGTTGAATTTGAGGCAGCGATGGTGGATTGAGTTGCTAAAGGACTACGACTGTTCAATTGAGTATCACCCGGGGAAAGCCAACGTGGTGGCAGACGCGTTAAGCCGTAAGGTGGTGTCAAACTTGAGAGCAATGTTTGCTCACCTTAGGCTGTATGATGACGGAAGTTTGCTAGTGAAACTGCAAGTGAAGCCGTCATGGGTAAACCAGGTTAGGGAAAAGCAATGGGTAGACAAAGTTTTAAGTGCCCGATGTTTGCAAGTGTAGAATGGTGGATTAGAAGGGTATAGTTTAAGCAGTGAAGGTGTGTTGTGTTTTCAGGGAAAGGTTTGCATGCCGAAGGATATGGAGTTGAGGCAAAAGATTCTTCAGGAGGCACATAGCAGTCCGTACGCTATACATTCAGGAGGTAGTAAGATGTACCGAGATTTGCGGGAGCAGTTTTGGTGGCCAGGTCTGAAGCGGGAGGTAACAGAGGTTGTAAGTAAGTGTCTGACGTGTCAGCAAGTCAAAGCTAAACATCAGTTACCTTCGAGTCTGTTGCAGTCGATAAAGATTTTGTAGTGGAAGTGGGAGAAGATTACGATGGATTTTATCTGTGGGCTACCCCTCACGCCTACTAAAAAGGATTCAATTTGGGTGATTGTGGATTGTTTGACAAAATCGGCTCATTTTATTCCATTTAGATAGACTATTCACTCCAAAGGTTGGCTAAGTTGTATGTGGCAGAAATCGTGAGACTGCATGGAGTGCCAGTGTCAATTATCTCAGATAGGGATCCTAGGTTCACGTCAAGGTTCTGGAAAGCGTTGCATCAGGCATTGGGTACAAGGTTGGATTTTAGTACGGCGTTTCATCCACAGTCAGATGGACAGTCAGAGAGGGTAATTCAAATTTTAGAAGATATTTTGAGGGGTTGTGTCTTGGATTTCAGAGGTAGTTGGGAAGAATTTCTACCATTGGTAGAATTTGCATACAACAATAGTTACCAAGCAAGTATTCAGATGGCACCGTATAAAGCGCTATATGGGCGGAAGTGTCGCACCCCTACATGATAGAGTTGGGTGAATGTCAGTTGTTGGGGCCAGAATTGGTTGCTGAAACAGAGGATAAGGTTAAGCTAATTCGGGCTCGTCTGAAGGAAGCTTCGGACAGGCAGAAATCCTATGCCGATCTCAAGTGGAGGGATATAGAGTTTGCAATGGGTGACAAGGTTTTCCTAAAGGTGTCGCCGTGAAAGAAGGTGCTGAGATTTGGTCAGAAGGGCAAGCTGAACCCTAGGTTTATCGGGCCTTATAAAGTGTTGAAGCGTGTGGGACTAGTAGCTTACCAGCTCGAGTTACCATTAGAATTGAGCCTGATTCATGATGTGTTTCATGTTTCCATGCTTAGACGCTATCGTTCGGATACGTCACATGTTGTGTCAGTGGAAGAAATTGAATAGGGTCTGGATTTGTCTTTTGATGAGGAACCAGTACAGATTTTGGAACGGGATGTCAAAGTCTTGCGTAGGAAATCGGTCCCTTTGGTGAAGGTGTTATGGTGGAATAATGGAAAAGAAGAAGCCACGTGGGAGCCTGAGGACGTGATGCGACAGCAATACCCTCAACTCTTTTGATCAGGTAATTTCGAGGCCGAAATTATTTTAAGGGGGTAGAATTGTAACATCCTTAAATCGGGGTCTTTGTATTTTATCTACTTGCATGCAAATAGTATGGTTGTCATGCTAGTTTAGGCTATTTTAGGCTCTGGGCATGAACCAGGGATAGGCCAGAGTTTCTTTGAAATTTGCATTTTGGGCTTCTAGAGGGGGGAGCTATTTGAGTTAGGGTTAAAGGTAGCTGGTGGTAGGTTGTGACGTAAGGAGTGCCTTGGTAAATTGGCAAGGAGGCGCCACTTAAGGCTTAAAGAAGTGACACCTCAGGGGAGCGAGGGAGCCTTGGTTCGAGTAGCAGAAATTATCTTTCTGCTTGTTATTTTTGATGCTAGGACAAGGGAGAGTTGCACTCTAGAGGATGAGTGTTGAAAGAGTCAACAAATTCAAATAAGTGGTGGAGAGAAATCGGTGGAGTTGGAAACATTCAACCAAATTTGAATGTGTGGTCAGGAGGAAATTGTGGAGGAATAAAGGGATGGACACTTGAGCTTAGAGTTGGCTGAATGTTAAACACTAAGGGGGAGGGGAAGAATCAGTTTTTTGGCAGCTTAGGAGTGCCGGTTTTCACATTGGGACTTAGGGGGAGAATTGATCTCAAGTGAGCATTTTCGGCTAGCTAGGGAAAGCTGAGTGCATTCTTTTGCTCCTTTTTGTCAAAATCGAATTGTCCCTAAGCCTCCTCTTTTTCTCTCTACTTTTGGTGTTTGGCGAAACTACATTACCCTCCACTCATCATTTTTTGTTTATTTTCTTGCCAGTAACATCAAAAACTGAAACTCCATCTTCCATCCCTTCTCTTTATCTCCTTCATCTTCTATTAGCTAAACCTCACTCTCTTGATTAATGTTCTCTCTTTTCTCAGTTGCTTCTTGAGGCTGAAATTCCCTAACTCCCTTCTCATCTTCGATTTCTTACATAAGCCGAATACCCCTTGCCCATATTCTCTCCTCTTCTTGCGTTTCCTCTTAATCTCCTTGGGTTTGAAATTTAATTTTCCTTCTCGGTTCTCAAAGTCAAATCTCAACCCATAATCACCGTTCTTTGAATCTTCTTTGGAGGTGATCGAATCAGCAGGAAGGTGGAGAAGGGGTGTCGCTTTCGATGGAGATATTCGGATTCACTTGACTTGTAATCAAGCCCAACGCCTTGGATTTCATCGACCAGGTAAGAAACCTTTCCATTCAAGTTCATATTTCCATTTGCCCTTACTCTGTGCGGTAATTTAGTTAGTGACCGAGGATTGTTATGGACTCAAATGCCGATAGCGTTAGGAGGGTTGGATCGGTGAACCCACCCCTAAGTCCAAGAAGTGGACGATGTCGGTGATGAGGATTGGCCACGGGTTGTGGGCCACCTCAAACAGAAAGTAGGCGGATAGCGGTAGTGTCGATTAACGACAGTGTCGACGTAGAAAGCGTAGTGTTACGAGTAATCAGGTGTGTAACTCTTACACACTTTCTTTGTTTAATATGCTATTTGTTATGTGTTGTTAAAAGCGAAAATAATCGCAGAGTCACTAATTTACCTGTGTGGGTAAAAGCACGGATGCCGGGTAAGTTCGCTATGGCTACAAACATTGATTGCATATGTTGGAGTCTGTCAGTGCCATGTTATTTTATTTATGTTATTCTATATGTTCAGCATGATTATACTTGATGGTAAGCATGTACATGAGAAATGGGCGATGAGAGGAGGGGGAAGGAATATTTTCAGACTGTCACCAGTGGTTAGGTACCACATAGTGGGTTGGCCCCGCTTCCTATGATATTGTGACTAAGTCTCAGTGGTTTGGAACCACCAGTGGTTAGGTACCACATATCTATATTTTTGTGACTCGTCCTAGTGGTTTGGTACCGGGTTGGCCCCACATATTGAGATAAGGGATCGTCACCAGTGGTTAGGTACCACATAGTGGGTTGGCCCCACAATTGATTATTTGTGACTTCGGTCACCAGTGGTTTGGAACCATCAGTGGTTAGGTACCACCAGTGGCTAGGTGCCACAAGGGGTAGAATTGGGAGTTCGGTTGGATAGGTTGGATGGGTTGCATGACATACATATTGGCATATGAAACTGTGTAAAAGTTTAATGTCTTCGAGATGGGGATTTATACACTGAGTCTCGGTGACTCAACCCTTTCATTACCATCTTGCAGGTAATTCTTAGACCGTGGATTTGGAGCCGGGAGGACTCGAGGTGGCCATGCTCAAGATTACATTTCATTTACTTTAAATGGTTCTTTCGGATTTATTTTATTTTAAATTTGGGTTATCAGTTATGTAATAAGGCCACTTAGTTTTTCTTTGGGACTATTCTTTTGGTAGAATTTCTTTATAATTTTGTTTAATTATAGAAAGCATGCCTAGTAAGTTATAAATTGACGTTTTCAAAACTAAATAAACTTTCGAGATTTTCCTAGTTTCACCATTGGGAAACTGAATATCTAGTAATAATAATACGGCCACTCTAATTTCTTAAGACTAAGGGTTAAAATGTTTTTTTCGGTTTACGCAATATATATTGGGTTCTTTCATAAATGAAAAGGGTTACTTTCTAACTTGAGACGATAAACGGGTTTTCAAATGTTTTCTTCCCTGTAACATACTAGATTCGGTCGTAGCATTTTGACCGCGTTTGGGGTGTTACAGTGTAAGACACACGGTTTGGACATGGGCGTGTACCTAGATCATGTTGATTTAGTCAGTAAATCAAGGATTAACACACGGTCTAAGCCCACGGACGTGTCATGGCCGTGTGAAATTGCTCAGTAACCTCCTACGGTTGGTAGACACGGGCGTGTCTAAGTCGTGTGGAAATAGTCAGTAGCCCTACACGGTTTGAGGGCATAGGCATGCTTAAGGGTACACGGGCGTGCTCCAAGGCACACAGGCGCGTGAACCTTGCTTCAAAAAATGAGTTATTTGATTTTAATTTTGAAAGTTTTCTGACATGAGTTAAAGGCCTCGTAGGCCCTTGTTATAAGTGTTGACTAAGGAAGTGAAGTTTTTAAGTTGGAACAAAATTTTATAGCCCGTAAGTACATGTTTCAGTGAGTTCAAGCATAGTAATGTCTCGTATCAAGACCCAGTATCGGTCTTGGGTGCGGGGTGTTACATTTAGTGGTATCAGAGCTACAGTTTAGTCTGTTCTAGGACTAACGTAGCACGAGCATGATTCTAGCTATACTTGCCATACGTAAGAATGTTTTTATAATGATAGTGTGACGACTCGATGACTTAAATTATGTTTATACATATAGTAAATGAATCCCAAAGAAGTGAGGAGATGATGTAGAAAGTAACGCACTGGCTCCCATGAAGGGACGGTCTGCAGTATGAGAATGAGAATTGACCCACTACGGTGAGTCAAGAAAGAGGAGGAGGAGAGGCTAGAAGCCTTCCTCCATATGATGGATGCACAGTACACGGAGTTCGTTCAAGTGAACCCGAATGCACAACCCCTCCACCCCCGCCTGTTTCACAACCTACTCCAGTAGCCCCTCAAGTAGTAGAGGTGGTAAGAGGAGGTAAACCTCCAATTGATAGGATCAGGAAGCATGGGGCAGAAGAATTCCAAGCTAGAAAATATGATGATCCAAAAAGAGCTGAGTTCTGGTTAGAAAATACCATCAAAGTATTTAACGAACTGTCCTGCACTCCTGATGAATGCATGAAGTGTGTAGTCTCTCTCTTAAGAGATTACGCTACCAATGGTTGAACACCCTTGTGTCGGTGGTACCAAGGAAAGGATCTCATGGAATTCTTCCAAGAAGAGTTTAAGAAAAGTATATTAGCCGAGGTTTGTAGACCGAAGAGGAAAGAATTTCTAGATTTGAAGTAAGGTAAGATGTCGATGGCGATTATGAGCGAGAGTTTGTACAACTCAGCAAGTACGCTCACGAATGTGTGTCCATTAAGGCCATTATGAGTAAAAGGTTTGAAGATGGTTTAAACGAGGACATTAAGCTGGTTGTTGCTGTCCTCAAATTAAAAGAATTCGTTGTGTTAGTGGAAAGGGCTTGCAAAGCCGAAGAACTAGTAAAAGAGAAGAAGAAATTTGAAATGGAGTCTCGTGATTCTAGAAAGAGACAGTGGAATAAGTCGTTCTAATCGTCATCCAAGAAGTCAAGAGATTTCTCTACTCGAACAGCTACTTCCACTAGATTTTCAAGAAAAGACAAGAGTAAGCAGTATTTGGGAAATAAAGCACAGACGACTTCAATTGCAAGTGTTGGGAATTTTAGACCTGACAAACCAAAATGTCCACAATGTGGTAGACGCCATTTGGGAGAATGCCGAGCACATGAAAATGTATGTTTTAGATGTGGTTCCCAAGACCATTTTATAAAAGATTATCCAGAGATGACTAAAAAAGAAAGAACTCAGAACTCGAGATCTGGGAGTATGGTCAGAGGGAGACTGTAGAGGAACCCGAGAAGTGGGGCAAGTGGAAGAGGTAACCCTGGAGGCAGCCAGAAGACACGAGGCGAAAGCACTGCAGGACTTATGCCATTCGCACTCGCGAAGAGGCATCTTCCCCTGATGTTATTACAGGTACCTTTTCTCTTTACAATACCAAAGTTATTGCTTTAACAGACCTCGGATCCACACACTCTTACATTTGCTGAAATTAATACCCGATTTGGGTGTGCCTATAGATACCACAGAATTTGTGATTAAGGTGTCTAATCCTTTAGGTAAGAGTATGTTAGTTGATAAAGTTTGTAAATATTGTCCATTAATGATTAGAGGTCATTACTTTAAAGCAAATCTTATGTTGTTACCATTTGATGAATTCGACCTTATTCTTGGTATGGACTGGTTGACTACTCATAATGTAATTGTAAATTGTGGGAAGAAATACATTGAGATGAGATGTGAGAATGGGGATACTCTTCATGTAGAATCAGATGAGCAAGGTAGATCGTCGGTAATAATTTCTCATATGATGGCGCAGAGATATCTAAGAAAAGGGTATGAGGCATTTTGGCCTTTGTATTGAATGATAAAGAGACGAGTTAAAGATTGAATCGGTCTTGATAGTATGTGAGTATGTGGATGTTTTCACGAGGAATTATCGGGATTACCACCAGTTAGAAGTTGAGTTTGGCATTGAGCTAGCTCCCGGTACTGTACCAATATCCATTACTCCTTATAGAATGGCTCAACAGAGTTGAAAGAGTTGAAGTTACAGTTGCAAGAGTTGATAGACAAAGGCTTTGTAAGATCAAGTTGTTCACCATAAGGCGCTCCGATTTTGTTTGTGAAAAAGAAAGATGGCACCGTGAGATTATTCATTGATTATCGTCAGCTTAATAAAGTGATAGTAAAGAACAAGTATCCATTGCCTAGGATCGATGATTTGTTTGATCAATTGAAAGGAGCGACTGTGTTCTCCAAAATAGACTTGAGATCAGGGTACTACCAGTTGAGAGTGAAAGATTCAGATGTATCCAAGACTGCCTTTCGAACGAGGTATAGGCATTATGAATTTTAGTCATGCCCTTTGGGTGACCAATGCTCTGCGATATTCATGGACTTAATGAACGCATTTTCGACCATACCTTGACAAGTTATTAGTCGTTTTTATTGACGACATCTTGATTTATTCAGAGACAAGAATGGATATCTTGATCATCTACGGATAGTTTCTGAGACTCTTGAGAAAATCGGTTGTATGCCAAATTCGATAAAAGTGAGTTTTGGCTCAAGGAAGTGGGATTCCTGGGACATATTGTCTTGAGAGAAGGAGTCCGAGTAGATCCAAGTAAGATCTCAGCTATAATAAACTGGAAACCATCGATGAACATCATGGAGATTAGAAGTTTTCTGGGCCTAGCCGGCTACTACAGATGATTTGTCAAGGGGTTTTCTATGATTGCAACCCCGATGACTAGATTGTTACAGAAGAATGTGAAGTTTGAGTGGTCGGAAAGATGCCAACAAAATTTTGAGAAGTTGAAAGCAATGCTGACAGAAGCTCCAGTCTTAGTGCAACCCGATCAGGGAAAGATTTTATAGTCTACAGCGATGCATCCTTAAATGGATTGGGCTGTGTACTCATGCAAGAAGGCAAAGTGATTGCTTATACCTCAAGACAGTTAAAACCTCATGAGAAGAATTATCCGACGCATGACCTAGAATTGGCCGCCATAGTCTTCGCATTAAAGATCTGGAGACACCATTTATACAGTGAACGATATCAGATTTTCACCGATCACAAAATTTTGAAGTACTTGATAACACAGAAAGAGTTGAACTTAAGACAAAGAAGATGGTTAGAGTTGATAAAAGACTATGAGTTGGTCATCGACTACCATCCAGGAAAGGCGAATGTAGTCACCGATGCTTTGAGCAGGAAGTCTCTGTTTATTTTAAGAGCACTAAATTCAAGGATATCCTTATCCAACAATGGCTCCATTTTAGCTGAGTTAAGAGCTAGACCGATGTTTCTTCAAGAGATCTTGGAGGCTAGAAAGAAGATAGTGAATTGCAAGTTAAGAGAGCTCAGTGCGATTCAGGTGCTGAATTCAACTTTCGGATTAATTCTGATGGATATTTAATGTTTAGAGATAGAGTTTGTGTGACAAGAAAAGAGGAGCTTATACAGAGAATTTTGTATGAAGCACATAACGGGTGTTTATCTGTACATCCGGGTAGCATCAAGATGTATAATGATCTAAAGCAATAGTATTGGTGGCCAAAAATGAAGAAAGACATTTCAGAATTTGTTACCAAGAGCATGATTTGTCAGCAAGTAAAGGCTGAACACCAAGTACCTTCGGGTTTACTTCAACCAATCTTAATTCCCGAGTGGAAATGGGACCGTATCACTATAGATTTCGTAACGGGTTTATCGTTGTCTCCAAGCAAGAACGATGCTATTTGGGTAGTGGTTGATAGACTCACGAAGTCATCCCACTTTATACTTGTACGAGTGGATTACTCCCTAGACAAGTTGGCAAACTTGTATGTTTCAGAAATAGTAAGACTTCATGGAGTTCCCTTATCGATCATATCAGATAGAGATCCGAGATTCACATCCAGATTCTGGAAGAAGCTGTAGGAAGCTTTGGGTACAAAATTGAGTTCTAGCACAGCTTTTCACCCTCAGACAGACGGTCAGTTAGAAAGGTTAATTCAAGTACTCGAGGACATGCTCAGATGTTGTGTTTTGGAATTTCAAGGCAGTTGGGAAAAGTTTCTCCCATTGGTAGAATTCGCCTATAATAATAGCTTTCAGTCGAGCTTAAAGATGGCGCCTTATGAGGCCCTATATGGGCATAAGTGAGAACTCCTTGTTTTGGGTGAACTCAAGGAGAACCAAATTCACGGGTTGATTTGGTTAAAGAAGCTGAAGAGAAAGTGAAAGTAATTCGAGAATGTTTAAAAGCTGCCTCAGACAGACAAAAATCCTATTTAGATTTAAAGATAAAAGAGATCGAGTACCAAGTTGGGGATAAGTCTTTTTGAAAGTATCACCATGGAGAAAAGTTCTCAGATTTGGCCGTAAAGGCAAGTTAGTCCACGTTTCATTGGACCTTACGAGGTTACAGAGAGAATTGGCCCGATAGCTTACCGTTTGGCTTTGCCATCAGAATTAGAAAAGATACATGATGTGTTTCACGTGTCAATGTTACGACGCTACAGATCAGACCCTTCGCATGTAATTACCCCTTCGAAAATAGAGATTCGTCCCGACATGACTTATGGTGAAGAACCAGTCAAGATTTTGGCCCGAAAAGTTAAGCAACTAAGAAATAAGAGTATTACCTTAGTAAAGGTATTGTGGCAAAGGCACGGAATCGAAGAAGCTACATGGGAATCGGAAGAGAGTATGAGAAATCGATATCAAACCTTTTTGCTGGTGAGATTTTGAGGACGAAAATCCTAAGGGAGAATTATATGACCGATTTAGGGCCTAGTCGGGATAGTGGTGCGAGGCCACGAACACGAGGTGAAATTATGAGTTTTCAAGTTTATGCCATGTTTGCGTTAGTATGAAAGTTTTGTAAAGCAATTTTATTAAGTTGAGGTCAATTGGTCCAAAAAGGACTAAATTGCAAAAGTTGCAATATATGAGTTTCTAGAAGCTTTTTGCATGAAATAGCTTTAGAATAATAATTATGAGCCCTTAAATAGCAATTTGCCCAAAATTTAATTTTTGGACAAAATTGACCTTAAGAGACTATTATGGAAATTTTTAAGAGGAAGGGCATTTTGGTCGTTTGGCCTCATTAGTGATTAAAACAGGATAAAGATGAGAAAAAATTCACTTATCTTCTTCCTTGTTGCTGTCAAAAATTGGGAAACACCATAGCTAGGGTTCTTCATTTTTTTTCAAGCTCATAGTAAGTTCAACTTAGCCCCGTTTTTAATATTCTTCGTATTTTTGAAGTTCTCGTATTATGAATTAGCTAATTTTAGCTATAAAATGAGCTAAGATGTATATTCAAAAATCTACCCTTGAATGACATGCTTGTTAAATGATGTTTTATGGAAGTTTAAAAGAGTTTGATGTTAGATAAACATCTTTTCCTTAATGAATTTCATGAAAAATGGCAGTAGGGACCATTTTGTAACAGTTATAAAATTGGTCATACCTACTGGAAATAGTGAGAATTGATGATTGTTATAGAATAGAAAATGATTCAGTTGAGCATGAAGTTTAAGAAAGTTGCATGAAAATCATTTTACGAGAATTAGGGCAAAAGTGCAAATATTAGAAAGTATAGGGGCAAAATAGTAATTTTTCCAAAGTATGAGTTATGAGTCAATTTAGTCAATATGGTTTTTAAATGATCTATTTATGATTATAGATCAAGAAAAATGAAGCCCGGATCGAAACCGAGGAAGAATAAAGTCGAGGACTAAATTGCACATCTACATACATTTTGTATATTGAGGTAAGTTTGTATGATTTCTAAGCTTTATAATTATTATCATTAAATTGCTTAATATAATGTACAAGAATTGTATGAAATGATCATGTTATGTTAAATTAAGAAATCATGATGATAAGTACGAGCAAGTCCCTATGGGAGATGAATTTCCCAAGATACTCGATTTACCACGCAAGTTATCATGTAAGTTCAAGGCAAGCTTGACATTGATCAAGTTATCATGTAAGTCCAAGGAAAGCTTGGCATTGATCAAGTTAGCAATCAAGTTATCATGTAAGTCCAAGGCAAGCTTAGCATTGATCAAGATATCATGTAAGTCCAAGGCAAGCTTGGCATTGATCAAGTTAGCAAACAAGTTATCATGTAAGTCCAAGGACTCAAGCTTGGCATTGAGTATGTTATCAAGAGCAAGACTTCATATAAGTCCATGTCAAGACATGGCCTTGAAACCAAGATGAGATAACCCGTGTAAGACCATGTCTAGGATATGGCTTTGGCATCATATTATGTGGGAAGATATTTAGTATCCTCGGCTATTCACAGAAATTCATCGGGAAAATGAGTAAGCTAACAGAAGATAGCAAGAAAGCTAAGAAAGTAAAGTTAGTATCAAGATGAAGTTAGATGAAGTTGAGTATTATTCATGTTGTGAATGAGAAAGTAGATATCATGATTATTGTTATTATAGTATACTGATCAATGTGATCAAGTGATACAGGTATCATGGTTACCTTACAAGTATGATAATAGTAAGTGTCATGAGACATGTAAGAATCTATATGAGTAAGTAAGCTCTTTAGCTGAAATTCATGATACCATTGTTTATGTGAAATGGTTTATATTAAGCAATGATGATGCTAAGAGTTGTTACATGCAAACTTACTAAGCTATATGTTTACATTATGGTTCTTTCTTTCTATGCAGTCCCACCAAGCTAACTCGTGGATCATTAAAGTCAAAGCTCGCAACACACTATCAACTCTTATTTTGGTACAACCAAGTTATTTTACTAAGTATGGCATGTATAGGAAACATTCATTTTGTGGACATGTTTTAAGAAGGGCCTTTGTAAAGGCTATCAAGTTTATTATTCTTTTGTATGTGGCTAAGTGATTGGCCAAATTTGACTAAGCATGTATGTTTATTGAGATCAATGAAGCATGTAGTATTCTTCATAAAATTTGGTTGTTATTGCATCGTTGAATTGTGTATGGATGTGATCTTCATTTCAGGGTGGCTAACGGCTTGATAAATAGCCTGTAAGTGCCCACACGGTTGGACACACGGGCGTGTGTCAAGACCGTGTTAACCTTTCATCTTAGTATTATTAATCATAATAGGCCATGGAAAAATCCCATGGCCGTGTGTGTGTGCCGTGTAAGACACACAGTTTGGACATGGGCGTGTACCCAGGCCGTGTTGATTTAGTCAGTATATCAAGGATTAGCACATGGTCTAAGCCCACGGGTGTGCCATGGTTGTGTGAAATTGGTCAGTAACCTCCCACGGTTGGTAGACATGGGCGTGTCTAAGCCGTGTGGAAATAGTCAGTAGCCCTACACGGTTTGAGGGCATAGGCGTGCTTAAGGGTATACGGGCGTGTTCCAAGGCACACGGGTGTGTGAACCCTGCTTCAAAAAATGAGTTATTTCATTTTAATTCCGAAAGTTTTCTGACATGAGTTAAAGGCCTCGTAGGCCCTTGTTATAAGTGTTGACTAAGGAAGTGAATTTTTTAAGTTGGAACGAAATTTTATAGCCCGTAAGTACATGTTTCAATGAGTTCAAGCATAGTAATGTCTCGTATCCAGACCCAGTATCGGTCTTAGCTGTGGGGTGTTTCACTTTTAGCTTGCAATTCACTATAAAATTTCTGAGCTTCACAAATTTACTAAAGAAATACTAGTTTAGCTTTTAACTCAGCTAGTATCGAACCATCATCAAATAATGTCAACTTAGTATTCATTACTCTCAAGGTAAACAACAATTTTCTACTAAAAGCATCCGTGACTACATTCGTCTTTCCCGGGTGATAATCAATCACTAACTTGTAATCTTTTAATAACTCGAGCCATCTCCACTGTCGCAAATTCAAATCTTTATGAGTCATAATATATTTTAAGCTTTCATGATCAATAAAGATGTGGCATTTTTCACCATACAAATGATGACGCCAAATTTTCAATGCAAAAACTATAGCGGCCAATTCTAAATAATGCGTCGGATAGTTCTTTTCATGCGGCTTCAACTGTCTAGAAGCATAAGCTATCATTTTTCCCTCTTCCATCAATACGCAACCCAAACCGTTCAATCACGCATCAGCTGTAGATCACAAATTCTTTACCCGACTCAGGTTGAACCAGCACTGGTGTTTCAGTTAATAATACTTTCAATTGATTGAAACTTTGTTGACATTTTTCAGACCATTCAAACTTGACATCTTTCTGTAACAGTCTGGTCATCGGCGTAGCAATCATCGAGAACCCTTTAACGAAATGTCTATAGCAACTAGCTAATCCCAGAAAGCTTCTTACATCGGATACATTTCTAGGTGGTTTCCAGTCAATAACTGCAGAAATCTTGCTCGAATCAACTCGAATGCCATCCGCATAAAGTATATATCCCAAAAATCTGACTTATCGAAGCAAAAACTCACATTTTTTAATTTAGCATACAGTTGTTTATCTCTCAAGGTCTACAACACAATCCTCAAATGCTCAACATGCTCAGACTCATCTCGAGAATAATCAGAATGTCATCAATGAACACAACAACAAATCTGTCTAAATACGGTCTAATGATCCGATTCATCAAGTCCATAAAAATGGCAGGAGCATTAGTTAGTCCAAAAGCCATAACAAGGAATTCATAGTGTCCGTACCTCATTCTGAATGCAATTTTCGGCACATCTGAGTCTTTAACTCGCAACTGATGATAGCCAGATCTCAAGTCAATCTTTGAAAACACTGTTGCACCTTTCAACTGGTCAAACAAATCATCTATTCTCTGCAACGGATACTTATTCTTTATCGTGACCTTGTTGAGCTGAAAATAATCAATACACATTCTCATTGACCCATCTTTCTTCTTAACAAACAATACTGGTGCACCCCAAGGCTAAAAACTCGGTCGTGCAAAACCTCAATCCATTAACTCTTGCAACTGAGCTTTCAACTCTTTCAATTCCGTTAGAGTCATTCTATACAGAGCTATAGATGTCGGTGAAGTTCTCGGTACTAGCTCAATAGCAAATTCAACCTCTCTGATCGACGGTAATCCAAGCAATTCTTCTGGAAATACATCCGAAAACTCACATACTATTGGCATTGATTCAATCTTTGATTCAGACACTTTTGTATCTAGTATATAAGTAAGATAAGCTTCACAACCTTTTCTCACACATTTTTGAGCTGACATAGACGAAATCACAATAGGTAATCCACTTGAATCATCTAATTCAATTTGAAGTATTTCATTATTCTAACACTTCAATTCAATGATCTTTCATCTACAGTTCACAACAGCATCATGCAAAGTCAACCAATCCATACCCAGAATCACATCGAACCTATCAAACGATAAAAGCATTAAGTCAGCCAAAAACAGTAACCTCAGGTCGTTAAAGGACAATTCTTGCATATTTTGTCAACTAACATATACTTTCCTAAGGGGTTCGATACTTTTATTACAAATTTTGTAGATTTAACAGTCAATTTCTTACTAGACACTAAATTCTCACAAACATAAAAATGTGTTGATCCAGGATCAATTAAAGCAATCACATTAGTGTCATAAAGAGAGAATTTACTGATAATAACTTCTGGGGATGATGCTTCTTTGCGAGTGCGAATAGCATAGCCTCTAGCAGGTGCTCTGGCCTCGGATCTCATAGCTGAGTCTCTAATCATACCTCTACCACAAGATACATTCCCCGTATTTCTCAATGGTCTCCCTCTCATATTCATATTGCTCGATCTTACATTCTAAACTTTTTCTTTCTAGGAAACTCTGGGCAGTCTCGAATAAAGTGATCTGGCGAACCACATTTGAAGCAACTTTACTACTTTTTGTAACAACCCAATTTTTTTGGCTAGTTGGAATAGTGGTTTGAAACCACTAATTTGAGGTCGAGAAATTATTTTTAATATTATTTTATGTGTTAAAGCATGATTATATGAGTGCATGAAAATTATGGTGAATTAATTTTAGTGATTGTATGCTTAATTACGAAAAAGGACTAAATCGTATAAAGTACAAAAGTTTTATTTTACAAGCTAGAGGTGTAAAATAGCTATATAATATTAAAATTGGAGGTCCTTAATGTGCAATTAGGCCTTTCTAAGGGTGATAGCCGGCCATAGGGGGACAAGGGATTAAATTTGGTCAATGTTTGGTGATATTAGGTGACTAAATGAATAAAATAAGATAAAATAAAAGAAGCTATCATCTTTTCCCATTTTTTTCTTCTTCTCTTCTTCTTCCACTGAAAATACCATCAAGAGAAGGGGTTTGGAAGCTTGAAAATTTTCAGCAACTTCAACCTTTGCTAGTAAGTTATTTTGGTGATTATTCTTGTTAATTTTTGTACTTTTGGGACCCTTGTAGCATGATCTAGCTAATGAGGGGACTATTTTGCAAAATAGTTGAGAGCCTAGGGATTTTCCATGTGAGTATTCATGTTGATTTCTAAAATTTTATGGAAGAAAATAAATCTTAGTGGGTTAATGAATAACTTTTGTGAAAGGATTTTTCATGAAAACTCCTAATAGGACTATTTTGTAAAAGTTATAAATAGATAGTAAATGTGTGAAATAATTGAAATTTTGAGTTGCTATAACAGAGAATATGAATCAGTTAGGCTTGGATATGTGAAAAATGAACACATTTCATTTTACGAGCCTAGGGGCAAAATTGTAATTTTGTGAAAGTCTAAGGGCAAAATGGTAATTTTTCCAAAGTATAAATTTTAAAATGTATTGATTAGTGTGGTGATTAATGAGTAAATTTTATCGTTATAGATCAAGAAGAACGTAGAAACAACCTTGACCGAGGAAAAGGCAAGGTTTCAAACTAAACTTCAAATTGATATATTTTGAATCGAGGTAAGTTTATGTGTAAATGATACATCCTTTTTACTTATGTTTTTACCTATTAATGCATTGTGCAAAATGTGAATGAATAATATTGTTATTTATTAAAATGGTTGAAAGTGGGAAATTCTTAGATTAACCTTCGGAATAGGAAAAAAAAAGATACGGATAAAATCCATGAATAAGTTATTTATGGTGCGCTGTGTGTGATACCACCTTGTTATTAATATTGGTGGGTTGTGTGCGATACCACTGTAATTATCATTTTGGTGGGCTGTGTGCGATACACCTTGTTATTAATATTGGTGGGCTGTGTGCGATACCACTGTAATTATCATTTTCCGTGGGATGTGTGCGATATCACCTTGTTATGAATATTGGTGGGCTATGTGCGATACCATCTTGTTATTGATTAATGGTGGGCTATGTACGAAACCACCAGGTATCTAGTGTTATTATGAAGTGTTCATCGAGAAACTTTGTCTAAGTGAAATTACATGTGGCTTTGTCGTGATAAGTGGAGGGTATAAATGCATGTAAATGTGAGCAATGTTTTATGATATGTGTTTGGGATGTGGTAAGATTTGAAATGAATAAGTATGATTATGAGGATCTGAATTGTTTTTACTTAGTATGCAATGTTCTTGATTGATAAGTGTGTGGTATGATGTTTATTATTTACATATAGACTTACTAAGCTTAAAACTTACTCCCTTATCTTTTCCCTTATTTTATAGTGTCGAAGAGCCAGCTCGAGATACGGAGATAGTCGGAGGATCATTCACACTATCCACACATTTTGGTATAGTTAGATTTAGCATTTTGAGTATGGCATGTATAGGGACTTAGTCATTAATTGAATGTCATGTTGTTTTGGCCAAATGTGTTGGCTTATTTAAAGATGAATTCTTTTGTATAAGGCCATAGCTGATGACTCTTTCTTATTAATCCATGAAATGATGAAGTTACTCATGAATGTGCAAGTTGCATGGTTGATTAATTGGTTTAATTATGCATGAATAAGTTGGTGGCTTGATGTGGTTTATGTTTGTACAAGTTAGGGTGACAGAAAGTGCTCGACAAATAGCCTTATTCTTGTCCATACGTGTAGGCACACGGGTGTGTGTCTAGGCCATGTGCGACACACAGTCTACCCCATGGGCGTGTAGTTTGGTCGTGTCTCCTCATGCATGCTAAGTTGGCAAAACAAAATGCCCAATAGTAACCACACGAGCTGAGATACGGTCGAGTGTCTCGACCGTATAGAAGACATGACCATAGGACATGGGCATGTGCCCAGGCCGTGTGAAGTCTGCACCTGAATTTAGGAATTTAATTCGCCACATGGTCTAAGGACATGGGCGTGTGCCTTGGCCGTGTGACCTTAGTGGGTTGATGACGTTAGAAATATAATGTCAAGGTTTTTGCACACGGGCTAAGGCATGGGTGTGTCATGGCCGTGTGAGGAACATGGGCCATGAATAGGGGCGTGCGTCAGGCCGTGCGAAACCCCTGTAGGTTCGAATTTAGAAATAAATCTACACAAGTGTGGAATACGGGCATGTGATATGCCACACGGGCGTGTCCCTTCTTCTACACGGGCGTGTGGACTGTTTGATGAGAATTTTTTTAAGTTTTTCTAGAGATCTTCTAAAGAATTAAATTTGATCTTGAACTGTTCCTAAAATGTGTTTTGGGCCATATAGGCTTCATTAAGGGGTGATATGTAAGTTCATGAAAAGTTTTAACTTTGAGTGGAAAGTCATGTTTTGGATTTTGTGTGATTGCTTAATTATAAGTCTGGTAACGCCTCGTCCCTGTTCTAGTGTCGAATACAAGTAAAGGATGTTACATTAGTGGAATTAGAGCTATGGTTTAGTCGGTTCGTGGACTACCGTAGCGTGTGTGAGAGTCTAGCTATACATGCCATATATATATTATGATAGTGTGGTGACTCCTGACAATTTTAAACTGTGTTTTCATATAGTAAATGGATCCCGACCAAGCTACTAGTGATGATGCTGCTAGTAATGCTCCGGCTCCCGCACAAGGGACCGTGCCAGTAGAAAGTCGACCTGAGACATTGTGTCAGGTAGAAGAGGCTCGAGAAACCTTTCTCCACATGATGAGTAACTGGTATATTGAATTTGTTCAAGCAAATCCTAATACTCACCTCCTCCACCCCCTCCTATACCCCAATCGATCTCGTAGCTCCTCAAGGTATTGATTTGGTAAGACTGACTAAACCTCCGGTCGATAAGATTCGAAAGCAAGGGGCCGAGGAATTTAAAGCTAACATAGATGATGACCCTGAGAAAGCAGAGTTCTGGCTCGAGAATTCTATGTGGGTGTTTGATAAACTTTCTTGCACGCCCAAGAATGTTTAAAATGTGTGGTATCATTACTGAGAGACTCGGCATACTGTTGGTGGAAAATACTGACATCTATAGTTCCGAGGGAGAGAGTGACATGGGACTTCTTCTTAGAGGAGTTCTAAAAGAAATACATAAGTCAGCAATTTATCGATCAGAAATGAAATGAGTTTCTTGAGTTGAAGCAAGGCAAAATGTCTGTGGCAGAGTATGAATGTGAATTTGTTAGACTCAATAAGTATGCTCAATAATGTGTATCTACTGAAGCTAGTATGTGTAAAATATTTGAAAATGGGCTGAACGAGGATATTAGATTGTTAGTTGAGATTTTAGAATTGAAAGAATTTGTAGTATTGGTCAATAGAGCCTACAAAGCTGAATAGCTGAATAAGGAAAGGAGAAAAGCTATGAGTGAGGCTCGAGATGCAAGGAAGAGGCCGATGAGTAAGTTTTCCAATCCCAATTAAAGAGGTCCAAAGAAATAAACCCTCGGACAACCACTTTAGTTGGGTATTCACACTGGGATCTTGGTAAAATGTATTCGGGCTCTAGAGTTCAAGCCACCTCGATGGAAAGTGTGGGTAATGTGAAGTCAAATAAACCTGAGTGTCAAAATTGTGGTAGACAACATATTGGAGAGTGTTGGGGAAATAATCGAGCTTGCTACAAGTGCGGTTCACTAGACCACTTCATTCAAAACTATCCTGAGATAGATAAGAAAGACAGAAAACAAGAAGTGAGAGCGAGTAATACCCCTTCGAGGGGTAGACCACAGAGGAACCCAGAAAGTGGGGCTAGCAGTAAAGGTGCGCCTAGAGATGCTATTGTAAGATCGGAGGGTAGAGTGCCTGTAAGGACTTATATCATACAAGCTCGTGAGGATGCATCATCCCCCGAAGTGATTACGAGTATATTCTCTCTTTACGATACTAATTTCATTGCTTTAATTGACCCCGGATCCACTCTTTCTTATGTTTTTTTGACCTTGGTAAATAGTAAGAAATTACCTGTTGAATTGACTAAATTTGTGATTAAAGTGTCAAATCTTTTAGACAAGTATGTGTTAGTAGATAAGGTTTGTGGAAATTATCCTTTGACAATTCAAGGTCACTATTTTTTAGCTAATTTGATGTTGTTGCCATTTGACGAGTTTGAGGTTATTTTGGGCATGGATTGGTTGACATTACATGATGCTAAGGTAAATTGTAGACAGAAAACTCTTGAGTCGAAATATGAAAATGGTGAGACTCTTTGGGTTGAAACAGATAACTCAAATAAGATGCCTGTGGTGATTTTATACATGTCTGCTCAGAAGTGTATGTGGAGAGGGTGTGAATCATACCTTGCGTATGTGTTGAATACTAAGATGACTGAGTCAAAGCTTGAATCTGTGCCAGTAGTTTGTTTGTTTTCAGATGTATTCCCAGAGGAATTACCTGGGTTGCCTCCGATTAGAGAAATTGAGTTTGCTATTGATATGGTACTCGGGACGGCACCGATCTCCATTGCTCTGTATAAAATGGCTCCGATTGAATTAAAAGAATTAAAGGCTCAGTTATAAGATTTGACCAATAAGGGATTCGTTAGACCAATTTTTTCTCCCTGAGGTGCTCCTGTATTATTTGTAAAGAAAAAAGACGGAACAATAAGGCTTTGTATTGATTACCGTCAACTTAACAAGGTAACTATAAAGAACAAGTACCCATTGCCGAGGATTGATGATTTGTTCGATCAATTAAAGGGAGCAACCATTTTCTCCAAGATAGATTTAAGATCCGATTACTATCAATTGAGAGTCAAAGAATCTGATGTGTCAAAAACTTCCTTTAGAACGAGGTATGGACACTACAAATTTCTTGTGATGCCTTTCGGTCTAACTAATGTACCAGCTATTTTTATGGATTTGATGAACCAAATTTTTGGCTGTATTTGGATAAGTTTGTTGCAGTGTTCATAGACGATATATTAATTTATTCCCGAGATGAGGCCGAGCATGCCAAACACTTAAGAACGGTACTATAGACTTTACGAGAGGAGAAATTGTTTGCTAAGTTCAGTAAAAGTGAATTTTGGCTTCGTGAAGTTGGATTTCGGGGACACACAGTTTCAAGTGATGGTATTTGAGTTGATCCGAGTAAAATTTTGGCGATTGTTGATTGGAAACCACCAAAGAATATATCCGACGTTAAAAGCTTTTTGGGCTTAGCTAGGTATTATCGATGTTTTATCGATGATTTCTTCCCCGATGACTAATTTGTTGCAAAATAATGTTAAGTTTGAATGGATCGGTAGTTATTAACAAAGTTTCGAGAAGTTGAAAGCACGATTAACTAAAGCATCAGTTTTGGTAGAACCTGAGTCAGGAAAGGAGTTTGTGATCTATAGTGATGCGTCATTGAATTGTCTTGGTTGTGTGCTGATGCAAGAGAGCAAAGTAGTAGCCTATGCCTCGAGACAGCTGAAACCACATGAGAAGAACTATCCGACACATTATTTGGAATTGGCCACCATTTTTTTTGCTTTGAAATTTTGGCGTCATTATTTGTATGGTGAGAAATGCTGAATTTTACAGATCACAAAAGTTTGAAATACTTAATGAACCAAAAGGATTTAAATTTGCAGAACGGTAGTGGCTCGATTTATTGAAAGATTATGAGCTGGTGATTGATTACCATCTAGGGAATGCGAATGTGGTCACAGATTCTTTGAGCAGAAAATCCTTGTATGCTTTGAGAGCTATGAGTACGAGTTTAGTTTTGTCTAACGATGGTTCAACTTTGGCCGAGTTAAGGGATAGACCGTTGTTTCTTCAAATGATTTGTGAAGCTCAAAGGAATGATAGTGGAATGCAAGCGAAGAGAGCTCAGTGTGAATCGGGAGGTAACTCTGATTTTCAGGTTGGTCTAGATGGTTGTTTGATGTTTTGTGATAGAGTTTGTGTACCGAAAGATGATGAGTTGATTCGAAAAATTTTATATGAGGCATACAATGGTTGTTGAAGAAAAATGTATAATGATTTGAAGAAATTGTATTGGTGGCCAGGTATGAAAAGAGAAATCTTCGAGTTTGTTACAAAGTGTTTGATCTATCAACAAGTGAAAGCCAAGCATCAGGTACCTTAAGGTTTACTTCAGTCGATGAAGGTTCCCAAGTGGAAATGGGACCAAATCATGATGGACTTTGTAACTGGGCTACCCATGACTCCAAAAAAGAAATATGTTGTGTGGGTTATCATTGATAGATTAACAAAATCGACTCACTTTATACCGGTACGTATTGATTACTCACTTGACAAGTTGGCTGAGCTGTATATCGCCAAAATTGTGAGGTTACATTGGGTGCCTATATCTATTAATTCGGATAGAGACCCAAGATTTACTTCGAGGTTTTGGAAAAAGTTGCAAGAAGCCTTGGGTACAAAACTGAACTTTAGTACCGCGTTCCATCCGCAAACTGATGGTCAATCTAAAAGAGTGATTCAAGTTCTTGAGGATATGCTCCGATGCTGTGTTTTAGAATTCGAAGGTAGTTGGGAAAAATATCTACCTTTGGTTGAATTTGCCTACGATAATAGTTATCAGTCTAGTATACAGATGGCGTCGTACGAGCATTATACGGTCGCAAGTGTCGGACTCCTTTGTATTGGATCGAGCTTAGTGAGAAGCAAATTCATGGGGTTGATTTGGTTAGAGAAACTGAAGAGAAAGTGAAAGTGATTTGTGATAGTCTGAAAGCTATGTCAGATCGAAAAAAGTCGTACGCGGATTTGAAAAGAAAAGAAAAGAAATTGAGTTTCAAGTGGGTGATAAAGTATTTCTAAAAGTAACCCCGCGGAAGAAGATATTGAGATTTGGTCGAAAGGGTAAATTGAGCCCGCGATTCATGGGGCTGTAGAAGGTTATTGAGAAGATTGGACCAGTACCTTACCGGTTAGTTTTGCCGGAAGAGTTGGAGAGAATAGACAACGTGTTTCATGTGTCAATGTTGCGACGATATCGTTCCGATCCTTCGCATGTAATTCCTCGACTGAAATTAAGATACGACCGGATATGACCTATGAAGAGGAACCAATTAAAGTTGACTCGGGAGGTTAAATAGTTGAGGAATAAAAGTATAGCCTTAGTGAAAGTGTTCTGGGAAAAACATGGTGTGGAAGAGGCTACGTAGGAACCGGAAGAAGCCATGAGAGAACAGTACCCAAAACCTCTTTATTGGTAAGATTTTGAGGACGAAAATCACTAAAGGGGGAGAGTTGTAACAATCTGATTTTTGGGGCTAGTCAGAATAGTGGTTCGAACCACTAATTCGAGGTTGAAGAAATTATTTTTAATGTTATTTTATGTGTTAAAGCATAATTATATGAGTGCATGAAAATTTAGGTGAATAAATTTTAGTGATTGTATGCTTAATTATGAAAAAGGACTAAATTGCATAAAGTGCAAAAGTTTTATTTTTCAAGGTAAAGGTGTCATATAGTTATAGAATATTAAATTGGAGGTCCTTAATGTGAAAATAGGCCTTTCTAAGGGTGATAGTCTGCCATAGGGGGACAAGGGATTAAATTTGGTCAATGTTTGGTGACATTAGGTGACTAAATGAATAAAATAAGATAAAACAAGAAAGCTATCATCTTTTCCCATTTTTTTTCTTCTTCTCTTCTTCTTCCAACGAAAATATCATCAAGAGAAGGGGTTTGGAAGCTTGAAAAGTTCAGCAACTTCAACCTTTGCTAGTAAGTGATTTTGGTGATCATTCTTGTTAATTTTTGTACTTTTGGGACCCTTGTAGCATGATCTAGCTAATGAGGGGACTATTTTGCAAATTGGTTGAGAGTCTAGGGATTTTCCATGTGAGTAGTCATGTTGATTCTGAAATATTATGGAAGAAAATGAATCTTAGTGGGTTAATGAACAACTTTTGTGAAAGGATTTTTCATGAAAACTCCTAATAGGACTATTATATAAAAGTTATAAAATAGATAATAAATGTGTGAAATAATTGAAATTGTGAGTTACTATAACAGAGAATATGAATCATCTAGGCTTAGATATGTGAAAAATGAACACATTTCATTTTACAATCCTAGGGGTAAAATTGTAATTTTGTGAAAGTCTATGGGCAAAACGGTAATTTTGCCAAAGTAGAAATTTTAAAATGTATTGGTTAGTGTGGTGATTAATGAGTAAATTTTATCGCTATAAATCAAGAAGAACATAGAAACAACCTTGACCGAGGAAAAGGCAAGGTTTCGAACTAAACTTCGAATTGATATATTTTGAATCGAGGTAAGTTTATGTGTAAATGATACATCCTTTTTACTTGTGTTTTTACCTATTAATGCATTGTGTGAAATGCAAATGAATAATATTGATATTTATTAAAATTGTTGAAAATGGAAAATTCTCGGATGAACATTTGGAATAGGAAAAAAAAGATACGGATAAAATCCATGAATAAGTGATTTATGGTGCGCTGTGTGCGATACCACCTTATTATTAATATTGGTGAGCTGTGTGCGATACCACCGTAATTATCATTTTGGTGGGCTGTGTGCAATAACCGTGGTTTAATATTGGTGGGCTATGTGCGATACCACTGTAATTATCATTTTGGTGGGCTGTGTGCGATACCACCTTGTTATTAATATTGGTGGGTTGTGTGCAATACCATCTTGTTATTGATTAATAGTGGGCTATGTGCGAAACCACCGGGTATCTAGTATTATTCCAAAGTGTTCATCGAAAAACTTTTTCTAAGTGAAATTACATGTGGCTTTGTGGTGATAAGTGCAGGGTATAAGTGCATGTAAATGTGAGCAATGTTTTATGATATGTGTTTGGGATGTGGTAAGATCTTAAATGAGTAAGTATGATTATGAGGATCTGAATTGTTTTTACTTAGTATATAATGTTCTTGATTGATAAGTGTGTGGTATGATGTTTATTGTTTACATATAGACTTACTAAGCTTAAAGCTTACTCCTTTATCTTTTCCCTGTTTTATAGTGTTGAAGAGCCAGCTCGAATACAAAGATAGTCGGAGGATCATCCACACTATCCAAACATTTTGGTATAGTTAGATTTATCATTTTGAGTATGGCATGTATAGGGACTTAGTCGTTAATTGAATGTCATGTTGTTTTGGCCAAATGTGTTGGCTTATTTAAAGATGAATTCTTTTGTATAAGGCCATAGCTGATGGCTCTTTCTTATTAATCTATGAAATGATGAAGTTACTCATGAATGTGAAAGTTGCATGGTTGATTAATTGGTTTAATTATGTATGAATGAGTTGGTGGTTTGATGTGGTTTATGTTTGTACAAGTTAGGGTGACAGAAAGTGCTCGAAAAATAGTCTTATTCTTGTCCACACGGGTAGGCACACGGGTGTGTGTCTAGGCCATGTGCGACACAGGGTCTGCCCATGGTCGTGTGTCACCATGCATGCTAAGTTGGCAAAACAAAATGCCCAATAGTAACCACACGGGTTGAGATACGGCTGAGTGTCTCGACCGTGAGGAAGACATGGCTATAGGACATGGGTGTGTGCCCAGGCCGTGTAAAGTCTGCACCTGAATTTAGGAATTTAATTCACCACACGGTCTAAGGACACGGACATGTGCCTTGGCCATGTGACCTTAGTGGGTTGATGACGTCACAAATAGAATGTCAAGGTTTTTGCACACAAGCTAAGGCATGGGCTTGTCATGGCCGTATGAAGGACACAGGCCATGGAGACGGGCGTGCGTCAGGCCATGCGAAAACCCCTGTATGTTCGAATTGAGAAATAAATCTATACGGGTGTGGAACACGAGCATGTGATATTCCACACGGGCTTGTGGACTGTTTGATGAGAATTTTTCTAAGTTTTTCCAGAGATCTTCTAAAGAATTCAATTTGATCTTGAACTGTTCCTAAAATATGGTTTGGGCCAGGTAAATGTAGGTTTATGAAAAGTTTTAAATTTGAGTGAAAGGTCATGTTTCGATTTTGTATGATTGCTTGTGTATAAGTTTGGTAACACCTTGTACCCTGTTTCGGCGTCGAATACGAGTAAGGGATGTTACACTTTTATTCCAACATTCTCCAAAATGTCGTCTCCCACACTGTTGACACTCGGGTTTGTTATTTCTCACACTTTCAACACTCGAGATAGAAGTAGCTTGAGTTTTAGGATTCACATGTTGATTTCCACAATCTCTATTCTGGTATCCCACTGATGCATTTGATTGACTATACGAATCTAGGGATTTCTTTGATGAAGAATGATAAGGTTTATTCATTGGTCTTTTCTTCGAATCTCTAGCTTTTGAATCAACTTTCTTCTTTTCTTGGCTAAAGTCTTCAACTTTACAAGCCCGATCGACTAACACCACAAATTCTTTCAAATCAAAAATCCCAACCAAAAGTTTAATGTCCTCGTTCAACCCGTTAACAAACTGCTTGCACATAATCTCTTCAGTGGAAACATACTCCCAAGTGTATTTGCTCAACCATACAAATTCTCTTTCATATTATATTACAGTCATACGGCCTTGCTTCAGTTTTAAAAACTCTTTATGCTTTTGATCCAGAAATCGTTGACTGATATATTACTTTCGAAACTCAATCTAAAAGAACTCCAGGTGACTCTCTCTCTCTCTCGGCACCACTGATACCAACATATTCCACCACCGAAATGCACTGTCCCTCAAAAATGATATGGAACATTTTAAACATTCAGTCGGTGTGCAAGATAGCTCAACAAACACTCGAATCGTATTTTCAAGCCAAAACTCAGCTCTCTGAAGATCATCATCAACATTAGCTCTAAACACTTTAGCCCCATGTTTACGAATCTTATAAATGAGAGGCTTGTTCAATCTTAAAAGCTCGACTCTTTGAGAAGCTACAGGAACCAGTTGGGGATTAAGAGGGGGTGGAGGTTGTTGAGCAGCCGGGTTCGTGCGAATATATTGAGTGAACCACTCATTCATCATTTGGAAGAAGGCTTCTTTAGCCTCTCCTCCCTAGCTGCCCGTTACGGGTTTAGAATCAGATGGCGCTGTCCCTTGAGCGGAAGTGGGTGCAATACTTTCAACTTCATCGGCTATAGCTCAATTAGGATCCATTTACTATATGAACACACATTTAAAAATGTCATGATTCATCACACTATCATAGCTTATATATGGCATTTATAGCTAGACTCTCACACATGCTATGTTTGTCCTAGAATCGACTAAAGTGTAGCTCTGATACCAATAATTGTAACACCCATCACCCGTATTCAACGCCTAAATAGGGTTACGGAGCATTACCGAACTTAAAACACATTTTAAACATAGTTTTATCATACAATTAATCAATACAAACAATCATCATTCAATCTCAATCAATATGTCCCTATGACGAGCCTACGAGGCCCTAAACATGCTTTAGGAGTGGTTCGAGACTAAACTGATAACTAAAGAAACTTTCACGAACTTTGAAAATTTTTCTTAAAATAAGGGACACACGCCCGTGTGGCCAGGCCGTGTGTCTCACACGGCAACCAAACACGCCTGTGCCACTGGCCGTGTGAACATTCGAAATGGGAGCACATGGTCGTGTCCAGCCCGTGTCCTACCCCGTATCTACACAAGTGAACTTATTGGCTTGGGTCACACGGCCAACCACGCACACGTGTGTCTAGCCCGTGTGCCCTGTGAAGTGGCCACACATGCCTGTATACTAGTGTAACATCCCCAAACCCGGCCCACAAGCCCTGACCGGATCTGGTTTTGTCACTGCGGAAGAACGGTTGAAAATCTATTGACTTTAGCATTAAACATAAAAATTTGTCAACTTTTAAAATAGTGTTTATTTAAAAGTATAAGTAAACTTGACATTATAAGATGTCCAAATTAAAAACTTTATTAACTTATATTTATTGAACAAATAGGTTGCTAAAATAAAACCATTTTCACATTGTAATTCAAATTAATCAAACCATAATTAAAATGATAATAAAATGATTCCAAAAATAAATAAAAGGCCCTTATTACAATCAATATTTAAACCAAACACTTAATATAAATAAGCTTAAAATAGTCAAAATATCTTCTTCGCATGGGCCACCCCTGTCCTCTCCGAACCCGGTCCAACCTTACGCATCACCGAAATGGTTAAGAAATAATTGGGTGAGTCCACAAACTCAGTGCATAATCATAACACATATTTCCACATGTATGGGCTTGGCCCATAACCATACAATCCACGAACCATTCATGCAATCATGCATCACAACCCAACCTAGATCCACCCATACGCCAACCTTAGCAGACTCCCTGCTCAAGGCCGTGGCTAATCCACCGATCACAACCGAGTGATCCCACATATCCTACCTCAATAAACCTGCTGCACAAGGCCGTGGCTGAGCCACCGATCACATCGTGATCCCAACAGTAATCCATCTACAGTGATGCACTTAGCTATCAACCGCCGAGATGGGCACCTAGCCAACATCTCCCTTGATGAAGCACACAGCTAACCATCAAGCGCTAATGTAGCACGAGGCTAACATTAGACCACGTACATCAATGTGTACACCCTTCCTTCCTCCATCCAATTCAAATCCCATGCAAGTATGTAAATGCCACATGTTAAGTCATCATATAAAATAAGCATACATCCCATACCATTACCACATCAAATTTATAGATGTAACATAACAACATAATATCACCAACTTACTCACCTGATATCCGATTACCCAAAACAAGGGTATTCACCACCTAAGCCATTATGATCGGCTATCACACATCATTCATATACATAAGCATTAGCAAGCAATTAACCGAAGAAATAGTGCGATGATTACGCACCTTAACACTTGCACTTCTAAACTTTCGATCCCAATGCTATCGCTTAGCGAAACAACAGCTATCTTCCTATAACTATCACCTGCTGCTGGCCCACACCCCAGTGGCCAATCTCGAACTGCCGAGACAGCTCTCCTCTTGAACTTCAGAACAGGAGCTTTCCCTTGCCCACCTTGACTGGTATTGGCCTCCATCAAAACGCTTAATCAGAACAACGGTTAACCCCCAAGTCATAAACTAGGTATCAAATCTTAATAAATATTCCTTACCAACTCAACTTGAATCCGAAAAGGGTCTCTGCGCTAGGCTCTTCTCCCTACAATCGGCCTTAGCACATAACGAGAGAACACTTAGGGCCATTCGACCAAGACAAGAATCCATAACACAAGGAAACTATCGCACCCTTACCTTGTTAATCGCTCCCTTTTCTCTAACCAAGAATCGCCACCACAAGAAAGTAAGGTCCGGCTCCGGACTTGTAACCAACGAGAGAGAATGGGAGAATGGATGATTGGCAAGGCCCTAGATGGTGTTGGGATATTCGCAATGGCGGAGTTTTAGAGGTGATTTAGGCTCAAGTGAAATGGAGAGAAAAGAAGTCGGCTAAGTGACCACAAGTTTTGGCCAAAGCAAGCAGTGAGGAGGAGGCGTTTTAGTGTGGTAGAGAATGGGAAGAAAATGGATGGAGGCTTAAGAAGGAAACTAAGATTGACAAGGGACCAAAGGAATTGGCACATAAAAGAAATAGGGGACAACTTTCAAGAGAGAACAAATGGTAAAAGGTGGCCAAAGGTGAGCACCCCTATTTATACTACTAAATCTGCACCCACCTAACACCCTCCAAGAAAACCAAAATGCCCCCTAGCTTCCCAAAACCGCCACTAACTCAACCCCTCTCAAAATCCCAAGATTTTCTCCTATCTTTACTCTACACCCATCTTTCAAACCTTTTTCAAATTAATTCCAACTCATCTCTTCTCCTAGCCACTCATTCAAAACACTTTGAACAGGTCAAAATCCTCCTTTTAAGTGCCTTGGCCGAATCCAACTCTCCCCCTGTGCTCATGACGCAAAAACAAACCAAAATGCTACATTTGCAGCTCAAACCTGAGACCCCTTCCTCTTACAAGTGGCGTCACTTCACCATGCTCTAAGTGGCGCCTACCTTGCCACTCTGCCAAGCCATTCCTTGTGTCTTAAGCTCCCAAACAATTCTCTTAAGACCCCTAAAGCAAAGCTCCCTTCTTACCACTTAAAATTCCATAATTCCTTAAGCCATCACCTACCTTCCCGGGGTTCTCCAATCCCCTTAAAACTTGCCCAAACACACAAAAAGCCTACCAACACCGAGATATGCACTAAATGCATAACCCCCAGAACCAGGGTGTTACAATTCTACCCTCCTAAAAAATAATTTCATCCTCGAAATTACTTGGCTAGACTAACACCATACTACGCTATTGCTGCGCACTCTGATCTTAGAGAGCTATCATAATTCCTAGGTATAGTATCTAAGTCCACACTCAAGGTTCTAAATACTTCACTAGCAACGAAGACAAACTGCCACTATAGCGAACAAAACAATAGAGAATATTCTAGGCATAAGAAACTTACCCGCTGACACTTCCGGCACATCACTATCCTCTCTCCGACGGACTGCATAGACCAGACCTGGCTGCCTTGCCTCAGTGCCACCATTACCGCGGCCTAAAGCTCCACGGCCTCGACCGAAACCATTACCTCCATGGTTCGGACCACGACCCCTTGTCGCCTGCTGACCACCTCTGCCCGGCTGCACATAACCTTGGCCTACTGTCCGAGTCCTATTCGGATCCTGGGGACAATCCTTAATCAGATGAGACTTGGACTTGCATCTGAAGCATTCTCGAACTCGATTCCAGCACTCGCCAACATGATACCTTCCACACTGAGCACACGGATGATCTGGGTTCCCCGCAACTGGCTTAGAAATACGATCAGAAGTCTCAACCCTCGGTCTTTTCTAAAATCTCTCAAATGATTCAGACGGACCCGAACTCCTCTTATCCCAGTTTCTTTCTCTATCTCTATTCTGCCTCTCAATCCTCTTGACCTCCTCAGCTATCCAAGCTTTCTCCACTAACACAATGAAGTCTCTTTCTCGTTCTTGAAGCAATCAAAACCCAACTCATCCATGACCCATCTTCAAATCGGCGCATCTCTCATAATCCGTAGCCACGATGCCCCGAGTATACCGACTCAAGCAGAAACTCACCTCGTACTCGCTATTGACTTGCCTCCTTGTACCAAATTGAGGAACGCCTTCTCCGAGCATCCACATAGCTCGCTCCGACATACTTTCCTTCAAACTTGATCTTAAAGTAACCCTAGTCCACTCGATCGGCAGGGCACTTTTCTTAACGATGAGCCACCAGCTGGTAGGCCTCATCTCGCAACAACGAAACAGCACCCTTAAGCTTCTCCTCTGCGATTAAATCCAAGTCGTCCATAATCCTTTCAAGCGCCTCAAGCCGAGATTCTACCACGTCGAGCTACCCAGACACTCCTCACGAAAACTTGGCTCCATTCGACCTAAGTCTTTCGACCACCGACTTCCGAGTTCCATTGCCCACATTGGCTCTCGCCACTCTCGAGCACCATGACATAGCCTCACGATCTTGCATCGTCTCCTCTGTCGATCACGATGTTCAACCTCAACGGTGGTGGCGGCACATCACTCTCGACCCATGGCGGACCTACCGGTTCGATCATCGCCATCCGCCTCTACCATGTCCACGAGTATTGTGACCACGCCCCCTAGAACTCATATCTGGCACCTCGGTTTAGTCTGATTTAAGAAATTTTTATGCATTAGACATTTTGTTCCATTGATTAATCACGAGCAAAATTTTATGAAAAGAAGTTTCCGAGAGTGGTTCTTTCGATCAATCAAAGTTTCATCTAAAGTTCTCTATTCTAATTCAAACATTCACATTCTTCACTAAAGACACATTCATTCATCCCTGCCACCTTCTAGAGCATTTCCAACCCAGGGGTAAATTTGTCATTTTCCTATAGGGGTATTTTGGTAATTTTGTCAATTAGAGTAATTATGTAAATTTCCAAAGTCGAGGTACTATTTTGAAATACAAGATTTTTGAGTACTTTTGCAAACTAAAAAGTTTAACTGAAATTGGGGTAATCTGAAATTTTAAAACCAAGGATATTTTCGTAATTTTATCAAGGGGTATTTTAGTAAGTTTCCAAAATCGGGGTATCTTAATATTTTGAAAACTCGAGATTTTGGTATTGCACAAAGTAAAAATCATTTTATCAAAAGTTGGGGGTGGTATGGTAATTTTATAATCTGAGGGCATTTTGTAATTTTGCCACTAGGGCATTTTTAAATTTTGTAAATTGAGAAAACATCTTTCAAAATCAAATTTAGGGTTTACAATCCAAAGAGTAAATTTGAAGATTTTAAAACTAAGGGTTTTAAAACAATAAGGCTAATCCTTTCGGGTTTTAGTAATCGGTTTAGCTTTATGAATAAGTCCTCTTGGTTAAGGTGAACCGTAGTAGCTACACACGGTAGGATTCGAGTAAAGAGGAGGTGAGTCGCTAGGACTGCTTAAATACCAAGCTCTTCTTGAATACCAATCCTAGACATGCGTCTGATGGTTACCACACCTTAACTCGGTGACTAACTTCACGAGTTTGTTTAGTAATCTTTAAGTCTTATGCATATGTTTGAGTAGACTAATCCTAGGGTCCAAAAGCCTTAATATTCTAATCTACGAGCCCAATCAAGCCCATAATAAATCACACAAACAAATTACTTCAAAAGCTAGAAGTACTTACCTGGTGGACTTCGGGTTGGAGGTACAGGTGCCATGCCAGAATAACCTGAAAAATTTCTTAAAAGCCCATATTTTCGAAAAGCCCATTCTTGAAAACATTTGTGAACCCAAAACCCCCAAAGCCGAGTTTTGAACCTGGCTCTGATACCAATTTGTAACATCCCCAAACCTGGCCCACAAGCCCTGACTGGATCTGGTTATGTCACTGCGGAAGAACGGTTGAAAATCTATTGACTTTAGCATTAAACATAAAAATTTGTCAACTTTTAAAAATAGTGTTTATTTAAAAGTATAAGTAAACTTGACATTATAAGATGTCCAAATTAAAAACTTTATTAACTTATATTTATTGAACAAATAGGTTGCTAAAATAAAACCATTTTCACATTGTAATTCAAATTAATCAAACCATAATTAAAATGATAATAAAATGATTCCAAAAATAAATAAAAAGGCCCTTATTACAATCAATATTTAAACCAAATACTTAATATAAATAAGCTTAAAATAGTCAAAATATCTTCTTCTGCATGGGCCACCCTGTGTCCTCTCCGAACCCGGTCCAACCTTACGCATCACCTGAAATGGTTAAGAAATAATTGGGTGAGTCCACAGACTCAGTGCATAATCATAACACATATTTCCACATGTATGGGCTTGGCCCATAACCATACAATCCATGAACCATTCATGCAACCATGCATCACAGCCCAACCTAGATCCACCCATACGCCAACCTTAGCAGACTCCCTGCTCAAGGCCGTGGCTAATCCACCGATCACAACCGAGTGATCCCACATATCCTACCTCGGCAGACCTGCTGCACAAGGCCGTGGCTGAGCCACCGATCACATCGTGATCCCAACAGTAATCCATCTACGGTGATGCACTTAGCTATCAACCGCCGAGATGGGCACCTAGCCAACATCTCCCTTGATGAAGCACACAGCTAACCATCAAGCGCTAATGTAGCACGAGGCTAACATTAGACTATGTACATCAATGTGTACACCCTTCCTTCCTCCATCCAATTCAAATCCCATGCAAGTATGTAAATGCCACATGTTAAGTCATCATATAAAATAAGCATACATCCCATACCATTACCACATCAAATTTATAGATGTAACATAACAACATAATATCACCAACTTACTCACCTGATATCCGATTACCCAAAACAAGGGTATTCACCACCTAAGCCATTATGATCGGCTATCACACATCATTCATATACATAAGCATTAGCAAGCAATTAACCGAAGAAATAGTGTGATGATTACGCACCTTAACACTTGCACTTCTAAACTTTCGATCCCAATGCTATCGCTTAGCGAAACAACGACTATCTCGCCTATAACTATCACACTCTCATGGCCCACACCCCGGTGGCCAATCTCAAGCTCACGAGATAGCTCTCCTCTTGAACTTCGGAACAGGAGCTTTCCCTTGCCCACCTTGAGTGGTATTGGCCTCCATCAAAATGCTTAATCAGAACAACGGTTAACCCCCAAGTCATAAACTAGGTATCAAATCTTAATAAATATTCCTTACCAACTCAACTTGAATCCCAAAAAGGGTCTCCTGCGCTAGGCTCTTCTCCCCTACAATCGGCCTTAGCACATAACAGAGAACTCTTAGGGCCATTCGACCAAGACAAGAATCCATAACACAAGGAAACTATCGCACCCTTACCTTGCTAACCGCTCCCTTTTCTCTAACCAAGAATCGCCACCACAAGAAAGTAAGGTTGACCCGGACTTATAACCAACGAGAGAGAATGGGAGAATGGATGATTCGACAAGGCCCTAGATGGTGTTGGGATATTCAGCAATGGCAGGTTTTAGAGGTGATTTAGGCTCAAGTGAAATGGAGAGAAAAAGAAGTCGGCTAAGTGACCACAAGTTTGACCAAAGTAAGCAGTGAGGAGGAGGCGTTTTAGTGTGGTAGAGAATGGGAAGAAAATGGATGGAGGCTTAAGAAGGAAACTAAGATTCGATAAGGGACCAAAGGAATTCGGCACATAAAAGAAATAGGGGGACAACTTTCGGCAAGAGAGAACAAATGGTAAAAAGGTGGCCAAAGGTGAGCACCCCCTATTTATACTACTAAATACGGCACCCACCTAACACCCTCCAAGAAAACCAAAAATGCCCTCCCCTAGCTTCCCAAAATCGGCCACTAACTCAACCCCTCTCAAAATCCCAAGATTTTCTCCTATCTTTACTCTACACCCATCTTTCAAACCTTTTTCAAATTAATTCCAACTCATCTCTTCTCCTAGCCACTCATTCAAAACACTTTGAACAAGTCAAAATCTTCCTTTTAAGTGCCTTGGCCGAATCCAACTCTCCCCCCTTGCTCATGACGCAAAAACAAACCAAAATGCTGCATTTGTAGCTCGAACCTAAGACCCCTTCCTCTTACAAGTGGCGTCACTTCACCATGCTCTAAGTGGTGCCTACCTTGCCACTCTGCCAAGCCATTCCTTGTGTCTTAAGCTCCCAAACAATTCTCTTAAGACCCCTAAAGCAAAGCTCCCTTCTTACCACTCAAAATTCCATAATTCCTTAAGCCATCACCTACCTTCCCGGGGTTCTCCAATCCCCTTAAAACTTGCCCAAACACACAAAAAGCCTACCAACACCCGAGATATGCACTAAATGCATAACCCCCAGAACCAAGGTGTTACAACTAGGCTGTGTCAAACCTGTAGGGTATACTAACTTATGCAACACGGCCAAGTCACATGCCCGTGAGCTAGGCCGTGTGCCAATTAAGGGGTATACTTACTTGTACCATACGGTCGATCACACACCTGTGTGTGAGACCGTGTGGAGCATACTAACTTCAATTTAATTTCAACACCAGGGGACATATGGCCGTGTAACATATTCATGTGTCACACAGGACTAAGACACACGCCCGTGTCTCTGCCATGTGGACAAAAATAACCTATTTGCCAAGCCATTTTGCCACCTCGTTTTGTACACACCTTCATTTACACAAATGATACCAAATCATAGCATAATATGCAATCTAAAACAACCAAGCCAAGCATAAATCCTACCATTTCAATACTGACCAATTCAAAGCACATAAATACCACAATATGTTGTCTTAATTCATATAAATTCTTGTCTTCTCAAGTCATCAAAATGACCATTATCAAATATGCAATATATGGCCTAATTTCACAAGCATACCTATATCCACAAATCATCAATTTACCATTTATGGTACCTATTATCATCAATCATTACATAACTATCAACCAACTCAATTTACAAGACATAATTATTTATATATGCACATTATTCAAACATACCAAACAAACTAAAAATAATCCATCACATATAGCTATATATACAAGCCAAAACATAAACATTTACAAGCCAATTTAAATGGTCAATATCCATAACAAAACATAGACAAAATGACTCAAAATCCCAATACATGCCATATACTTAATATACCAAAGTTAAAAGATACCAAGTGATAGGTGATACTGTAACATCCCGAAATAGGGCCTAAACGGAACAGTGGTTGCAAAACCATGAATCGAGCTATAAAAGTTTATTATAATTAATTATTATGATTTACCAAGTGGTTAAATACATGTGTTAAAGTATTGATAAGAAATTTTATTGATTTCATGCTTAAATTGCCTATTAGGACTTGTTTGCAAAAATTGCTAAATAGGGGTCCTAATTTATAGAGTACTTGATTGAAATGGGGGTTTGAAGTAGGAGTCCTTAAATGGTAATTATACCATTATATTTTCATGGACAAAAATGGACATATATAGGTAGAAAGAACCAAAGTTTTTAATGAAGGGTAATTTAGTCATTTGGTAATAAAAAGAAATTAAAAAGGGAAAAAGATGGCAAAATATGCTCATCTTCTTCATTAGGCCGAATTTTCAAGTGTTCACCATAGCTAGGGTTTGTTTCAAGCTTCCAATCTCCACAGTAAGTGATTCCAAGCCCCGTTTTTAATGTTCTTTACATTTTTGAAGCCCCGGTAGCTCGGTTTAGCTTATTCTATTAATAATTCATGCTAGGGTTCATATTTGGAAAAATACCCATAGGTGAAATTTATTTATTTTGATGTTTTATGATAGAATATGAAGTCTGAAATTATGTTAAACAACTTTTGCTAAGTGATTTTAAGTGAAAACGAGTAAAACGGCTTAATCGGTAAAAAAACCTAATGTTCGTAAGTACATGTTAGAATGAGAATTTGATGTTGTCATAGAAGGAAAAATGATCAGCATGCCATAAACATAAGAATAAGGGATAAAGTATAATTTTCGAGCTTTGGGGCAAATGTGTAAATATGTAAAAGTTTAGGGCAAAATTGTAATTTTGCCAAAGTTAGACTTAAGGCCTGTTTTGATAAATGTAAGTATTAAATAAGCTAAATTTTCTATTATAGATCAAGAAGAATGAAATTCGGAGTTAGATCGGGGAAAGAAAAAGATAGTGGACTAAATCGATATAGTTTATCGTATTTTGTTTCGAGGTAAGTTTGCGGTAAATAAATGCATATTCTATTATTTTACATTTGAAACTATTAAATTCCAGCATTTACATATTTATTCTATAAATTTATCATTTAAAGACTCAAGCATGAATTGACGAAGGAGCAATCTCAGAATGTCCCGGTTGAACCTTAAGAATGTGTAGGATACAAATGTCATGACATTAGGGTTTAAGGAAATCATGTAAGACCATGTCAAGCATGGCATTGATAAGTTACTATAAGGCAAAGGTCCCATGAAAGACCATGCCAAGGCATGGCATTGGTGAATTTATAAGGCAAAGGTCCCATGTAAGACCATGCCAAGGCATGGCATTAGTGAGTTCATAAGGCAAGGATACCACGTAAGACCATGTCAAGACATGCCAATGGTTAAGTTTCACAAGGAAAGGTACCCGCGTATCCTTAGTATTCCAAGTGGTTTAACAGGAAAAATTTAAAGAGTATACCAAAGGAAAGGTAAGACGAGTTCAAGCTAAAAAGGTACAGGTAAGAATTTAAGACTTAAGTATATTAAGTTAAAGGCTTATATAATTTTGGTAAGAAAAGAATATGATAATACATTAAGAATGTTGTTATTTATTTACATGCAAACTTACTAAGCTTAATGCTTACTCCCATTCCTTTCTTTCTTTTCATAGTTTTACAAGCCAACTCGGGGATCATAAGGACGTCGGAGATTGTTACACACTATCAAAGGATTATATTGGTATTTTGTGACTCGAATGTTTTAAGTTATGGCATGTATAGGGACTTAGCCATTTTGTGTGTATGACCTTATGATATGGCTTAATATTGGCTTGTAAATGTTTGGTAATGATTAGCTATTAAAATGGTTAATTAAGAACATGTTTTGGATGTTATGTAATACCTAGTTGATAGTTATTTTAAAAATTATGTAATTATATGCAGGGGAACAGTTTGGACAACAGCAGTGACGTGATTTTGAAAAATCACCAAAAATAGTAGAAATAGAATTAGGTTGTGCATGAGATATATAATTAAATCTTATTGAGTCTATTTTTATATAAAAAAACTTTGTAGGAAAAAGAATTTTATATTATGAGATAATTGATTTTTAGTGAAGAGAGGTCAAAACTGTCAAACTGTGTAATAGGGGAGACTTTAACTAATAAAATGTACTAATTTGCCATACCAAAAATTCTGGAAAAATTATAATAAGAAGATATATGAGTCTATTTTTAAGGAAAATTTACAGATCTATATTTCGAGTTTCGTAACTCGAGTTATAGTTAATTTAGTGAACATGACTCAGATGGACAGTTTCAATTTTTATGCCCCGATCTAGTAAGTTAAGTCTAGTAATGCCTCGTGCTCGACTCCGGCAACGATCCCGGGTAAGGGGTGTTACAGATACTGTGAAACGATCTTGGATGATCCCTGAATCCGAGCTAGCTTCGATATCACTATAAAACACCGGAAAATACACAAAATAAGCTATAAAGCTTAGTAAGCTCGTATGAAATAAACTTAATACAATCACATAAGTATAATTCAATAATTTGAATACAACATGTAGCTTATATTAGCTAACAAACCTTTCAAATACTCATTCACAAAACTATATACTTCCTTCATCATTTTCTCAATTCAATACTAAATTCGTTTATACACATACTTGTACCATCTCATACAATTCTCATACACATTCTCGTCTTTCATTTGCCCGTTGAACCGTTCGGAATAGAAGTCAGATACTCAAGGTTCTCACACGATAAGTACCTATACCATGGCTCGAAGCCACCAAATCAAGGTAATTTATCCAAAATACTGATATCATGGCCCAAAGCCAAATTAGACGATATGCATGGCCGAAGCCAAATCGTTTTATCTCGCACCTGAAGTGCTATATCATGGCCCAAAGCCAACTCACTGTATCCCCTAATGACATGTCACTAGCATCCTAAACTATTCCTGAGGTTCAACAGGGATTTCGAATGTCGAATCATCGTCGAAACATTATCGTTCATATCCACAGTTTCATATTCACAATTCATGCAATATCAAAGCATATAAATTACATTTGTATTGAAATTTACCACATACAAACTTACCTCGAATGTGGAAACAACAAAATAAATCGATTACTCGATAACTTTCGTTTTTCTCCGATCTAGATCCAAATTTTAATTTTTTTGATCTAAATATATTCGAAATTAACTTATTTAATCATCTATTTATTCAATTCAATGCATAATATACTTTAGGGTTATTTTACACATTTTCCCTAAACTTTCACATTTTTCACGATTTAGTCCTTGGTTCATAAAATCACAAATTAATGAAATTCCAGTTATACCCATGCTAGCCGAATTACTATAATGCTCCTAGCAGCCCATATTTTTCATTTTTTTCACAATTTAACCACTAACTTTACACATTTCTCAATTTAATCCCTATTTTACATTTTCATTAAAATCTCTTTACAAAACTTGTTTAACTATCAACAAGCATTCAAAATCTATCATCAATCATCAAAACTCATACATATTCATCAATGGCATCTTTCAAAATCTTTAACAGTTTTGCAAAATAGTCCCTGGGGTAGCTTGTAACACCCCTTACCCGTATTCAACGCCAGAACAGTACAAGGCATTGCCGGACATTAACACAAGCAAACATACATTTTCGAGTCATAAATTTTCCATTCAAATTAAAAATTTTCATATACATTCATATCATCCCTAAAACGAGCCTACGAGGCTCAATTCATGCTTTGGAAGTGGTTCAGGACTAAACCGAGAACTTTAGAAAATTTTACAAAACTTAGAAAAATTTTCATGTTACATGGCTCATACGGCCATGTGGTCCAAGGGACACGTCCGTGTGACCTTTAGACATGCCCATGCTATAAGTCGTGTTCAATTTAGGGTTCTCTCTAACTTGTTCCACACGGTCGTGCCACACGTTCTGTGCTAGGTCATGTAGCATATACTACTGAGACACACGCCCGTGTCTCTGCCCGTGTGCTCAATTCTTGACTTTTTTTTTTGCAACAATTAAGGTGTAGAGGACACATGGCCAGTTCACATGCCTTTGGGACAGACCATGTGTCACACACGGCCATGTGTCTACCCGTGTGGACAAAAATAAGGTTATTTACCAAGCCATTTTGCCACTCTCACTTGCACTCATCTACAGAACATCACATAGCACAAATTTAAGCATATAAGAGCAACTAAACCATCACAACCAAGACAATAACATGCCATTCTCATGCCATTATTTATCATGCTTAGAACATCAAACTCTCCGCACCAAATCATGTAAGATTCCACATATACAAACATTTCACATTCTTGTCATAAATCATATTTCTATCATTCACCAAGTATACCATATTCATATCACCAGATACATTAGCACATATATATATCTATACTTAGGCTGACAACATGGCCAAGTATCAAAATAAGCCTTTGATAATCATAAGCCAACACATTGGCTACAATCATAATGACACATTTAACAAAATGACTAAGTCCCCATACATGCCATAGACTTAAAATACTTGAATTCATTTATACCCAAAATGATAGCTTGATAGTGTGATAAGATCTCCGGCAAACTCCAATCCGAGCTAGCTTAATAACCCTATAAGACATTGGAAAGGAATGGGGTAAGCTATATATATATCTTAGTAAGTCCGTATAAAAGTAATAAGCAACTTTTACCAATCATTTACCAAGTCTGGTAATATAAACACAAGATAATATAAATTGCTATAAAACTCACAGTTATAATTTATTTAGTCACACTATTTGCTCTATCAATTTGCAAACATATTTTAACATGTTTTGACATTAGCCTAATAACCGTAATCTCTCCATTATAACAAATTACCACAATCAACCAATCATTTCATGCCTCATAATAAACATGCTCATTAATTACTAGTATTCACCTCTCAAGCATATACTTTAACATCTTTCAATTGTTTAAAACTCATATATTTTCATACTTCCATAATCATTTTAATAGGCAATTATGCCAATCTTTCCTTTTTCTCATATCTGATAAATCACAATTTGCATGAATAAAACATGCTATATCATAACTCAATTTGGCCCGAAAGCCAATCACATAATTGTCAACTGAATTTATCATGAATTTCATACATCACAAGCATTAACCAATAATCACAATTCTCACAAATCATTCTCATGGAAATCATGAACTCACAATTTCATGAAGTCAATACTTACAAAATTTACATACATACCTGTATCAATTCATAATACTTACATACTCTTTCTCTTCTTTGACATACCCGTTGAATTTCCCATTGAACCATTTGGAATACTAAAGGATACTCGGGGATCTCATACACACAGTACCGTACCAATGCCATATCCCAGATATGGTCTTACATGTAATTTAGTATCGATGCCAATAGCCCAGCATAGTCTTACACGAAATCTCATATCGATGTCATATCCCAGATATGGTCTTACACAAAGTCTCATATTGATGCCATATCCCAAATATGGTCTTACACATAATCTCGGTAACTCTAATGTCATGACATTTATATCCTATCTATTCCTAAGGTTCAATCGGGACTTTCGCTGTACCGAATCTCTATCGGTCATTTCTGTAGTATCGTACTCAATAGCATTCACATTTCATTTCAATAATATAAAATTTACCATAATTATATCAATTAAGCATCTATACACAGATAATTTAATGCTTATTAAACATACGAACTTACCTCGGCGTAAAAACGGCAAAAAGGACTAAATCGTTAAATACTAGCTTTCCCCCGTTCTAGGTTCGAACCTCATTTTTTTTCTTGATCTATAATATCACATTTAACTTATTCAATCATTATACTATTCAAATCAGCCCAAAATCACATTATGGTAAAAATTATATTTTTTCCCCTAAAGTTTGACATTTTTACAATTTATTCCCTAGGCTCGTAAAATGAAATATACTCAATTTCTTCAATACCCATGCCTAGATGAACCTTATACATGCTTATAATAGCCCACAATTTTCATTTATTCACATTTTTAAACCATATTTTATAACTTTTACAAATAGGTCCTTTTTTACATTTTTTACGAAAATCACTTAGCAAAAGTGTAACAGCTGATTTTGGGGCTAGTCAGAATAGTGGTTTCGAGACCACTAAACTGAGGTTGAGGAAAATTATTTTAATGTTATTTTATTGTGACATGGTTGAAATGTGGTAAGAGGTGAAATGAGTAAGCATGACTATGATATGTGAATTGCTCTTACTTAGTTTGTATGCTAAATATTGAATATCATATGTTATTATGTCATTTGTTTATATGTAAACTTATTAAGCTTAAAGCTTACTCCCCTTTCTTTTCTTTTATTTTATAGTGTTAAAGAGCCGGGTCGGGATACGAAGATAATTGGAAGATCCGCCCACACTATCAGCTCATCTCGGTATATCTAGACTTAGTGGTTTTTTTTTTTTTAGTATGGCATGTATAGGGGCTAGACTAGGTGAATTATTTTGTTATTTTGGCCAAGTGTGCATTGGCTCCCTTATGGGTGAACCTTTTTGTATATTGCCACAGTTGATGGCTCATTATGGTTAATTTATGAAATATGAGGTTATTCAAGAAAGTGGTTGTTGCACAAATTGATTCTCTTAATAATTTGTTGTATGGGATCTTATTATGTGGAATAAGGTGACAAAAGAGCTTGGCAAATAGTCTTATTCCTGTCCACATGGGTAGGCACACGGGCATGTGTCTAGGCCGTGTGTGACCAGGCCGTGTGTCCCCTGCATGTTAGTTTTACAAGTCAGTAAGCTTTGTAGTAAGCACACGGGCAGAGATACGACCGTGTGCCTCACCCGTGTGGAAGGCACGCCATGGACATGGGCGTATGCCCAGGCCGTGTGAAGTCTGCACCTTGAATTTGGAATTTAAATCGCCACACGGTTGAAGCACACGGGCGTATGACAGGCCATGTGGATTAAGTCAGGGGCGACCACGGGCTAGCCATATGTCGTGTGCTAGGCCGTGTGATACAACTCAGTGTCGAACATGGGCATATGAGATGACACACGGGTGTGTGGCCCCTGTTTAGGTAAAATTTTCCTTAGTGCGTAAAAGTTTCCAAATCATCTCCGAAACCTTTCGGAGCATGTTTAGGGCCTTGTAGGTCCATTATAAGGATATTAGAGGTGCGTATGGAAAAGTTTTTAATTTGGAATGGAAATTGGATAGCCCAAAGCTGTACGACCATATGAGTTAAGTACGGTAATGCCTCATATCCGGTTCCGGCGTAAAACACGGGTAAGGGTGTTACAAAAAGTCGTTTAACAAACAACAAACATGCATTTTCCACCATCAAGCATAAAAATACATACATGTTCAACATGGGTAAAATTTTAGAATTTGACATCTCTTCAAATTGCTGGTAGGAATAGATAGATCATGTTACAAAGATTTCAAAAACATAAAAATCATTAAAATAGGGCAAAAACGGACTTACAATCGAGCTTGAAAGCTTGAAAAACCCTAGCCATGTATTCTCCATGTAAAATTCAGCCAAGGAAGTAGAAGATGGACAAATTTGGCTTTTTCTTGGCTTTTTAATTCATTTTAATTACCAAATTACTAAAATGCCCTTAATAAAAAATTTTAGAAACTTACCAAACCATGTCCATTTTTGTCCACCAACTTGTCCAATGGTCTAATTACCATTTAAGGACATCTAATTTAAAATTTCATAGCAATTGGAGACCTTTAGCATATAGAATTCAAGTTTTGTACTTTTTGCAATTTAGTCCTTTTGACTAAATTGAGTGCCCAAACGTTAAAATTTTCGAACGAAATTTTTAAGAAATCGTTCCATAAAACTGTAGATAATAAAAATGAAATTTACTTTGTCGGATTTATGGTCCCAAAACCACTGTTCCGACTAGACCCAAAATCGGGTTGTTACATAGCTTGTACTAGATGCAACGATCTCAAAAACATAGAAATTATTAAAAACAAGACAAAAACGGACTTACAATTAAACCTTGAAGTAGCCAAAATTTTCAAACCCTAAATTAGCTTTTCTTCATGCTTCATTCGGCCAAGGATGATGATAATAAAAATAATTTTGTGTTTTGTTTATTTAATTAACCTTTATTAACATATTACCAAATTAACCTTACTAATTAACCATTAAAATCATATAATGGTTGTCCATAATTGTCCACTTACAATTGTAATGGTCTAATTATAACATAAGGGCCTTTAAATTAAGATTCCATAGCTATTAGATACCTTTAGCTAATGGAACTCCACTTTTACACTTTACACAATTTAGTCCTTTTTATCAAATTGACTATTCAAACGATAAAATTTATCAACAAAATTTTCACAAAATCACTCAATCATGCTGTAAAAATTAAAATAATAATAAAATAAATATTTTGACCTCGAATTTGTGGTCCCGAAACCACTGTTTCAATTTGACCAAAAACGGGTTGTTACAGTGACTAAATAAGTTTATAATTAATAGACGAAAAACTGAAGTTTAATTACAAATTGTTTGAGCCCTAATTATGTTTGTTCAATTGGTCCCTCTGCTAGCTTACTGAAACCAGAAATGAATTGCGTGTTTGAATCAAAACAAACAGAATGAACAGAAATGGAGAAATGGAAAACATTCAGAAATGGTTATGGTTTTATTCAAAATAGAGAAATGGAATCATTTGGAAATGAACGTAGTTTTCTCAAAATGGAAATGAAAATGAGAAAGGATTCATTTGCAAATGTAGATGAATTAGTTAAAAATGATCGGAAGAATGAGTTTATGTTTTTAAACTATTAATATGGTTTTTAGAAAATTTTACCTAAGGTAAAATCTTCATAATTTTACCAGTGGTAAAATCTTCATAATTTTACCAGTGGTAAAATTGGGATGAAAATTTTATTTAATTGGAAAATTAATGTTTATTTTGGAAAATTTAAAAATATGTATTGGGTTAGATTAAATTATAAAGTGTTGAGTTAAAATTTCAAAAAATACATGCAATTGGGCCTAATACAATGAAAGGCTCGAATCCCCATCATAATACATATGAGGGAAAGCACACCCTTTTAGCCCCTCTCCTTTCCCTAGTTTGACTAGGAAGTTATTTTTTTATTTAAAATAAACCTCTACAATTCAACAATGATTCTACATTCTCTTCCTATAAATAGATGTCACCGGTAGGGTTATAAACATAACTTTAAGATATTGTTAATCTCTCAAAAAATAGAGAGAATTTATTCCCAACTATTAAATATATTTTTCAAGAATAATAATTCTGTCAGTTTCTATTTTGAAGAGAGAATTTTCGTTTTCACCCTAAAAGAAAAGAAAATTATTTTTAGTTCTATATTTTGATTCAATTGTTCAAGGCCACACTCGAAGCAATTCGTCGTATGAGAATAGTGGAGAAAGTCGTTTGGTTCAAAGCGGAAACATCAAGGATTCACTTATCCAAAAACATAAGTATGATTTTGGTCTTAGGTTTATTGCTATAAATATCACAAACCAGGTCGGTTTTCAAAATTTTATTTTTCCGCTATGCAAAAAATCATTTTCAAATTGAATTTTTTCTAGCACTTTGTGCATGGGCTGTGACATAAGCCCCCACCCTTAAAGTTTTTTTTTTCTAAATCGCACAAGTGCCTAATTCTATAGGAGGCAAAGCGGGCCCAAGCTCAAGAACTCGAACCAAAAAACCTGAGCCCAAACTCGTTTTAAACCCGATTTGATCAAAAAGTAAAAACCTTGAACTTGAAAAAAATCTAAACTCGAGATTAGCTCAAACTCGAACTCAAATTTAGTAATAAAAAATCAAACATTATTAAATATTTTTATAAAAACTTTAATTATTAATTTTATTCAAATGTTGTTTTCTTAATAAATAAATTATTTATTTTGTATATAATGAAATAGTAATCTTTTGAGAATGAGATTACCATTATTACACAAACAATAAAAGCTCCATGATATTAGTTTTCTTTAATTATTTGTCCTTGTATTTAGCTTCTAATTTTTGGAATATAAATTTATATTTGATAATTAATTCCTATTTTAGATTATTTAGTTCTAAGAAATATATATTTATTATCGAGTGACATATTTTGTTTCAACTATTAATAAAAAAAATTAAAGAAATTATAAAAACTAAAAGTTACATTAGAGTTTAAAGTTTTGTGTTATTATATGGAAAAATTAGGGTTTTTAAAGAATCAAGGTTTAAACTTTTGTCAGTCTGAATAAATATTTTTTATAGTTAACAAATTTTTAATTTTAATTTTTAAGTAAAACATATAATTTATTTCATGAAATATTAATACATGAAAGTGTCATGTCTTTTAAAATTTAAAGTCATATATTATATTTTACTATTTAGTATTATATCTTCTCAAATTTTATATGAATTCAAATTATAATCTATTTGATAATAAAATAGACTGTCAAGTTATATTTTGTTGTAAACATAAATTTTTTCATTATCCGAAACTTGTTTGATTTGTTAATTTTTTATTTCATAGTGAATAATAATACAAATTATAATGTATTATTTCATAACCAAGTTCATCTAATCAACTAATTTAAAATCCAATATAATTAACTTGTAATATTTGATATATTTATAATAAAATTATTTAACACAATTGATTTTATATAATAAATTAATATTATTTAATTTTTATGATAACAAGTAACAATTACACTTGATCATGAATCGAGCTATCCATCTAGGTCTGAAGGCCCATCCTAAAAGTGGAAGTGTTTGGGAAAATATATAAGCCCGAAAATGGACTTGGACAAATAATAAGGTTCGTTTTCTAAACAGGTCAGGCTTTGAGTAAAATTTTTTGTCTAGGCCCAACCCAACCCGAACCATATGGCTATACTTTTTTTTTTGTATTTTCAATTTCTTGAAAAATATGTATTTTAATATTTTTAGTATATTTAATGTATTATATTTTTAAATTTATTTTTATCTAAAAAAATTATTACGGTCGAGTCGAGTCAGGCTCAAATTTAACATTTTTTATGTAGATCATACTTGGACAAAAATTTAGGCTTATTTTTCAGGTCAGACCCGAGCCTAGAAAAGGCCTAAAATTCTACATCATCCAAACTCAGCCTATAATCAGATCTAGTAACATTAACAAAATTTTTATTTCAATTTTAATTAAAATATAATTAAAAATATTATGTTACATTAAAAAATTACTTAAAATATGATAAATCAATCATTTATATTGAGATGTAAACATTTAAAATATGTAGATATATATAATTACATGGAAAGAAAAATAAACTCAAACTAAATCTAAGAATGAAAAAAACTCAAAACTAAACTCAAAATAATTTAAATTTAAAAAGGTTTGAACCTGAAAAAAGCAAAAATTAAACCTGAAAAGACCCAAATCCAAAAAATTTGAACCCAAAATAATTTGACTCGAACTTATCTAAATTCGCCCCATAGCCGCCTATAAAAATGTCTAATTGAAATTACAGAATCCATTCTTGAAATATACTTGAGTGTGCCATTAAAAAAATAAGAAGAAACTATTAATTGAGTATAATTCAACTAACACTAACATTGTTGTCAATCTAAAATAATGAGTTCAAGCATGCAAATATATTTATACTTGTATTTAAAAGTTGGGATTGTGAGAGATTACGAAAAGTTTTGTTAATTCTATAAAGAAAATCAGAGGGAACTGACAGTTTAATTCCACGTGGCCAATGGGCATAAGCCAAGTGTAATGTAAACTGCAAAACCGGTCTGCATGGATAAATTATAAATAAACCTCAACCTCTCAAAACGGAACAAACTGCTCAGGGCAGACTCAGGCAGTGTCAACACTAAGACACTTATGGCTCTAATAGAAAATCTGAACCTATGGCCTCAATCGAACCTGCAGAGAAACCTTGCTTTAAACCCCCCTCCAAAGCTCTTCAACTTCAAACCTTCTGCAACTCATTCGATCCGCAAGACTCTCCACACTTGTCGCTGTTCTCTTGTGAATGAACAACAGCAACAACAGGCTTCCTTTACAGACCAAGAAAAGCAGCTTATCGACGCACTCATTGGGATCCAAGGCCGAGGCAAATCAGCTTCTCCTCAGCAACTCAATGTACAAAAAACATTTGACCACCCATTTTGCTCTTTAATCTCTGCATCACTTTGAATTTTAAGAGTATTATATTTGACTTTCGTTTTGATTTCCGAAGGATGTGGAGCGTGCAGTTCAAGTTCTGGAAGGCCAAGACGGCGTGGGAGATCCCGTCAGTTTTCTTCTTCGAAATTATTGGCGTATCTGAATATCGACCAAAAATGTTGGGTTTTAAGTGGGGAATTAAAATGGACGCTTGTTTATGTAGTATTTGCTAGGACAGTGTTTAGATTTTTATAATTTTAGTACTGAAAAATTCTAATATGGTCTTGTGATTATGATTATTTTCTTGCCTGTAGACAAGCTCTGATCTAATTGAAGGTCGGTGGCAGTTGATGTTTACGACTAGGCCTGGCACAGCTTCCCCAATTCAGGTTAGTCGTCAACTCTCTGCTTTACGGCTCTCCAATAACTCATCTTTGTATTATCCAAGCTATAACTCATTCGCTTTATATTAAGCACCCAACCTATAACCTTAGACCACCTTAACATACTCGTAGGCAAAAACAGAGAAGCATAAACGTAAGTGTAACATGTAAAAACAACATAAGAATTATGCTCTAATACCTTGTTAAGAATCAAATTTAGAGTCAGTTGATTATAAATGGAAAGATCCAACTTGAATATGACACCACATGCAACTCAAGATTTGACTAATGTGGGATAACACCGCTTAACCCTTGGAAGATTTTGATCTATTCTTCTGTGTCTATACATCTTTAGAAATAAGTTTCTTTTGTTTTGTACTGGTGAAGTTAGAATTCTTATCAATAGTGGGAAAAGACTTCAATAAAGCTTTTAAATAGCATACTTATATTCTTCCCAAGGCAGGAATTGACCTTTAAAAATTAAGTCCCGTTATGCTTGCCAAAATTGTAGAAATGACTGTCTTTAGACTTTCTTGTGGTTAACTGATTTTGGCCTTACAGGAAGAAACTTTGAAAATCATGAAAGGGAAGGAGGCTTATGGCGTTCCATTGATAGTTTTAATATGATATAATAGGAGTATGAATAATTTGGGTGTTCTTATGATGACTCTGTGAATTGAGGTTGTCAAATGTTTGCTTGGGGTGTGGCTGTATTGGAGTCCAATGTTGCTTCAGCCATGGATTTTGAAAGGGGGATAAGTGAACTATTTTAGATAACTTTTACTGCAATGAAGTTTCTGTTTATCAATTTTGTTTAAATGCTGTGAGAAGGTAGTTGAATGGTGAATGTTCTTGCAAAAGTTGGTATTGACAAGGAGGTATGCTCATGGTATGGTGGTTATGCTTGTTATCTTGTTTAGGAGTTGGTGTGTTGTTGGGCCTGTTAATTATCTCTTATTTTGATTCATGTGTTTGCTAATAGATTGGATCATTAATATGTATTTTTCTGATTTGCTTTAAGCTTTCCTTTCTGTATTTATTTAGGCAAGAGATGCATTTGAGGTGTCCCGTTTCCTGTAATGGGTGTGGCTCATCTATGTAATGAGTTTATTATTATTAATTAACAAATTTGACTTAGCAGCAAATTATTCTCTTTGAAATGCAGTAATTGAGGATACTATAATGCAAATTAGGTTAGTCTGTCTTCCCTTAATTTTTCTTCTATTTTTTTTTCAATGATGTGATTTTTATTGGCTGTAGAGAACATTTGTTGGGGTTGACTTTTTTAGTGTATTTCAAGAGGTTTATCTCCGGACAAATGATCCACGAGTTTCCAACATCGTAAAGTTTTCTGACTGGATAGGTGAACTAAAAGTAGAGGTATGGTTTCATTATCTCTAGTGATCACGGTAGCTCATTTTTTGAATTATTTATGTGCAGATGAAATGTCATGAGACATGAAAAAAGTAGCTCTTTAGTACCCTGGCTTGCTCAAGTTGTGGAAGCTTTCTGTATAATGTCTATCTATTTGATGCTTAAAGAGATTTTTCTCATGAAACTAACTTTTGTCCGGACAAAGGGCAGATAATTTAGATATATTTCTTAAGAAAGAAAATCGTTGTCCATCCATACTTCACAAAACTGGCATAGATGGTGCTGAGAAATATCAAAATAAAGGAGCGACATTCGCTTAGTTATCTGTTCAATCCTTGTTTGAATTGAAATATCAATATTCCAGCTAATGTAACATCCTTGGACAAGGGGAATGCCATTAATATTCTCGTAGTTAGATGTGTACCAAGGGCACTTGAGTAGGGTTCGGTGCATGTAAACTTAGATGCATATATAACCATATAGCCACGTTCCCCTCTTAGTCAAACTTCGTTAGTATACTAAGTTACAGAGACTCTTCATTTTCCCTAATACTCACATCTAACACATTCAAACATGGATTTGAGTGCATTATCCTCCAAATATTATGAAAAAGATAACTTTGAAAAAGTTAAGTATATCCGCTTCGGACAAATTCTTGGACCAGACACTCACCCCAGCGTTATTTAACATAGATATTATAAGGTGGATGAGACTCACTCGTATCCCTTACTCTTTAGATATAATCCTGTGTCCTTTAAAATAGGTTAAATGGCAGTGAAATAAAAAAGAAATCAAACTGGTTCGATAACATTTCATATAAGAGATACTGGAATCAGCCTTTGGTAACTACATGCCTCTTCTAGGAGATTATGGATTCTGAATCTCAATTTATCAAAGGAGAAAGCAACTTCAGTTGCTTTCTTTTTGAGCTGCTTGAAAACAATTTGTCCATAAAAATGCCATAAGGTACTTTCTATATTTCTTGTGTTCTTGTCTGCAATATTGCAGACATTAAGTTTCGATTGGGCAGACCTCAGCTTTTCTCATGGATTAACTTTTCATTTTCTTTTCCTTTTACAGGCAGCAGCATCAATAAAAGATGGAAAACGGATCCTCTTCCAGTTTGACAGAGCTGCCTTTTCATTTAAATTCTTACCATTTAAGGTACCATATCCAGTCCCATTTAGACTTCTTGGAGATGAAGCCAAGGGTTGGTTAGACACTACATATCTGTCTCATTCTGGAAATCTCCGTATTTCAAGAGGAAATAAGGTGACGACATTTATTTTTCTTCATCTTTTATTTTTTTAAGTGAGTGTTATGGATAAAGTTTTTACTAAGGAAGTCCAGCAATGTCTCTGTAGTGCAGGGCACTACATTTGTGCTTCAAAAGAAGACTGATCCTAGGCAAAAGTTGTTAGCAGCTATTTCCACGGGAACAGGAGTTGAAGAGGTAAAATAATAATTTTAGGATTTTCCAATAATGTTGGAGAGAGCTCGTACTATCATGTAGTGTAACCTCCCTCTGCTAATTCCTCTACCTTTGCAGGCAATTGATGAGTTTATCTCCTTGAGCAAGAGTGTGGCTAAAGATGAACCAGTACTCTTAGAGGGAGAATGGCAGATGATATGGAGCTCACAGGTTTATTTATAACGCCTCCACCATCTAAGCCTTAAATTTGTTGGAAGAGCCTAAAATAATAAGTAGTGTTTTTTCTTTCCCTTTTGCCTCATATGTTCACTCCCACCATAGTATGCGTGCTTCATCTAGAATTAAATAAAGGTAGTCATGTTCTTTCTTTGGATAATTGCTTCTTGTTCTTTCTTTGCTTACCTTAGCCCTGACTATATTGTTGCAGGTAGAAACAGATAGTTGGCTAGAAAATGCCGGCAACGGTCTTATGGGCAGTCAGGTAAGTGACGTATAAATGTTAATAACTTTGGCTTTGTGATGAAGCCTTGATTGCTGGTAGTTCTCTCTTTTATGGAACTGCCTCATTAGAGTAATTCAGTTCCTCTCTCTTTTATTGCAACTGCTTTAGATTGTCAAGAATGAACAAATGAAGTTTCTAGTGAACATCTTACCTGGGATCAGATTCTCCATTATTGGCAAGTTTGTGTAAGTCTCTCACTTTACTTTAGTGTTGAAAGGATAAATTTTTTTCTTTTTGGTCCAAATTCAAAAGGATAAAAGTAAATTCATGTTAGTTGTACTTCATTCTACTTCACTATTTTAGCCAAAGATAAATAATGAAGACTGATGTCTCCCAGGACATACATGGCCCTGTCATAATTGTAGTTAGGTCATGAATATATATTTCCTAGCTATGCAAATTGCCAAATAGGAATGTATAATATCAGATCTAACAAAAAAATTTAAAACATGATACTAGTAAAAGGTTTTGGCAAAAGACCTTGAATATAAACATCTAATATAATATAGATCTCATTCGATATGATAGCCAGCTTCAGAAACTCTGCTACACCCAAATGTAGAAAAAATTAAAGAAAATTAAAGTAGAAAAAAGTCTAGCCAAGTCCAAACTGCATTTCGAAGACCCTACTTAAGTGGATACGGCCACTTCAGGAACCATATAACATACAAATACATGTTTTACTTGGATTTTTTACTTTATTGGTATGGGGATACGGCCACTTCAAGAACCATATAAATACATTAAAAAACTTGGGAAATAATTGAACATATCCATGTAGCACACATACATGTATCTGACACGCACTACTAGTTTGAGTTCGAGTAACATAGAAATGAATTACCGTTTTTATTAATTAGTCTAAAACTTGATCAACAAATTGCTTGATGCAGCAAATCAGGCACAAAAACATATGATGTTACAATGGACGATGCAGCCCTGATTGGTGGTCCATTTGGGTACCCTTTGGAAATGGAGACCAAGATCAATATGGAGCTTCTGTAAGATGACTCAAATAACATATGCTACTTGGTTGGATGTCTAGTTGGTAGCGTAATTAATTACCTTTACTAAATATGCATTTGCAGATATAATGATGACAAGATCAGGATTTCCAAGGGCTACAATAATATTTTGTTTGTCCACCTTCGAGCTTCAGATGGTCAAAATAGATAAAGAAAAAGTGAATAGCAACCTGTACTTTTAATGTTCTATGGCAACTCTTGAGTCCCTTTAGGGTGTATATAATGCATCTCAACACTATATTTCAATGTAATAGGCTACTTAACAATTTTACTATTATGGAATCTTAATTGGTGTTATTTATTCACCCAAAATTGTATTTTTTTATATACAATATTGAAGTAGGGGAGTATTGAATCTGTCTGAAACTGAACCATACAACTTATGCTTGCTTTTGTTGTATCATTCTTTTGATTTGGTGATAGATGTGACAACTTGAAACTAATTCTAGCCCTCCATTTTCAAATTTGAATTTCCAAGCATCAAAATTATGTCGGTGTTGGATCTATATATAAATTAAGAAAAAAAATTGGTAAATTATACTAACAGTCACTTAATTTTGGGTAGTTGACAAAACAGTTACCTAAGTTTCATTTTAGTCACTCAACTTTAGAAAAATAACAAAATAGTCCTTTTAACCATTTTTCATTACAAACGTAACAGAAAAGTGACATGGCATTTTACGGTGGGCTAGCTGTCATTTAAATAGTCCTTTTTAACCCTAAGCTCATTTAAGAGCTTGGGTAGTAGAAGAAGAAGAAGAGAAAAAGAAGAATGGAGAAGAAATGGAGAAGAAGAATAAAAGAAGAAGAGGAGAAAAAGAGAAAATGGAAGGAGCTTCATACTAACGATTCCCAAGGGTCAAAATTCGGGAACTCAAAGATGACTATTCTTCCAAGGCACCAATGCCTCCATGGCCAACGCCCTTCACCGCACAAGTTGAGTGCATGTGCTAATGCACATACGCAATTTGTGCATTGATTTTGAAGTTTTTTTCTTCTGATGGTAGAATGGACTTGATACCAAGGTTGAAAAGTCTAGAAAGCAAATGAAGGAAATGAAAAATAGGGCTAAGAAAGTCAGAGGTGTAAAGAAGGTAATTGGGGTGTTTTTTTTTTTTCAATTGCTTTTTCTTGAATTTATTTTGTCCATTATTTGTGACTTTGCCCACATTGTAGACCATGGTTGGAGGGATGCCAAGAAGAAGTGAGATCTCCATAGATATGTGTTGGAATATTTTTAAATATTTATAGTATTCCAATAACTATAAATGAATGGGTGTAATTAATCAAAAGATAAATCTTTTGGTCAATTGGTCAAAAGTTATATCATTTGATTTTTGAAGAGATATGAAAATTCCTATAAATAGGAATGAGATTTCATTTCGAAATCACACCAACAAGTTCTAAAAGTTCTTTCTATCATTCCTCATTTTCTAATATTATTAGATTGTTCTATAAAGAGTTACTACAAAAATTCTATGTAGAAATTGAGTTTCTTGCCATACATTGCTTAGTGCTTAGTGGACTATTTTGCGTCAATTGCAAAACATAAAGTCATTGGCTTCATTGTATCACCGAGGTTAACTTGCTTAGAACTCATTTGCACACCGAAGATAGGTGGGGGCGAATATAACATTAAAGATAATGTCTTGATACACGCCTTGGAGTCTTGCCCTATTTCTTTTTTTTTTCTGTTCGAGTTCCATTTGTGTGTTCGAGATTTTTCTCACCGAAGATTTGTACTAACAATATGAACTAAGCTTCATGCAGCAATACAATCAAGCCCTTACTAATTTACCTCCATTTATATTGTTTGCCATTGAACTTCAAAAGTGTAATGATGAGTTCATTCTTCTTTTGAATATCCATTTGGATTTTTTTATTATGGACCTACTTTGCATGTTCCTATGGAGATTTAACTTGAAATAATTTTTTGGGGTTGGATGTAATAGCCCAATTTCAGTGAAATCGAAACAATGGTTTCGGGACCACAAATCCGGGCCAGAAAGAAAATTTATTTAATTATCATTGCATGATTTACATTGTGATATGAATGTCATATGAAAATTTTGATAAGAAAATTTTATCGATTAGGTGTTTAATTATGGAAAGGACCAAATTGCATAAAATCTAAAAGTTGAATTCTAGTAGTTAGAAGGATTAAATAGCTATGGAATTCAAAACTTGAGGTCCTTATATGGTAATTAGACCATTAATCAAAAGTCAGTAGATATTTTTGATGATTCATCCATGGAAAAATAAGAAAAGGGTAAGGACTAAATTGGAAATAGAAATAAGTAAAGATGATAAATAATTAAAATATAATTAAAATCATTTTATATCATCTTCTTCCCAAAATATTCCATGGAAACCCTAGAAAAGAAAACAATCTTTCTTGGCTTAATTGGGTAAGTTTTCTTGTCCCATTTTAGTAATTTTGATATTTTTAAAGCTGAGATAGTTTAATCTATCTATTTGTGGAATTAATTTGAAAAGTTATCAAAGTATAGAAATTATGTCATGGATGAATAAACTAAAAATTATAAATTTATGGTAGAAAATGAAATGTTGTTGATAGATAAACAACTTTTACAAAGTGATTTTTGATGAAAACATGATTTAGGGATTAAGTTGTAAAGTTGTGAAAATTGAAGAAAATTTTGAATTTTACAGAATATATGTATTGTAAATTGTATATTGAAATTTAGGGTAGACTTGGAATAGGGAGTAAATTGCATGAATTTCATTTTCCGAGCCTAGGGACGAAATTGTAATTTATTGAAGTTTAGGGGCAAAATGGTAATTTTTCCTAGGATGTAAATTGAGTTCAAATGAATATGAAATGTGAGAAATTGATGATTAAATTCATTTATATAGATCTGGATAACTCAAATTCGAAGCTAGATCGAGGAAAAGAGAAAGTTTTGGATTAGTACATTTTCTTATACGAACTATTATCGAGGTAAGTTCATGTAACTTAATTGAGCATGTAAATATGTTGAATTAAATGTTATATTTGTATAGAATTTGATTTATATTTATGTGAATTATTTGGATGTTATAATATAAGAAATGAATACATGCTTTAAACTATTTAAAAAGGGTTAAGTTCTGTTTGAATATTGGATTTCGATGGATAATGTGATTTCCATTATTGAATGAGGTCCTGCATTTGTTGCTGACGGGATTTAGCTCGGACGAGTAATCTTATTGACCTCATTACAGAAAGGATTTAGCCTGGACTGGTAATCCTAATATAAGTCCTCTTGAGCATATGTTACAGTTAGGATTTAGCCCAGACAGGTAATCCTGATTAAACTCTTATGAGCATATGTTGGAAACAGGATTTAGCTTGGACAAGTAATCTTGTTATATGATATGTGGCTCGAGAGTGTGCTTTCTGATTAAGTGGCCTAATGGGTACTCATGAATATGAATTGACGGGTTATTAAATTGTACACCTTGAGTGTACTATTTGAGTATCCATCGGAATTTCAATGATTCAACGGACAAAATTCTTGACATGATATGAGAATTATGAAATGAAATGAATAAAGTATTGAAAGAAGATGAGCTCATCTATGTTTACTTGATGTATATGAGAATTTTGTGACTAACATGTTTGATTGAATGCATGTATTTAGGCAATTTTGTCAAGTTTATGGAAACATGTTATTATATGCTTAATTTTAATAAATGAGATTGGTAAGTTTAATTCTAGTCATACGAACTTACTAAGCATGATATGCTTACTAAGTTTACTTTTCTCTGTTTTATAGTGCTCGGAAGCTTATGAAGGTTGGTGAACGGTTGGAGCATCATCACACTATCCACAAGCTTATTTTGGTATAAATAGTAAACTTATTTTGGTATAATGGCATGTATAGGTTAACTTGACCATAAATGGCTTAAATATGTTAATTGTAATTTAGCCATTGGAATAGCTAGTAATGGTTTTGGTACTTATAAAGCCTTATGGTATGATAAACACATATATGTTAAGTATGGATGATCAAGTGATGTTTAATGTTTAGGTTAAACTAAGGTAAGATTATAAACATAATTAAATATGCAATGATATATCATATTAGATGTTGGAATTTGCTTGAAATCAATACTTGAATTGGTTAGTATTTGGATGTAAGTTTTGGTGCAAGATATTGGTAAAATTTTGGGTGAGAAATAAAGCTAGAAATGGCTTTATTTTGTCCACACGGGCGTGTGTCTAGACGAGTGTGTGACACATGGCCTGGTACATAGGTGTGTGGTTAGGCCATGTGTCCCCTACATTTTAAATTCGAGAAACAGAATGCTCAAAATTGAGCACACGGACAGAGACACGGGCGTGTGTCTCAGCCGTATGTGCTACACGGCCCAGAATATGGGTGTGTGTCTTGGTCGTGTAAAACTTGCACTTAATTTTGGAAAATTAAATTATCCACACCGCCTAGCACACGGGTGTGTGGCTGGCCGTGTGGCACAAGTCAAAGAGTTACACGGGGTCAGACACGGCCTACAACACGGGCGTGTCCCTTGACCAAACGGGCGTGTGTGCCCTATATCTTGGAAAATTTTTGAAATTTTGTGAAAAATTCTTTAAGTTCCCAATTAAGTCCCGACTCGATTCTAATGCTCATATTGGGCCTCGAGGGTCCATTTAAGGGACGTTATGAACAATCTTGGAAAATGAACAGTAATTGTCACGAATTATCTGTAAATGTTCTGTAAACTCCGATAATGCTCCGTAACTCTATTCCGGCGACAGATACGGGTTAGGGGTGTTACATTGGAAATTGAAATCTAAATTAGTACTATGTTATGTCACCTAATGCTTTGAAATTTACATTTACTAATTATTAGTCCTTTCTTTTTCTTTGAATCCTATAGTTTGTTCATGTTTGCTTGGAACCACTGGCTTCCATAGTGCTTAAATGCTGGTTTTTTAGGGATGCGGGTGACTTGGGGTTGTTCAGTAACTATTGTTGTTGTGACTCCTGATTTGTAGCCATTGTTCTATTGTGGGTTTGACCCTGTGGTTTTTGTCAAGCATCAACCCATTTGGATTGAAAGAAAAAGACCCAAAATCAGGAGATGGTAAAAGATGAGGTTGAGGGAAAAAAAGATAAAGAAAAGAGAATAATAATAATAATAAAAAAGCATAAGGAGAAAGAGGTTGAAGGAGAAAAAGATGAAGAGAAATATGAGAAGAAAAAGAAGAAAGACATAAAGAATAACCAATCATCTTTTCTGTTCTTTTTTTTTTTTTGACCTTTTGACTACTCGTCCAATGTGGCAAGTTAACTGGCCACATTAGCTAGTTAATTGGCCACGTCAACTATCCCGTTAAGCCTGTGACAGAAAATGTTAATGAGTGACTAATTTTTCACGGTCCACTAACGTTAGTGATTGTTTTGTTATTTTTCCAAAGTTGCGTGACTGAAATGAAACCTAGGTGACTGTTTTGTCAGCTACCCCAAAGTTGAGTGACTATTGGTGTAATTTACCCAAAAAAAATTACATAGGCATTTTATTACAAAAGTTAAATGGAATTATAAGATTGAATGGTGTAACATTCTTGAAATATTTATAATAAGTGATTTAAAAATTATGTCACTTGATTATCAATTAAAATTTTTCCTATTTATAATGTTGAGTTGTATGTTGTTATTAAAAATTATGCTACTTGATTATTAACAAATAGTCATAATTATTCAAGTAGATATCCATTAAATAGTTATATTTATTGCAAAAAAAAAAAAAAAAAAATAGATATGTCTCTATGAAAAATATAAGAATTTTATAAATAGGAGGCAAATTTCATTTGCAAGGAATATTAAGACACCAAAATTGAGAAAAGAAAAGGTTTCTTTATTGTCCTCCATGTTCTAATATTTAAGTATTGTTCTATAAGGAATTACTGTAGGAGTTCTTTATAAAAAATTGTTATTCTTGTTATACTTCGCTCAATGCTTAGCTATCGAGCTTCATTGTATTCTCGAAGTTTATTTTTCAGTAACTTTTTTGCACATTGAAATATAGCTAAGAGGGAATAGTGTTAGGATCTACTGTCGACACCAAAAATTCAGAAAAAAAAAGGTTTCTTTATTGTCCTCCATGTTCTAATATTTAAGTATTGTTCTATAAAGAATTATTGTAGGGGTTCTTTTTAAAAAATTGTTGCTATTGTTATACTTCACTCAATGCTTAGCTGATCGTCTAAATTGTCGAGTTTTAAAATTTATAAAGAGAATGATCGAACCTGAAACTAACTCTGACAACGACTTAAGGCAAGTGCACCTATCGAATAGTAGTATAGTTTAGGAAAGACCGGATTGTCGAACCCAAGGGAATTAATAGTACTAAATCTCACTTTCTTTCTATTATTTAGCCTAAATATGAAGTGATTGATTGATTAAACTAAAAACTAACTAACTACTAAACTAAAGACGCAAAGACAAAAAGAACAAAATGAAGAAATAACTTTTGGAAAAACTCAGTTGATCACGATGATACCCTAGAAGGAATCCACCTAGACTTCACTTGTTATCTAACACTGAACCAGATGATTTATTCACCTAGCTTGATCCGTAAGACTCCCTAATTTATATTAAACCCTCTCTCGAGGCGAATAACGTCTAACCCTAGGTTGATTAATTGAAATCTCTTTCTAATTAGAACCCCTAGAATCGCATTAACTCGATCAATGGACTCCCATATTAGGTTTCACCCTAATCCGGCAAAATCTTGTCACCCTATCTCTCGGCGCGCGATCAACTTCGCTTAATTATGCTAGATCTACTCTTAAGCAGGCACTTTTGCTCACCACCTAAGCACATTCGACTTGAATCAATATTTTGGAAATGTTAACACAAGAATTAAGCACACATAATTAAGAACAAACTAAGTATTTATCATATAGTTAGAAAACAATAACAAGATTCATCTAGGTTTCATCCCTTGGTATCTGAAGGGTTTAGTTCATAATGATAAAATAAAACATCTCAAGAGAAAAGATAAAACAAAACATCGAAATCCTAAAACCCCACGAAGGAATTGAAGGAGAGATCATCGTCTTGAGTAGAATTAAAACTTCTTGAGATGGATCAACTGGCTATCCTCGAGAGATTCCACAAATCGGCTTCGGCAAAAACTTCTTAGCCTAGTTGACGCCTAACTGACCGCCAAAAGCCCTGGCAGAAGGTGTAATATCCTGGAATAGGGGTAATTATTTTTAATTGTGTTGCATGTGTGAAGTGTCTATTGTGATCATTTGTCATGATTTGGGCCTAGTTATAACCTTAGGTTAGGCTGAGTTAGAGCTAAGAATTTTGTTTTGAGCAATAAAGGAAATGGAACTAAGGAGATAGGGGTTAAAGAATTTATTTGGAGTTTTAGACACAAGAATACCCGGTGGATAAGTGGCAGGGGCTGCTGCTAAGATGTTCAAGGGTGGCATACAAGCTAAGGGGAGTGCACGTGTTCGAGTAGCAAGGATAGCACTCCCTGCTATTTCCTTTTTGACGCCAAGGAGAGGAAAGAGTTGTGCTCAGCACAAACTCTAGTGGATGAAGCTTGGACTCAGTCAAAGTGATTTGAATGTGTGGTAAAGAGCAAATTTAGGAGTTTGATAGGTTCAAACTCATTTGAATTATTGGCTAGGAGAGAATTAAGGTGGTTGCCGAATTTTGAACTCCTCCTTGGAGGGGTGTTCGATTTTTGGAAGATGAGTGAAGGGAGGGTGCCGAATTTTCTAGGCACCTAATTTAGCATTTTCGACAAGCCTAGGTTCATTTATGTGTAATGTGACAAAAGCCAAAAGCAACCCATGGGATGGTCTTTGATTCCTCGATGCACCATATTGAACCAAAAGCCGAAACTTCATAGGTAGTAGTCGATTCCTTTTCTAAATCATTTGGCGAATTCCTACCCTCCCATTTCTCTCTTTTTCTTTCCATTCTTGCTCCAAGCCGAAGCATCCTCTTCCCTTTCATCTTCTTCGTTGCTTCTCTCAACTTTTGAGTGCCAAAACTCTCTCCAACTCTTTTGCCGAATCCCTCTCTTCTCTTTTTATTTTCTTTTACCGAAACCAACAACCCCACCCATCAGTCGACTTTCTTTATTTGTTCTTTTCACAACCCTTTAGTGCCGAAACCTTCTTTCAACTTTCTTGCCAAATTTATTCTTTGCTATTCACCCATTCTTCATCATCTTTTCACTTTTTGAAAAGCCGAATACTTGACTCATAAATCCTCTCTCTCTCTTCTTGCATTTCTCCATCATCTTAAGTGCCGAAATCAACATTCTTTCCTTTGGGGATATAGCCGAATATCCTGCCAAAACTTTTAACATCAAGAAGGGGTGCCGATCTTAAGAGTTTGGAAGCCGAATCAGTCATTTAGGTAAGGGTCAAAAACTCATTTGGTTTAAAATTCATGCTATGGCCGAATGGCCTTTTATCTTTAAATGAAATGATAAAGCCGAATGCAGGGAGGGTTATTGGTGGTCGATCTAGGTAAGGGTGTTAACGACTCAAGATCTATTTCTTGTTGATCAAAAGCCAAGGGCTAGCTTGTTTGTGTGCTGCGGTGTTGTCAATTGTAAGAGGGTTCGAGATTAGGCAGAAACCAAATTATCGTTAAGGTGAGTATTACTTGTGGTGAGACATACCCTGTGGGGGTTGCTAGTTTTGCCGAATGAGGCTTTTGAATACTAACTAAGCATGGGCGATTGTAGGAGCGGTGAGGGCCTACGTTTGGGATCTGGTAGTATCGCGTGGTTTGGGATTCCCACTTAGATATCGTTTAGCAGTGTGTAAACCCTCACACACTTTATTGGTATAAACTATGCTTATTGTGTTACTGTTTAACCTTTGTGTTAGCGATCTAGCCTTATGGGCTTAAGCTTGGATTACGGGTACGTCCCCTACTATGAGACTTATGACCTTTGTTTGTATATGCCATCATATGCTATTAAAATTTTGTATTATATGTAAATGCATGATATGAGATTATGACACTTGTTAGTTGAGCATGATGATGGTGGGATTGATGAGAGGAGGGGATGTTATACATATTTGGATTGTCACGGTGGTTTTGACCACACGATGGGTTAGCCCTATCGGTTTATTTGTGACTACGGTCACGATGGTTTTGACCACACTATTGATATATTTGTGACTAGTCCAGTGGTTTTGACCACCAGTGGTTTTAACCACACTTGAGATATTGTGACTACGGTCACCAAAGTGGTTTTGACCACATATACGTTGTGACTTGTCCCGGTGGTTTGGTACCACGATTGGGTTAGCCCACATGATTATTACGGGATTGTCATCGGTGGTTTTGACCACACGATGGGTTGGCCCCATCACTTGATATATTTGTGACTTTTGTCACGGATGGTTTTGACCACTAGTGGTTTTGACCACGGGGTAGTTAAAGGTGTTTGGATGGCTAGGTTATGGGTTGCATAATCGCATGTTTGACTAATAATTTGTGTAAGTGGGTGAATTATCGGGTTGGGGATTTATACACTGAGTCGTGGTGACTCACCCCTTCCCTTATATTTTGCAGATGAGGCATGATTCACGGATTCAGAGCTGGGGAGGACTCGAGATGGCCATGCACATATTTTTGGGTTTTAACGATACGATACTAATTCGGTTTTTATTTTCTTGCTTTAAATTTGGGTTTGTTTTGTAATAAGGCCGCTAAGTTTTATTTTCGATTTTAATTACTTGCTTTTATTTTGATCATATTAATTATAGATGGGATTTATGGACTTGTTAATTAACTTAGGTAAAAAGTAATGTTTTCTAAACTATAACTCTTTCTGGTTTTTAAAGCGTTACTACCGAGTAACCCCACTTATAAGATGATAATCAAGGTAACTTGAATGCTTTAAACTTAAATTTGCAAACAACTACAAATATAAAGAGGTTTTACACTTGATAATACTCTTTACATCCGTTTTAACAAGTACCATATGTTTCCTAAAATCTATAACAACAAGTAGATTTTCAAGTGTAAATTTTAAAGCAAACATCACATGATTTCAACATCACCTTAAACCGGGTTTTCCAAAGCTGTTAAGCATTACGAGAGGTTTTCTAAGAAAGTATCAAACAATCTTGTGTTTTCAAATTATTTTCACTCAGTAACATACCAGTTCGATTCGTAGTGTATTGACGGAGTTTGGGGTGTTACAATTTTAGTATCGAGCCGGTTTCAACAATTTGGTACGTGAAATTTGAGGCCAAAAATGTTTCAAAATGATTTATAAAAGGCCTTTTGGAAAAGAAAATGTATATCTGATGGTGAAAGCATGGCACTTGAGTCTAAGCACCAATCCGCCGGTAAGTACCCCAAACTATTTTTTTTATGATGGTATGATTGTGTGGATATGATGATGGCATGTCCGAGTAATAGTAGGGACTACTTTAGAGACATGAACCCTAGGATGATGTGTGCTTTCATGAAACAATCTTCTATCAAAAATTTCCATAAGATTGTGCTTTAAAAGACAATTGGAATAAAAGTCTAATGCATGAAACTTTTAATCGGCTTGAATATATCGAGAGAGATGAATCTTGCGTGGGCGTGGGCGCAATACTCGTGGGCGAGGTAGGGTAGGATGACGGTCTCGAAACCAGTAGGGTCAGACGAGGGTCAAAAATAAGGTACCACCGTCGCCGGTATGGGTGCGAAATATCGAGGATCGAACGGGCGGTAATGATGTAGTGTCGCGAGCCCGTCTTTGCGAAGTCTTTGGAGAGGGTTGCGAGTGCGAGGTAGGAGGAGGAGCTCGAAAATCTTTGGTAAGCGACTTAAGGCTAATAGTGCGGAGGTATTCAGAGGTGTGTCATGGGTGGCACCGAAGTGCGGTGAATCTTGGTTGAGGCTGACGGAATACACTATGGACGACTTGGATTTTTCAGGTGAGGAAAAGTGAAGGGCATAGTATCATCTAACTGCGAGATGAGTCATACCGATGGTGGCTCACGATTAGGGATGGGGCGAGCGAGGCGATCTCACTTGGGAATTCTTCGAACTGACCTATCGGAGGAAATATATAGGGACTAGCTATGTCGATCTTGTGCGTAGGGCATTTTTAAACTTGGTTCGAGGTAATAAGATCATGGCGAGAATATGAGGCAAAATTCCTCGAGTTGAGTCGGTATGCTCGGGGTATGGTGAGTATAGAGCATGGTGTGTCGGATTCGAGGATGGGTGAGGATGGCGGAGGATGATGATAGCCCACAATAGGAGCGGGAGTTTCCTATTTTAGTGGATAAAGCTAAGGTAGTGAAGGGGTAAGCAGTCTGTAAAGGCGAGAATCGGGATAGGGGTTGGAACAAGCGAGTTACGGATCATCGTGGTTTTTGGGAATCGTGAGAGGGCGAAGCGATGGGCGAATCAAGTTGCTAGGCTGTTGCTACCAATACTCAGTGGGCACCACAATGTGCTCGGTGTGGAAAGTCTCATACAGGTGAATGTTGGACTGAGAACAGAGGTTGTTTTGAGTGTGGCTCATTGGGACATCGAGCTAGGGATTGTCCACGAGATCGGCTAGACTACTGATCGAGGATCGAAATCGTGCAAGATATAGGAGGGATTACCAGCAGACCACAGAGGGGCCGTGGTTGAGCGAGGAGGAAATGGTTATGGTAGAGGTCGTGGAGCCTTTGGCGAGGGGTGCGGGTGGTACAGCAGGCGAGACGACTGGTTTGGTCTATCTTTGCGGCGTCGAGAGGAGGGTAATGCGGATGTCATAGCAGATGCGTTTTAATTTTGGAGTACCTTATAATACTTTAATTGATGTGGGTTCGGCCTTTTCGTATGTTCTTTGGTAGTATAGTGGAAGCTGAACTTAGACTACGAGACTACTTCTAGGAAGATGACCGTGATAAGCCCTCTAGGTCACTCTCAGAAGTAAGTACCTTTGTATAGGAATGTACCCTAGAACTTCAGGGATCGTGTTCTTGGCGGACTTGATGGAACTATCGTTTGGGGGGTTCGATCTGATTCTTGGGATGGATTGGCTAGTGAGGTATCAGGCTAGCTTGGATTGCGCAGCTAAGCGCATGACATTGAAGACCGGGGAAGGTGAGGAGGTGGTAATGATAGGTGATAGGAAAGATTACTTATCTAATATTGTCTCAGCACTGAAGGCTGAGAAAATGGTTAAGAAGGGTTGTGAGGCATTCATAGTGCATGTTTGTGCATTGGAAGTTAAGGAGGCAGCCGTAAACAATGTCCGTACTGTAGGGGAATTTGCCGATGTATTCCCGGAGGAACTTCCAGGTATACCTCCTGATCGCGAGGTTGAGTTTGGTATAGATTTGTTACACAGGCTGTTGGTATCTATTGCTCCATATAGGATGGCGTAGAAAGAATTGGTGGGTGAAGGCTCAAATCTGAGAATTGTTGGACGGGGGTTCATCCGACCGAGTGTATCGCCTTGGGAGCTCGGTGCTATTTGTGAAGAAGAAGGATGGTACGATGCGGATGTGTATAGACTACCGCCAGCTGAACAAGTTGACAATCAAGAACAAGTACCCGTTGCCTAGGATTGACGACTTGTTTGATCAACTCAAGGGTGCATCGATTTTCTCTAAGATCGACCTTAGGTCGGGTTATCATCAGCTGAAAGTGAAGGAAGCTGATATCCATAAGACGGCATTCCGTACTCGGTATGGGCACTACGAGTTTCTGGTAATGCCTTTTGGGTTGACCAATGCTCCGACAGCGTTCATGGACATGATGAATAGGGTGTTCCGGCCATATCTGGACCAATTTGTCGTAGTGTTCATAGACGACATCTTGGTGTATTCCAAATCTGAGGAGGAGCATGACGCGCACCTTTGAGTGGTTCTGCAGTTACGAGGAAGCGCTTTACGCCAAGTTCACTAAGTGTCGATTACGGCTTAAGGAGGTAACTTTCTTGGGCCATGTAGTATCGGTGAGGAATTAGGGGGATCCTCGTAAGATTGAGGCAATATTGGATTGAAACCACCTAAGTCGATGCGGAGATTGAGTTTTACGGGGTTGGCGTGGTACTACTGGGAGGTTTGTAGAAGGGTTCTCTTTAATGTGACACCGTTGACTAAGCTGTTGAGAAAAGGGTTTCGTTGTGTGGACCGAGAAACAACGGAGAGTTTTGATAAGTTAAAGAAGATTTTGAGTGAAGCTCCGGTGTTAATCCAGCCTGAGGTATGGAAGGAATTCACTGTTTATTGTGATGCGTCATATACTGGCTTAGGGTGTATGTTGATGCAAGATGGAAAAGTGGTAGCGTGTGCATCTAGGTAGTTGAGGCCTCATGAAGGTAACTATCCGACTCATGACTTAGAATTGGCTGCGATGGTTTTGCCTTGAAGATTTGGAGGCACTACTTGTATGGGGAAAAGTCGATAGTGTACGGATCATAATAGTTTGAAGTACCTCGACTCAAAAGGATTTAAATTTGAGGCGGTGAAGGTGGATCAATTGTTGAAAGACTACGATTGCTCGATCGAGTACCATCCGGCAAGGCTAACGTAATAGCGAGATCGTTAAGCCGTAAGGTGGTAGCGGACTTGCAGTGATGTTTGCTCACCTTAGTCTCTATGATGATGGGAGCCTTTTGGTTGAACGCAAGTAAAGTCATCTTGGATTGATCGGAGTTAAGCGAAGCGGTATCGCCGATGAGGTTTTGAGTGCTCGAAGTTGCAAGTGCGAATGGTGAATCTATAGGTTCGATTTAGATGATGAGAAGTCTTGTGTTTTCAAGGGAAGTTATGCATGCCTAAAGATGATGAGTTGAGACAGCAGATCCTTCAAAAGCTCATAGCGACCCATCGCTATGCATCCTGGGGCGAAGATGTATCGTGACTTGAGAAAGCGGTTTTGGTGGCGAGTCTTAAGCGGGAAATGTGAGTTCGTGAGCAAGTGCTTGACATGCCGACAAGTCAAAGTGACATCGATTGCCATCGAGGTTGTTGCAACCGTAAGGATCCCGCAGATGGAAGTGGGAAAGGATTACGATGGATTTCGTCGGTGGACTTCCCTTACGCCTAGCAAGAAGGACTCGATCGGGTTATAGTGGATCGTTTGACTAAGTCGGCTCATTTTATCTGGGTGAGGTAGACTATCCGCTTGAAGTTAGCCAAGTTGTATGTAGCGAGATAGTGCGGTTGCATGGGGTGCGGTGTCCATTATCTCGGATAGGGATCCTAGGTTCACGTCGAGGTTTTGGAAAGCTTTGCATCAAAGCGTTGGGTACAAGGTTAGATTTCAGCCACGGCTTTTTATCCATGATCGATGGACAATCCGAGAGGGTATCTGATTCTAGAGGACATGTTAAGAGGCTGTGTTCTGGATTTTAGTGGTAGTTGAGAGGAGTACCTACCTTTGGCGGAGTTCGCTTATAACAATAGTTATCAAACGAGTATTCAGATGGCACCATATGAGGCACTTTATGGATGGAAATGTTGTACTCGGCGTGTTAGATGAAGCGGGTGAACGCCGGATATTGGGGGCGAGTTAGTGGCGAAAGAAGATAAGGTTAAGGTGATTGGGCTCGTCTTAAGGAAGCATCGACAAAGTAAATCGTCTGGCGATCTTAAGCGCAGGACATTGAGTATCACGATGGGTGATAGGGTCTTCCGAAGGTAGCGCCTTGGAAGAAAGTGTTGAGATTTGGTAGGAAGGGCAAGCTAAGCCCTAGGTTCATCCGGGCCTTATACTGTGTTGAAGCGAGTGGGACCGGTAGCCTACCAGGTCGAGTTACCAGCAGAGCTAGGCCAGATTCACGACGTCTTTCATGATTCGATGCTTAGGTGCTATCGATCGGATCCGTCACATGTTGTACCAGTCGAGGAGATAGAGGTGAGACCTAATTTGTCTTTCGAGGAAGAACCCGTACAGATTTTGGATCGGGATGTCAAGGTTCTGCGACGAAAATCAGTTCCCTTGATAAAAGTATTATGGCGGAACCATGGCACAAAGGAGGCCACGTGGGAGCCGGAGGATGTGATGCGACAGCAATACCCTCAACTCTTCGAACCAGGTAATTTCGAGGCCAAAATTATTTTAAGGGGGTAGAACTGTAATATCCTGGAATAGGGGTAATTTTTTTTTAATTGTGTTGCATGTGTAAAGCTGTCTATTGTGATCATTTGTCATGATTTGGGCCTAGTTATAACCTTAGGTTAGGCCTGAGTTAGGGCTAAGAATTTTGTTTTGGGCAATAAGGGAAATGGAACTAAGGGAGATAGGGGTTAAAGAATTTATTTGGAGTTTTAGACACAAGAATACCAGTGGATAAGTGGCAAGGGAGATTGCTAAGATGTTCAAGGGTGACGCCACAAGTCGAGGGAGTGCTGTGTTCGAGCGACAAGGATAGCACTCCTGCTATTTCCTTTGACGCTAAGGAGAGGAAAGAGTTGTGCTCGGACAAACTCACGTGGATGAAGCTTGGACTCAGTCAAAGTGATTTGAATGTATGGTAAAGAGCAAATTTAGGAGTTTGATAGGTTCAAACTCATTTGAATTATTGGCTAAGAGAGAATTAAGGTGGTTGCCAAATTTTGAACTCCTCCTTGGAGGGGTGTTCGATTTTTGGAAGATGAGCGAAGGGAGGATGCCAAATTTTCTAGGCACCTAATTTAGCATTTTCGGCAAGCCTAGGTTCATTTATGTGTAATGTGTCAAAAGCTGAAAGCAACCCATGGGATGGTGCCGATTCCCTCAGTGCATCATATTGAACCAAAAGCCGAAACTTCATAGGTAGTAGTCGATTCCTTTTCTAAATCATTTGGCCGAATTCCCTACCCTCTCATTTCTCTCTTTTTCTTTCCATTCTTACTCCAAGCCGAAGCATCCTCTTCCCTTTCATCTTCTTCGTTGCTTCTCTCAACTTTTGAGTGTCGAAACTCTCTCCAACTCTTTTACCGAATCCCTCTCTTCCCTTTTTATTTTCTTTTACTGAAACCAACAACCCCACCCCTCAGTCGACTTTCTTCATTTGTTCTTTTCACAACCCCTTAGTGCCGAAACCTTTTTTCAACTTTCTTGCCAAATTTATTCTTTGCTATTCACCCATTCTTCATCATCTTTTCACTTCTTGAAAAGCCAAATACTTGACTCATAAATCTTCTCTCTCTCTTCTTGCATTTCTTCATCATCTTAAGTGCCGAAATCAACATTCTTTCCTTTGGGGATATAGCCGAATATCCTGCCGAAACTTCTAACATCAAGAAGGGGTGCCGATCTTAGGAGTTTGGAAGCTGAATCAGTCATTTAGGTAAGGGTCAAAAACTCATTTGGTTTAAGATTCATGCTATGGCCGAATGGCCTTTGATCTTTAAATGAAATGATAAAGCCAAATGCAGGGAGGGTTATAGCCAACGCAGTGTATCTTCGGGATTGGTGGTCAATCTAGGTAAGGGTGTTAGCGACTCAAGATCTATTTCTTGTTGATCAAAAGCCAAGGGCTAACTGTTTGTGTGCAGCAGGGTGTTGTCAATTGTAAGAGGGTTCGAGATTAGGTAGGAAACCAAATTGTCGTTAAGGTGAGTATTACTTGTGGTGCGACATACCCTGTGGGGGTTGCTAGTTTTGCCGAATGAGGCTTTTGAATACTAACTAAGCATGGGCCGATTGTAGGAGCAGTGAGGGCCTACGTTTCGAGATCTGGTAGTATCGCGTAGTTTGGGATTCCTACTTAGATATGCGTTTAGCCAGGTGTGTAAACCCTTACACACTTTATTGGTATAAACTATGCTTATTGTGTTACTGTATAACCTTTGTGTTAGCGATCTAGCCTTATGGGTTTAAGCTTGGATTACGGGTACGTCCCCTACTATGTGACTTATGACCTTTGTTTGTATATGCCATCATATGCTATTAAAATGCTGTATTATATGTAAATGCATGATATGAGATTATGACACTTGTTAGTTGAGCATGATGATGGTGGGATTGATGAGAGGAGGGGATGTTATACATATTTGGACATCACGATGGTTTTGACCACACGATGGGTTGGCCCCATCGGTTTATTTGTGACTACGGTCACTAGTGGTTTTGACCACACTATTGATATATTTGTGACTAGTCCAGTGGTTTTGACCACAGTGGTTTTGACCACACTTGAGATATTTGTGACTACGGTCACGATGGTTTTGACCACATATACTTTGTGACTTGTCCCGGTGGTTTGGTACCACGATGGGTTAGCCCCAAATGATTATTATGGGATTGTCATCAGTGGTTTTGACCACATGATGGGTTGGCCCCATCACTTGATATATTTGTGACTTTTGTCACCAGTGGTTTTGACCACTAGTGGTTTTGACCACACGGGGTAGTTAAAGGTGTTTGGATGGCTAGGTTATGGGTTGCATAATCTGCATGTTTGACTAATAATTTGTGTAAGTGGATGAATTATCGGGTTGAGGATTTATACACTGAGTCGTGGTGACTTACCCCTTCCCTTATATTTTGCAGATGAGGCATGATTCGCGGATTCGGAGCTGGGGAGGACTCGAGGTGGCCATGCACATATTTTTGGGTTTTAACGATACGATACTAATTCGATTTTTATTTTCTTGCTTTAAATTTGGGTTTGTTTTGTAATAAGGCCGCTAAGTTTTATTTTGGGTTTTAATTACTTGCTTTTATTTTGATCATATTAATTATAGATGGGATTTATGGACTTGTTAATTAACCGGTAAAAAGCAATGTTTTCTAAACTATAACTCTTTCGGGTTTTTAAAATGTTACTACCGAGTAACCCCACTTATAAGATGATAACCAAGGTAACTTGAATTCTTTAAACTTAAATTTGCAAACAACTACAAATATAAAGAGGTTTTACACTTGATAATACTCTTCACATCCCGTTTTTAACAAGTACCATATGTTTTCTAAAATCTATAACAACAAGTAGATTTTCAAGTGTAAATTTTAAAGCAAACATCACATGATTTCAACATCACCTTAAACCGGGTTTTTCCAAACTGTTAAGCATTACGAGAGGTTTTCTAAGAAAGTATCCGACAATCTTGTGTTTTCAAATTATTTTCACTCCGTAACATACCAGATTCGGTCGTAGTGTATTGACCGGGTTTGGGGTGTTACAGAAGGCTTCTGCCGAACTCCGAACGTCCCTAAAAGTTGGCCTCTAGGGTTTTTATATAGGCTTTGAGATGTTTTATTTGGCCTCTAAGTATCCTAATTCAAATATAAGTCTTACTCGGGTGTTTGAATAGACTTTGGAATGTGTTTCTTTGCCTCAAAGTATCCAAATCTGAGTAAAATTTCTCTTGGCCGTGACAGGGACACGCCCATGGCACACACCTGTGTGAATTGACTTCAGGCCGTGTTCGGGTCTGTTGATGGAGGCACGGCCGTGTGGCTTGAAGTCTAGGCAGTGTTGATTTCCACTTTGGCCCAAATTGGCTCGTTTTAAGCCCGTTTCTTTTTCTTTTCATCCTCGGGTGCTTACCTGGGTATAAAACATGAAAAGAAAGGATTAAGAGCACCTTTTTACATATATCAAGGGCTAAATCATTTAAAAGTATGCTAAATATGAGGTTAAAATATGTTACTTTTACGGTTTATCAAATACCCCCACACTTAAGCTTTTGCTTGTCCTTAAGCAAAATTCTCAACTTACAATTAAAACGAACTTTCCACAATTCATAATTCTCATTAACAATGCCTCATCATAATTCATAGATAATTTATACATGGATAATTTAACTCAAAGACTCCTAAAGATTCAAACAATTCTAAGTCATATATTTGTAGCATGAAAACATAGGTGACTACCCTTATCTAAATAATTACCTCTGATTCAAAACTGACAAGGATTGACATCCTCACTAAAGATTCACTCAAGTCACTCAAAGTGTTTAAGGTTCACAATTAAGCACTCAAAAGTCGAACCTGAAAAGTTAATCCCATAAGCTTGCCTGAAAATCAAATCCCTACCACTGTAATATGAGATGATACACAAATCAAAAGGTCTTAAACAGGGTTGTAACGGGGCTTGGGTTAAAGGTGTGGATAAAGGCTGAATTGTAAGGTTAAAATCGAGATTGAATTGACAAGTTACCTAACTTTAGAAAAAATGAGCTAATAACACGAATAATTATATCACATGAAAATTCAAAATACTAATAATACGAGCTTCTTCTTCAAGATCTTTGAATTTAAACGATACAAGCTCTTAGAACATAGGCGATAATGAATATACTTCGTTTCTTTTTTTAAGCACAAATCAAATAAATACATAATATAAGAAAGAACTATATCAACTGAAATAAAGTAATTAGGCAACTGATCAAATCAATTCTCGATAGAAGGGTAGTCAAAGGAATGGTGATAACAAATACAAGCGGGGTTTTGGGTTAATATTAATGTGTGAATAAAAAAAAGGTTGTTAGGATCAAAGGGTTCACTAAGGGTTAATTGTGAAGGTAGGTTTTTTTAGTGGAGTGAATGGGTTAAAACCTAGGTGCCTTTATCATCTCAGTATATCAAATCAATAATGCGGTCTTGACATGTATAATCAAGGCAAGTTCTAGAATGACGATTCAGTGTTGACACACTCATAATCAATAAAGTGAGCATGAAAAAGAATATATGCTCTATAAGGCTCAGGTCTCACAAAAATTATGGGTATTTGACATCAATCCCTGTAAATTTCAAACTTCAAAGTAATATTCAAATTCAGTTCAACAACCTAAAAAAAAATTAATTACGAAAAATAGATTTATCATGCTTGACTCTCCAGTATTCTTCAGATTTAATCATCAATGCACAATTATCAATGACTTAATCCAAAACATATTAATAAAAATCATAAATCATCAGAAATTTCATCCTAATTAGTAATATGAGAAAAATATTTAAGAACTAGATATAATTCGGGATTTTCGGATAATACTATAGTTACCCCCACACTTAAGATGTACATTGCCCTCAATGTACAAATATAGATAATATCAAAATAATCATAAAATCATAAGATTGGGAGAGAAGTGAAACTTCTTGAATTTTGGATGAAGTTAATAAAATGAAACCGGATAGGATTGGAGGTGAACGTAAGGAAGCGTCTCGAACCATTTGGAATTGAATCCTCAAGGCGATCGTTCGATTTTATTGTATCCTAAGCTAAATCTAAATGGCATGAAGAATAGGAAGAAAATAATAAAGAAAATAAATTAAAGTAAAAATCATAAAAATAAAAATAAAAATAAATAATGGAAAATGAAAGAAGAAAGATAATTGAAAAAGAAAAAGTAAGAAGGGGGTTTAAATAGAGATGCGACCCATGTTTTGGATAAAATTTTGTCTTGTTGCCACACGTCTATGGTCACGCCCTTTTACCTACTTGTGGTGCCCACATTGCCACGGCCACGGCCATGTGCAAGGCCGTGTGGTCTGGAAATCTGCACTTTTGGTTAGTTTAAAACTAGGTGTTTTAAGACGAAGAGAAGAAAAGAAAAAAAATGTGTAAATAAATAGGGTTAGTGCTCGGGTTGCCTCCCGAAGAGCGCTCATTTAAAGTCTTGAGCTAGACTTACCTATTATTTGTATGGTCATGGTGGTTTGAGGAGGTGAAAATCCTTTCTCGTGTGATCAACTCGATTTTTGATATAAAGTTTAAGTCGAGTAGTGTTTACCTCAAAAGTGCTGAATTTAGGATTGCTTACCTTGACTATGCCGTATAGGAAGACATTAAGTACCTCAAAAGTGATTTCTTCGTTTGTCTTGAGGTCTAAATTGGCGATTCGAGGGTCTTTCTTATTCAAAAATACCTGATCCCCTATTTTGAAGTGATTTGTTGTTCCTATTAGCTCGTCTGGGGGTTCCTTTGGTTTTTCTTCGTGCGGTTTCAGTTTCTCTTTAAAGTGTGTCTTCCACTCTTCTAGTTTGTCGACCTTAAGGCTTCGTTCCTCATGTAATTCTTCTTTATTGGCACGAGGTCTATGATTCGGCTCAAGTTTGTGGCTTCGTGGTGTTTCCTGTGATGAAGGTTGAACAAATTTGTTATCAACTGAATTTACTTTCTCACCTTCAACAGTCGATGTTCTGGTTGAGTCAAGAGCTTCTAGACTGATTGATTCGTCACCTATACGAAGAATGAGTTCTCCTGTACCAACATCAATTTTAGTCCTGGCAGTTGCTAGAAAGGGTCTTCCTAAAATTAAAGGAATCAAATTGTCCTCATCCATGTCTAAAACGACAAAGTCTATTAGGAATACGAATTTATCAATTTTGATTAGAATATTTTCTATTATACCCCTAGGAATTCTGATAGTTTTATCAGTTTAATTGAATGCTCATCCTAGTTTATTTGGGTTTCCCTAGACCTAGTTGTTTAAACATTTTATAAGGCATAACATTAATGCTTGTCCCTAAATCAGCTAAAGCATTATCAACAGATAAACTACCAATTAAACATGGAATTGTAAAACTCCCTGGATCTTTTAATTTCCATGGCAGTTTATTTTGTAGAATTGCTGAGCACATTGCGTTTAGCTCCACATGCGATGCCTCGTCTAGCTTCCGTTTGTTTGTCAACGACTCTTTTAAAAATTTTCTATAATCGGGTATCTGCGAAAGAGCTTTAAGAAACGGTAAGTTAATATATAATTTTTTTAAAAGTTTAAAAAACTTACCAAACTATTCCTCTGTGTTGTCCTTCTTCATTGCTTCAGAATATAGTATACGAGGTTGGTACTCTGTAGTTACCGGTTTTGGTATATCATGGCACACCTCAACCTTACCTTCACTTACCACACGTTCTTCCTGTAACACCCCTATCCCGTGTCCGATCACTGAATTAGGGTTAAAGGCATTACCAGATAGATCGAAAACATTTACAAAATTAATTGTACAACCATTCATTAATATCAATCATAATGTCCCTTAAGTAGGTGATCGAGACCTTAAGCATGCTTATAAACTGATTCGGGACTAAATCGGGATACATACAAAAATTTGTGTGTAATTGAGAACTTTTCTAACATCTGAGGGACACACGGCCATGGGGTGGCGGTGCCTCACCCACGGCTACTTGACACTCCCGTGTGTCCTCCACAGTAGTATACTCCAAAACCAACACGGTCACAAATGCGCCCATGTGCTAAGGCCGTGTGCTAATAGATCACATACTGCCATTTCTCACATGGCCACCAAGCACACCGTGTCGAGGCGTGTGCAAACTAAGCCATATTGCATAATTTACCCTTTGTCTTAGGCACGCATGTGTGCCTCAACGTGTAACATTATAGGCCATTTACAAGGCCAATATGCCACCCACTTAGGGTCTTCCTACAAGCAATATATATATCAACACATACCTTGCATATATGGCAACCACAACATACCAAATTGACCATTCAATTTATACACTCAATACCAATTCCAACCATGATGATTCCAAAGAATTAATCTTATATCATTACAAGCATAATTCATTCAATAACTCACTCAAAACTTGGCCATTTCATAAGCTTCCACCTTACCAAGATATGCATCATATATCACATCCATTCAAGCATATTACCAAATTAAACTTGCCAAAACACATGGCTAAGTTCACTTCCAAAAACATATACACATATCTAGTCTATACATGCCATATTTAGCTATATACATTTCCAAAAGGGTACCAAAATAAGTTTTGTAGTGTGATGGCGATCCTTGACAATCCAGAGCCTTGAGTAGCTTGACGACCTATAAAATAGAGAAAAACACACACATAGAGTAAGCTTTCCAAAAGCTTAGTAAGTCATATACAAATAAACACATTGGCATATATATCGATCACTTAGCAACTATCACATATATATATAACTTGGTTCGTAAACTTATGGCCACATTTGCCACATTCAACATTTCAAGATTCACATTTTCATTTTCAATAATACCTTTCTTCATATCAAAGTCATATAGGTACTTACCTTTTATGCACACTTAATATACATTCAACGTACCTGAAATGGATAATCATCCACTTATTTGCTCACAGCTCGAATTCACGATTCGTTTCACAGACTTGCCCGTTGAACCTTTAGGAATCTAGTAGGATGCTCAGTAAGATTGGAATAGTTGTACAATGCCAATGTCCTAGACGAGGTCTTATATGCACTCGGATATCGATGCCACTGTCCTAGACAGGGTCTTATACGAATCAATACAATGTCAATGTCCTAAACATGGTCTTACACGTAAAACTCATGTCGATGCCAACGTCTCAGACGTGGTCTTACTCATAAAGTTTATATCGAAGCCAACGTCCCAGACGTGGTCTTACACGAGAACACAAATCAATGCCAATGTCTCGGACGTGGTCTTACATGATGAAACAGAACAGATACCTATGTCATGACATAGCTAATCCTATCTATTTCTAGGTTCGTACGGGACTTCTCGGCTTTATCACTATATCGAACTTATTTCAGAATTCACGCACTTAGCTTCTCATACTCATTCATTTTCATCGATAGACATATGAATACATATATTCAATTCAATACAGATAAGTTTATTTGCATAGTGACTTACCTCGGATTTGGTTTATCGAACGAAAACGGCCACTCGGTTATTTTTGCTTTCCCGTGATCTAAGTCCGTTTTCCTCGATCCTTGATCTAATCATATTTAGAATTTATCCTTTTATTCACTATTTCATTCAATTAAATCCAAACACATATATTTAGGGCTATTTACAACTTAGCCCTCACATTTGCACATTTTATCAATCTACTCCATTTTACTCAAAACATCAAATTTCACAAGATCAATGCATACACAAGATTAGCCAAATACATATACATCACATAAAAGCCCACATTTCTCATCAAACTTGCAATTTAGTCCTTCAATTTACCATTTTCTCAATTTAGCCATATTTAGCTAAATTCATCAAAACTTCAAGAACATAACATGTTCATCTAGCTCAAATCTTTCATTTTTCATTCTCAAACATCACAAAGTTTGTAAAATCATCAATGGCATATTTCACATACATCATCAAAACACAAAATCAAGGCATGGGTTTTGTAGCTCTCAAAGCAACGATTACAAAACATAGAAATTATCAAGAACCGAAGTAAAAACATACCTTAATTTGAGCTCACAATAGCCGAATACCCTAACTAGATTTTCTCTTTTCTTTCTTTCCAAATTTCGGCTAAAAAGGATGATAACTATCATCTTTTCTTTGTTTGTTTTATTACAATCATATTATTATTTCATTTCCTAAAATACCCTTTCATTTAATATAAGAAAACATATATATAACAAGGGCACATTTGACCTTTATCCATCCACTATTCTTATTGCCTCATAAGGCCTTCTCTTTTAAAAGCCATAACACCTTGATACTTAACAAATATCATGCAACTTTCACATTCAATGCATTTTAGTCCTTTTGTCAAATTAAACATGCAAACAGACAAATTCGCTTACGAAAATTTACCACATGCTAATTCACATATCAACGGCACATAATATAATATTAAAATATTATACGAACTCAGATTTGTGGTCCCGAAACCACTGTTCTGACTAGGGTATAAATCGGACTGTTACACTTCCCTTGGGTTTGGTACGTCTAACCCTTCACTATCGTAAATAGCTTGATTTTGCTCTCTCGGGTTACTTTCAGTATTGCTTGCCAAGCTTCCCTATGGCAGTTTTGAGATTAGCTTAGCAAGTTGTCCAACTAACTTAGTAATTTCCCCAACTGACTTAGTAAGTTCACCAACTTGGTTCTTGATCCCTTCAATCGATGTTTGTCGATTCTTAAGGGTGGTCTCGGTGTCTTGGAGACGGGTATCTGTGGCTACCATGAATTTTGTCAACATCTCTTCAATGTTCGACTCCTCTTCCTATTGGTGATGTGTTTGTTGAAAATCTGGAGGGAGTTCCGATCTTTGGCTATTTTGATCATCCTACGAGAAATTGGGATGGTACATCCAACCTGCATTATAAGTGTCATTATAAAAATTATTTTGTGGTCTAGAATAGTTACTCGTATAGTGAGCTTGCTCTTTTTCCATGCCAAATCCGTAGGGTGGGTACTCAGGATTCGCCACGCCTCCTAAATTCGAATCATATTGTATTTATGGGTGTACCTGCGAGAGACTATCTGAACCATCAATCTTTTTATTCATCATCTCTAAGCGATTAGAGAACACGGTGACCACGTCGAGGTTGAAGACTTGGTACGCTTAGTACGAATTGTCCTCATTACTTGCGGCGATAATTATTGATGCCATCTTTTCTATAGACTAAAATTATCTTAAAACCGAATAAAAGAAAAATTAGCAAACTAAAAATAAAAATTAAATTACAAAAAATAAAAATAAATAAATAAATAAATAAATGGCTAAAGTAATAAAAATAGAGTTTTCTTAATATTTTAATTCCCAAGAACGGCGCCAAAAACTTGATCGTTTAAATTGTCGAGTTTTAAAATTTATAAAGAGAATGATCAAACCTGGAAACTAACTCTGACAACGACTTAAGGCAAGTGCACCTATCGAACAGTAGTATAGTTTAGGCAAGACCGGATTGTCGAACCCAAGGGAATTAAAAGTACTAATACTTACTTTCTTTCTATTATTTAGCCTAAATATGAAGTGATTTATTGATTAAACTAAAAACTAACTAACTACTAAGCTAAAGACGCAAAGACAAAAAGAACAAATTGAAGAAATAACTTTTGGAAAAACTCACTTGATCACGACAATACCCTAGAAGGAATCCACCTAGACTTCACTTGTTATCTAACATTGAACCAGATGATTTATTCACTTAGCTTGATCCGTAAGACTCCCTAATTTATATTAAACCTTCTCTCGAGGTGAATAATATCTAACCCTAGGTTGATTAATTGAAATCTCTTTCTAATTAAAACCCCTAGAATCGCATTAACTCAATCTATGGACTCATATAATATATTTCACCCTAATCCGGTTAAACCTCATCACCCTATCTCTAGGCGCGCGATCACATCTGCTTAATTATGCTAGATCTACTCTTAAGCAGGGACTTTTGCTCCACCACCTAAGCACATTCGACTTGAATCAATATTCCGAAAATATTAACACAAGAATTAAGCACACATAATTAAGAACAAACTAAGTATTTATCATATAGTTCAGAAAATAATAACAAGATTCATCTAGGTTTCATCCCCTTCAGGTATTTGAAGGGTTTAGCTCATAATGATAAAATAAAACATATTAAGAGAAAAGATAAAACAAAACATAAGAAATTCCTAAAACCCCCTGAAGGAATTGAAGGAGAGATTTTCCGTCTTGAGTAGAATTTCGGCTTCTTGAGATGGATCAACTGGCTATCCTCGAGTGATTCCCACGAATATGGCCTTTTGGCTCGCTTCTTGACCTAGTTGACTACCTAACTGACCGCCAAAAGCCCTGGCAAAAGGCTTCTGCCAAACTCCGAGCGTCCCTAAAAGTTGGCCTCTAGTGTAACACCCCAGACCCGGCCCAAACACCATGACCGGATCTGGCATGCCACCAAGAAGAATTAGTAAAAACGTGTCGCACTTTTGGAAAACATTTTTCAAGTTTAAACATATATTTCGGGAGGACTTAATGATTTGATAATTTATAAAAGATATAACTTTATAAGATGCCTTTAAAAAAAAACCCCAAAGTTTAGTACTTGTCTTAGTTTAAATTAAACATAAAATTTTACATGTCCATTAGCGATGAAAGCCCAAAATACAACCGAGACAAAATATAAAGCTAGTGGCCCATGGCCTTATTACAACAAAATATAAAACCCATTAATTAAAAATATTAAAAATAAAAAAACTAAATGAAGTGTTCTTGTTGTAACATAGAATCTCTCGCGCAGCCACCTTAGCTCCTCTCCATTGATCAGATGCACTAGGTGCTACCTGAAAGATGTTAAATAATAGGGTGAGTCGTGAGACTCAGTGTGCAACCCTCACGCACCATTAGAATGGGCCTTAGCCCACAGAACAGATAACAGAGCATAATATATCAGAAAATATGCAAAGCCCAACCCAATCCTAGGTTTTCATCCGCTGCACACCACCCTTACCTACCATTCACACCATTGGGGATTTCTACAATCAACCCACACTGCTACACACCATCAGATCATGGCAAAAAGCCACTACAACAGACCATAGCATAAGCCACTACAACAGATCACGGCATAAGCCACTACAGCAGAACACTTCCCTTTTCATTAATCACCCAACCCCGTGCAATCACAGAAACTGGCATACATGTTTATCACATCAAATCAATAGAACCATTCACTTTAGAATGATAGAGATCACTAACCTCGTGATTCGCCTTTACCCTCCTCGGGTTTCAACCATTATGCCGGGATTTCAGCTTTTAACAAAATATAGCTGATTTATATACATGTATTAACAAACAATCTAGATGGTGTGGAAAGTTACACACCTAATATCGCATAGTACTATACTCTTAGTCGATATCCTTGCTATCCGAATCTACTATCCTCAGTCTATAACTTGGTTCAAGAAAAATTGAAAAACCCGAAGATTCGGCCTCCCCTACATTCAGCCAAGGGTTAATAAATACCCAAATTTACACGTTAAAACTAATAGATCTCCTTACCTTGAAATCTCAAAAGTAACACGATTCATGTGTTACTGAACCCTGACTTAGAGATCTAAGCGATTGAGTCCTCTTCAAATCCCGGAACACCGCAAATAAGAGAGAAACAAGAGATTAGTTTCTAAATAGCCATTCGACTAGAGACTTTGAAAAGTCGGAAAAGATTTGGGATCTCTCGAATCAATACTTACCTAAAATTTCCTTTAGATTTTGGCACAAGCAGACACCCCAAAGTGATTTCGACAAACACAGGAAACGAGATCTCACGATTTTGGCTTTTATGAAAATCCCGAAAAAGATAAACTGATGCGGTTTCGGCTTCTAGAAGTTCTAAGTGGTGTGTTTCAGCTTAAAAGGAAAGTGAAAAGAAAGCAAGGAGAGGCTTGAAGATTCGGCTAAAGTGTCTGAAAGAGATGAGAAAGGAATCTGTCAGAGGATTTGACCAGCTAAAGAAAAAGAAAAGAGAGGGAGAATGGAGTAGGAATTTGACAGAGAAAAGAGAAAAATGATGAGAACTTTGACAGCAAATTTTGGCACATACTCAGCTTGTACTAAACCGATTCCCCCCTTTACAGAGTTTGATTTTCAGCCAACACTTTCCTTCCTGATAGATCCTCATCACATCCCTTATCCCTATCAAACACCCATCCAAAAGATACCTACATCACACCACTTCCTCCCTCCTTTATCAGCTTATATCACATATATTTTAAACACTAAAACTCCTAAATTTTAGCCTTGTGCCATCCCCTCTTAGCTTCCTCTTTAGGTGCTGAATTTGGCCCAGAAACATGGGCTTCAAGTGGCCAAAACTTGGGCCTCATTCAACTACTAGTGACGCCACCCTCTAGCTCCCTTGCAGCGTCACTTAATATTGGGCCACCAGCCCACTTTGGTGTTTTAAACACAGATGCTACCCTTTTAACCCTATAGTGCCCAAACAGAAAACTTAATTAGGGCCTCAACCCAAACTGAGCCCATTTTGTGTCCTCTCTTTCTTAATCTACTTATGAGGCCTCATGCCTGAGACTAGGGTCCACTAAGTAAGAACATAAATTTTTCCTATGGTGTCCCCTAACTCTAAGGCTTCAAATAATCCCGATAATACCTTAATATTATTATTCTAAGTGCTACACATACATATTAACTCCCATGCACAGAAATTAAAAGTTTCAAGATTTTTGGGGCGTTACAACCCAATAGGCCCAAATTTGGGATGTTACATCTAGGGTCTTTATATAGGCTTTGAGATGCCTTACTTGGCCTCTAAGTATCCTAATTCAAGTATAAGTCTTGCTCGGGTGTTTGAATAGACTTTGAAATGTGTTTCTTTGCCTCAAAGTATCCAAATCCAAGTAAAATTCCTCTTGGCCGCGGCAGGGACACGCCCATGGCACACGCCCATGTGAATCGACTTCAGTAGTGTTGAGATGCATTGATGGAAACGCAGTGTGTGGCTTGAAGTCCAAGCCATGTCGATTTCTACTTTCGCCCAAATTGGCCCATTTTAAGCCTGTTTCTTATTCTTTTTGTCCTCGGGTGCTTTCCTGGGTATAAAACATGAAAAGAAAGGATTAAGAGCACCTTTTTACATAAATCAAGGGCTAAATCATCCAAAAGTATGCTAAATATGGGGTTAAAATATGTTACTTTTACGGTGTATCATTAGCCATTGAGCTTCATTGTATTCTCGAAGTTTATTTTTCAATAACTTTTTTACTCATTGAAATATAACTAAGTGGGAATAGTGTTAGGATCTATTGCCTTGTTCATCATTTGTACTTGTAGTTCTTTAAACAAACTGATTTAATAAAATTTCATCAATTCATATTAAATATGTCGAAACCATTTTAAAAGTTTGATTTAAAAATAGGGATCGACTTTTAAAAATGAAAATGGGAGTCGCCACCAATCCCTTTTTACTTAGGTGTGATTGGATCACCTTGAAAATCGTTTTATTTCAAAATACTAATTTTGGTCTACGAAAAATAATAAAAATGGGTTCGGGAGTCGGTTACATATGAGGAAGGGTTAGCATCCTCATAATGCCCAAAAATTGGTACCTAATCGATAAAATCATGCCCTAATGTTACAAATTTGAAAAATTTTAAAATGAGATCCTTTTTATTAGAAAAAAAAAAACCAAGACTTGCCTATCTCAAAGAAATAAAATACTATACCCAGTAAGTTAGGATACAGCATCTCATAACTTCGAAACTAGGCACGTCTTTATTTTAAAAAATTCCTACCTCGAGACACAAAATGCCATATCCAGTAAGTTAGGACACAACGTTTTGAATTCCCAAGAATAGGCTTTTGATTTGAAATTGGTAAATTTCAGTTTTTTAAAAGAGAAGGGATCTCTAATACCTTAAGTTCCATGAGAAAAATCAAAACCCAGTAAGTTAGGGCACAATTCTTCTCGAAGTCCCCAAATATCACATATCACCGTATTTTTTAAATATTTGAATAAAATGCTTTAATTCAAAAGGTTTTTTTATAAAAATGGTTTGAGTAAGTCATACATTACAACATATATATATCAAATATCGGTTTATCATAACTATAATTATATTAGCAATTACCTCTAATGATTAATTAAAGAATAATACGGAGTAATAAGTGATGTAAACAATAAAATAAATATACTAAAACAAAAATATAAAATTGATAGATGAATCACATAAACAAAAGATAAACAAATATAAAATATAAGGCAATAAATAGCAAATAAATATAAAGCTATACATGCATAACGACACAAAATGAATTTTTATAGATCACGCAAATTAAGACATATGGCTTCAAATAAAAATGACATGGAAAAATGAAAAAAAATTAATTAAAGATAAAAATGATGTGGAGTAATCAAAATAATATATATATATATATACATTATAAAAAATATTGTTAAAGGAATAAATAATATATAACTTTAAATAAAATTACATTTATAATATAATAATCTAATACATATATATTTTATAAAAACAAAAAAATATTTTTTAAAGAAATAATAGGATTTTAATATAATAAAATAATTTTAATATAATGTTAAAATAATTTAAAATGAAATAAAATAAAAAGGTTTTAAAAAATAAGAATTAAATATCAATTAAAATAAGTATAAAAGGATCAATTTATAACGCGCGTCATGATGTAGGGATTCATTAGGCAATTATGCCTTCTTTCCAAAACGACTTCGTTCTGCTTATTAGCCTTTAAGGAGCCCGAGGATCAGATTGAAACAGAGTATAAGTTTTTGGGCTAATTTAAAATAAATAAAAATTGAATTGGACGAAATTGAATTTAATGAAAAGTAGAGGGACTAAAATGGTAAATTTCCCTTTTTATAAAAACATGCGGATCCTCCGGGTTTTCGGGTCGATGCATGGATCCTGACCCTTTAAACGACGTCGTTTTAATGCCTATTGGTTTAGGCAAAAACGGCGCCATTTTATTACTGCTATGTAACTCAATTTTAGGCAAAAAAAAATTCATTTACACTCTGTTTAAAAAAAAATTTTGAAAACTCTCTCTCTAGCCCTTGTTTGGGTTCTAACTGTCGATCCTTTGGGCCACCGCCATGCACCTCCGTGGCCAATGGCGGGAGGTCGAAAACCTCGATTTTTGCGCTGGTAAACCTTTTTTCCTTTTATTATCTTTTATTAAGAAAACAGTATGTTTACAAAAAAGAAAAATTAATAAAGAAAAAAATAAACGAAATAAAATGGGAAATCACCTCTGTGAACGAACTGTGGTATTTTATTCCTTTTTATTTCTTTTGTATGGCTGTATTTTCTCTGTATATTCTCTGTATCGTGTCCCTTGGTGTACAGGTTTTATAAGGCTTTTATAGCCTTCGAACAAAAGATAAAAATAAATAAATAAAATGTTTCCATATTTGTTCTATTTTGCTATTGTTTCTTTCTTCTTTTGCAGGTGGGAAGCGCAGATCTCGGAGTGGCACCATGCGCACTGATTGCGGTGCAGGGACGAGCTGGACGAGAGGCTAATTTGCGGCGCAAGGGTTGTTGAGGCATGCGACGCAAGACCCCTGCTACGGTTTCCAGTAGCTGAAACATTTTGGGCCACTAGGCCGACTCCATTTGTTGGGTTAGGGCTTGTGTACAGTTGGGCTTGTAATCGGGTAATGGGCTAGGGTGTAACAGGGTATTGGGTTACTGTAATGTATTGGGCTCGGGTGTAAAAGGTAGTTTATTTTGGGCCTGTTTGTACTTTGGACTGAAAATGGACATTGGTTTTATTATTTATTATTTTGGAATGGGCCTAGGCAAAATGGGTTATTACAGCTGCCCCTCTTTGCTCATTGTCGTGAAACGAGAATAGAGCAAAGACAATAGAAGGACCAGTTTTGCCCGGTCTTGGCCGAGTCTCGACTTCTTTGTCCTCGTCTTCTTCAAATGGCTTCCAACTCCATTGCAACTTCAACGGTATTGGAACTTGCTTCAATCTGCTTCCTATAACTTCAGGAATGCCAAATCTACTGTTTTTCGATCTGCTCCACTGCAAACTCAGGGAGATAAGATATGATGTTTTTGATCTGCTTCACTGCAACTTCAGGAAGATGAGATCTTCTATCTTTAGTCTACTCCACTGTAACTTTAGGGAGATAAGGCTGGTGGCTTCGATCTGTTTCCTGCAACTTCTGGAAGATGAGATCTTGACCTTGATCTACTCCACTACAACCGAGGAGACAAGGTTGAAAGTGCTTTTGATCTACTTCACGCAACTTCGGAAGATAAGATCTTCATCTTGATCTACTCCACTTTGCAACTTTAGGGAAATAAAGGTGAAAGTGCTTTTGATCTCGCTTCTGCAACCGGAAGATAAGATCTTCTGTCTTCAGTCTACTCCACTGCAACTTTAGGGAGATAATGCTGAAAGTGCTTTTGATCTGCTTCCTGCAACTTCAAGAAGATAAGATCTTCTATCTTCAGTCTACTCCATTGCAACTTCAAGGAGATAAGACTTTTAACTTTAACCTGCTCCACTGCAACTTTAGGGAGATAAGGTTAGTGGCTTCAATCTGCTTCACTGCAACTTTAGGAAGATAAGATTTGTTGTTTGATCTCGTCCCACTATTGCTTAAGGTGACAAGATTTACAATCTTGACCTATTCCACTGCTGATCAGGGAGATAGGACTGGTGAATTCACCGATGTTGCTACATCGTCCTCTGAGGGACATATCCTGTAGACTTATGTTTATGCCAAATGATTAGGATGCTATAATCAGAATGAATTTAACGCTCCTAACTAAATGTATTATGGACAACATTTACATGAATGCAGAATGTCATAAGAATGATCCTATGTAATGATTAGAATGCAATGATCGAAATGAATCTAATGCTTCTAACTAAATGTATTATGGACGACATTTGCATGAATGCAGAATGTCATGAGAATGATTTCCTTCTTTTTTTCTTTTTTTTTTGTACAACAATTAGGATACAATGATCGGAATGAATCAAATGCTCCTAATTGAAAGTGTGAGAATGATCCCTATTTGGGTTGTCATTGTTCATAATTCATCAAGGTTCTAGTGCTGATGCGTTACCATGCTTTCTCGTTCAACTGGTATCTTTGACAGAAAACCCAAAGAAACAATCATACTCTGCTCAGCAAGTTTGCCTCGCTGTAATTTCAGAGTCCCTTCTACTGTACCTTTTGGGACATAAGGTTTGTACCCCCCACTTCAACTTCAGGGGAATAACATTTGGTTTTTTCCATTCATCTAATTATCACTCAGAGGTATGGAATTTATATTATCTTCAATCAACTTGATCTATTACACCACTCCTTGGGCATAATGAATAGATGAATGCAGGGTATCTTTTCTTTTCCCAAGAATGATCCCCTTCTACATCTAAGTTGACATTACTCGTCATTTGTCAAAATGGTACCACCGACGAAATGTCTTATCTAGTAAAAACTTGAAGAGATAGTCATCTTTCAATGTTTCCAACCCTTAGGCTTGGTGAGTTCTAAACAATAAACTTGTTTCAGGTTCCTATATTATTTAAAAAACTTTCAGAGTAATGTACGAAACTCCTTTTATGAAAATATTATTAGTCCAATAATTGTTATTTCAATATAAAATGCTTGAAAAAGATCACAACAATGGACAAGAAAGAAATTATTCAGGAGCATAGCTCGAAACAAATAAGTTAATCAAAGATAACCAAGGTAATAAAGGAAATTGATTTGGGATTATCTTGAAAAGAATAAAGCAATGAATGATAACAAATTCAAAAATGGGTAAGATAAAAGCTAGGTGCCCCAGATATCGCAGCTTGAGCTTCTCTGCTCAAACTTCTTGAGGACCATTTTGAGCTCAATACGTGTTTAGAGGATCTAGAGTACTTTGTCAAGACCCCAAGACATAGCATACTTCCTCATTGTTAATTCAAGCGTAGCAAGACTACTATATGCCCCTCCTTCAATCAAAATTTGAGCCGCCTTTTTTGGGTTTTCAACTCAAATTCTCTTTGGTCTCAAAGTGCCCTTTTCGGGTTTTCAACTAAAATCCCCTTTGGTCTCAAAGCGCCCTTTGCGGGTTTTTGCTTTGGCCTCTCATTTTTCTTTTCTTTTTTTTTTTTGGATGAATTTGAGCTCTAGGTGCCCTTTGCAGGTTTTCACCTTGGCCCTTCCCTTTTCAGGTAAAATCCCTCTTGACCGAATCTGAATTCTCCGAATTAGGCAAGTTTTGGCATCCATCACGGTCAATATCAATGCTTCTCTAGCACAGGCTCTTCTTACTACATAAGGTCCTTCCCAGTTTGGCATCTGCTCTCCTTTGAAGATCTTTTGTATAAAAAAAATCTTCATCAAGTTTCCCTCGTGAAATTCTCTAGGATGAACCTCTTTGTCGTAAGTTCGCATCATACAAACGTGATGGATAGCTTTTAATCTTTTCTTTGATCAGGTTCAATTGGCAAAAACGCTTCAATTTCATAAACCAATGGGTAAGATGTTGCCCCGACAAAGGTTCTGGCCAACGTTCAATAAGACAGAGGGTAAATGGTAGCTTCTTATGCCAATATTTACAAATCTTAATCACCTTTCATAGTTTTGTTGTTTTTTTCTTTTTTTTTTTTGGCAACTTTTACTGCACTGTTATATGCTGCTTGATCTTTGGACAAACTATAAACTTTGACTTTGTACAGTTATGCATTCTTTGCTAGCATCTGATCCTTTCCTTTATTCTTCCCCTTTTTTTAAAAAAAATGACTTCGACCTTATAACATTGGCATATGAAGCTACTTCCACGCTTTTAGTGAAGTAAACGACGACCACGACAATGAATTGATATCGACTAGAAGCTTGTGACGAGATCGATCCCATAAAATCCATGCCCCATATATAGAAAAGTCTGTGAAGAAAATGGAAGAGTCATATAAATCTTGTCTTCTTCAGAATTATGTTGTATAACTTATGCGATCCCCTTCCATGGTAGACCAATAGTACCTGATCCTCATGTTTAGCCCACATCTTAGTAGCCCAGGCATGTCTTGATATGATCACGCAAAAACATCTTTGAATTGAAAACAACTCAATGATATCTTGCTTTATTTCTATAGTAGGCTAGGCTTCGATCTTCACCCCTTTCCTAGGCTCATAATATCCACTAACCCTTTGTAGAGTAAGGTCTATTTCTCATCTTATTTCACCATTCTTAACAAATCAGAAGATAGGTTACAATTTCTGTTATTTTCAAAGTCCTAAGATCCCTCTAGCCACATATCTCATTCAAAAAGGGTATTAGTAACAACGTCACTCATGTCGTTGATATCTGGGTACCTAGGTATAAAGGCAAGAAATTCAAAAATTAAATTATTCTAAGGATGATTATTTGTATGGTATGGTCTTGAAGAAAGAATATTTGAAAGAAAGTTCAAAGAACAAAAAAAAAATTGTTTGTACAGTATGAAATGAAAAAAATAAAAGAATATTTGCTCAAAAAAATGCATTTTATTAAAATAAAAATTCTAGACACGATCCTATTTCACAAAAGGATTCTTATTACCTCTATGCTTAAGGCAACAAGCATGTTTTGAATATTACTCTAGATCAGTTCTAAAAATACAGGGATCTCTTCCACAATCCCATTATTCAAAACACTCCCAAATACGCAAAGGCTTGGAAACTTCATTCCCCGATTCCCTCTCTACTTTTGATTTCTTTAAGGAGTCACAACTTTCTTGTCTCCTCCTTCAATTACCGCATTTACTGCCTCGTCAACGTGATCAGGTTTTGATGAATCGTCGAACTTCACTATTCCCATTTTAATGAACCTTTCAACAAACTTTTTAAACGTAGTACAGTTTTCAATTGAATGACTCGTTATTCCCACATGGTAGTTGCATTGAGCGTTCAAATCATACCATTTAGGATATGGGAGTTGTAACGGCTTTATATAAAATGGGGACACCACATATACGTTAAATAAACTTTGATATAGCTCCTTATACGTCATCGGGATTGGTATAAATTGGAGCTTTTCAGAGTTTTGCCTTACGCCTGATTCCTGTCTTACCGACCCTTATTGTCTAGCAGTAATTACTTTTGGCTGGATAACAGTAATTTCCTTCGAGTACCCTTTGTTGTATGTACTCGTATTACTCACCTCGTCATCCTTTTTCCTAGAAGCAGACCTTCTAGTGGTTTCTCCTACTTCAATCTTACCACCCCTTATGGCATTTTCTATCATTTTCCCTGCCATCATTATATCCGTGAAGCTTTAGTGGTGCTTCCTATCATATGGGTGATAAAAGGTGCCTTTAAGGTATTGATAAATAGCATGGTGGTTTCTTTCTCTAAGAGAGGTGGTTGAACTTGCATGGAAACTTCCCTCCATCTTTGTGCGTATTGTCTGAAGCTTTCATTTGATTTTTTTCCATGTTTTGCAACATGATTCTATCAGGTGCTATGTCTGTAACATGATTATACTGCTTCATGAAGACTTGAGCTAAGTCTCTCCAAGAGTTAATGTTAGCGCAGCTGAGTTGATTATACCACCTGGATGTCGCCCCCACTAAACTATCTTGGAAACAATGAATCAAGAGTTGATAATTGTTACCGTAGCCGGTCATCCATTTACAAAACATAGTAATATGAGCTTCAAGGCAGCTGATTCCATTGTACTTCTCAAATTCTGGTATTTTGAACTTGTGAGGAAACACCAAATCTGGAACCAAGCTCAAGTCCTTAGCATCAATTCCATGGTTAATATCAACATTCTCCAAGGCCTTGAACTTTTCCTCCAACCATCTACAACGATCTTCTAATTGCCTTGAAGATTCAATCCTTATTCCTTCCCTTTCTGCTATGTCTGAGTCAGGGATGACGGGATTAGCAGGGTGATCTCCTGTGTTGGATCCTGTGCCAACTTGGAAATTCATGGGCACTCTAGTGTCATTTTGCCCTTGTTGAGGCCTAATCGTAACAGGTGGCCTTTATGGATACTCCTCAAGTTGTACATGTGGTGGAGTGAAACACCTAGGAAAGTCCTCGTTGTCTTCAGCGTTAACTATGGGACCTTTCTTTTGTCCATTGCCCCACTCAGCACCTAGACCATTTGAGCCATCATGTTCCTTTGGGCTTCCAACATTTGGTCCCTCATTTCTTGTTGGAGCTTTCCCAATTGCTCATGCATTTAATCTTGCATATCCTTCTAAAATTGTTCAAGTCTTTGATCCATTTTCTTTGATTTGGCGCGTGTACCGTAGTGGTGCTCAGTTTCTAGATTTCCCTTCTCTCTTTCTCTTTTCCCTCTCTCTCTATTATAATTTCAACTAATTACTCTCTTTATGGATTTGAATGCATATGATGTTATGTAATGCAAATGCATGAATGCAAAGAGGCATCAATTCGATTCAACTTCACTTTAGAAAACTTTATTAGAAAACAAAATCCTTTACATAAAATGAATTACAAATATGCTTCGCCTTAAGTCCTAAGGTTTTGATTTTCCCAAACAAAGAAGTTAACTCTTGACTACGATCCACTGTAGCTCATATTTCATGCTCAATACATCAGCCTGTGCTACTAAAGTCTATAGGTGATCAGCTACCTCTCGAATTTGAACTATAGCTTCACTCATAAGGTAATCTCGACTCCTAACTTGATCCTAAGAATGGTGAAGTTCTTCCTTCCAACGTCCTTCTCTAGTTTCAAGAAGCTCAATCCGAAGTTCACAAAGGTGCAACGTTGATTCTAACTCTTCGATCCTACCCTTCATTTCCTCGATCTTGTTCAGGCTTGACTTTAACTCGATCACGGAATTACGACTTCGATGGTGATAAAGAGACCGTCCAAGTTCAGCCACTCTAGTTTTTAATTCTTTTTTTTTTTCACTTTGACTTTCTGACAAACTCTTCTCTAGGGTCTTATTTTGTGCTTGCATTTCTTGAAATTTCCTCTTCCAATAGTCAGCTTTGGCCTTTTCTTCCTGGACTTCTTGTTGCCACTGTTCAGCAATCTTCCCCAATCGACATTTTTCATCGATAGACGCACCTTCTTATATTCAGTCTTCAAGCTATCTCGATCTTCTTCAATCTTCCTTTTCTCCTTTCTTACTTTCTCGACTTTTGATTTTGAACATCCACATCTAGCCTCAAGCACATCTTTTCTTTTTCTAGCTTCTCTATCTTCTTTCCAAGCTTGGAACTCATCCTCTCAAAATCTTGCTTTACAATCTCTAACTCTAATGGGACTACTTGCAAGAATTCCTCTCTTGACCGAGCACCTTCTGAATTCAGCTTGATGATGTTATCATTAACCCTTCCAATCCTTCATCCGCTGTATTCTGGAGTTGTCATCAGTCCTGCAAATAATCTTTTTATTCTGTGAGTCTAATTCCAAGCACCGAAAATCTCCTTAACTCTCTTCTTATAATTATCCCTCTGTAGAGAACTCAAACTGAGCCAACCCATATGTTGTAGGTACAAATTGTCTCGATCCATATTGCCTTAGTATGAGTAGAGGAGCATACCCTATAGCTCCCTAAATTCCAAGTAAAGGACCCCAGTCAAAACTCCCACATCGATAAAGAATTTCATCTGGGATCATCCAAGGGGCTTTCCACTTGACGTCTTCCTCTAGAAAGTTTTGAAGGAGCGCCATCCAGTTCTCTTTAGACACGTCCTCTCTCCTCGGTGTTGCCACTATTTCTTTTAACGGAGAATAGTTTTCAGAAAAAACCTGATAAGAAATTTTCTCCACCTTCCAAAAATGACTGTGGAACCAAGCCAACAACAGCTGTGTGCATCCAATGAATCTGCCTTCACCTGCTCTCCGACATGCATTTAAAGATCTGAACGTCTCGACTAAGATCGTAGGTACAAGCGTGACCCCTTTATCAAGTCGATCGAATAACCCAATGACTGCTTCATCTATATGTCTAAGAGCTTTGGGGAAAACTACCAAACCGTAGATACACAAGGCAAAGACGTCAACCCTCTTCTTTGTGTCTGTATGGGCTAAGATCAAGTCCCTCAAGCTAACCCAAGGAATGCATTTACCTTCATATTTCTTCTAAATTCTGGCTGTAACCCACTGTTCACTCATTCCCGTAATATTCATTAACTTCTTCACAAAAGTCGGGCCATTAACGGCCTTGTAATAAGCTTTATTGACTTGAAATCTTGAACATCGAAGCAAGGTCGTATATTTCTCCACCATGGACACCAAATCTACTTTTTCGAAAGTGAAAAAGCTGTAGGCAGAGTTCCAAAACTGGGCTATAGCCCGGAACAGATGCTTATTTACTTTGACATCGAGTAAGTAGGGCAAATCTCCATAATTGCGATAAAACATTTGCTTAGCCTCATTATCCCATTGAGCCCATATCTCTTTCAATTCTTGGAACTCATTTTGTGTAATACTAATACGACTAAAGTCTCATAGTTAGATACGTGCCCGTCAACTAAGCTGTTCTTTTTTCCAATTGAGTTTACTCTGATCATGTGCGGACGGCAGCATTGTCCTCCACTTTATCAAGGAATTCGTTCTCCATAACCAGCTTTCTAACTTAGAAATTGACCGTGAATCGATACCTCCTAAAGTATGAAATGATATGCACTAAAATAAAGCACCACAAGTCAGTGTCATGAAATAAAATATAAGGCAGATAAAACATCTATCTGGGTAACCACTAAATCTTGGTATAGTTCTACTTAGGGTAGGTCCTTAAGTTTTCTACATGTAGTTTAGCTCTAAAGTTGGGGTACCCGAACCAGCAGATTCCTCGATCCTCACCCATTATAGGCTCATGCGGACCGAGTTCGATTCAGGGGAATTCATTTCCCTATGGCCATGCGGAAGTGAAAACTTCACGAAGATATAGGTACAGATGTATTCTGTAAGCAGTCCACTAGCCCATGCAGAGGTGAAAATCTCACGAAGGCATAGCTTCTCGCTCCCACTTAAGGGTGCGACCACGACGGTCATGCAGTGCAATGCTGAGAGATATATTTAAAATTAGAACCATATGCAATAAAAGAATCATGTTTTTTAAAAACCAAAATTTTAAATTCGGACAAAAGGACATGAAATTATTAATTTTACGGCTTGACTCTCTTAAGTCCCCAGTGGAGTCGCCAAGCTGTCGAAACAATTTTAAAAGTTTGATTTAAAAATGGGGATCGACTTTTAAAAACGAAAATGGGAGTCGCCACCAATCCCTTTTTACTTAGGTGTGATTGGATCACCTTGAAAATCGTTTTATTTCAATACTAATTTTGGTCTACGAAAAATAATAAAAATGGGTTCGGGAGTCGGTTACGTATGAGGAAGGGTTAGCACCCTCATAACGCCCAAAAATTGGTACCTAATCGATAAAATCATGCCCTAATATTGCAAATTTGAAAAATTTTAAAATGAGATCCTTTTTATTAGAAAAAAACCAAGACTTGCCTATCTCAAATAAATAAAATACTATACCCAGTAAGTTAGGATATAGCATCTCATAACTTTGAAACTAGGCACGTCTTTATTTTATAAAATTCCTACCTCGAGACACAAAACGTCATATCCAGTAAGTTAGGACACATCGTTTTGAATTCCCAAGAATAGGCTTTTGATTTGAAATTGGTAAGTTTCACTTTTTTAAAAGAGAAGGGATATCTAATACCTTAAGTTCCACGAGAAAAATCAAAACCCAGTAAGTTAGGGCACAATTCTTCTCGAAGTCCCCAAATATCACATATCACCGTATTTTTTAAATATTTGAATAAAATGCTTTAATTCAAGAGGTGTTTTTATAAAAATGGTTTGAGTAAGTCATTACAACATATATATATATATATATATATCAAATATCAATTTATCATAACTATAATTATATTAGCAATTACCTCTAATGATTAATTAAAGAATAATACGGAGTAATAAGTGATGTAAACAATAAAATAAATATACTAAAACAAAAATATAAAATTGATAGATGAATAACATAAACAAAAGATAAACAAATATAAAATATAAGGCAATAAATAGAAAATAAATATAAAGCTATACATGCATAATGACACAAAATGAATTATTATAGATATTACAAATTAAGACATATGGCTTCAAATAAAAATGGCGTGGAAAAATAAAAAAAATGAATTAAAGATAAAAATGATGCGGAGTAATCAAAATAATATATATACATTATAAAAAAATATTGTTAAAGGAATAAATAATATATAACTTTAAATAAAATTACATTTATAATATAATAATCTAATACATATCTATTTTATAAAAACAATAAAAATAAATATGTGTTATAAATAAATTTTATACCAAGTAAGATTTTACAAAATGATATAATATAATACTATATATAAAAATTAAAATATATGTAATACAATAACAAACATAAAAGTTATAAAATAATATGCAATATAAAAATAAATAAATAACATAATAAATAGTAATAATGTAATATTTAATAATACTAAGTATTTAAGGAAAAATAATACGTAAACCTTTTATTAATAAATTAATTTTTTAAAGAAATAATAGGATTTTAATATTATAAAGCAATTTTAGTATAATGTTAAAATAATTTAAAATGAAATAAAATAAAAGGTTTTAAAAATAAGGATTAAATATCAATTAAAATAAGTATAAAGGATCAATTTATAACGCGCGTCATGACGTAGGGACTCATTAAGCAATTATGCCTTCTTTCCAAAATAACGTCGTTCTGCTTATTAGCCTTTAAAGAGCCCGAGGATTAGATTGAAACAGAGTATAAGTTTTTGGGCTAATTTAAAATAAATAAAAATTGAATTGGACGATATTGAATTTAATGAAATAGCAGAGGGACTAAAATGGTAAATTTCCCTTTTTTATAAAAACGTGCGGATCCTCCCCGAGTTTTCAGGTCGACGCGCGGATCATGGCCCTTTAAACGACGCCGTTTTAATGCCTATTGGTTTAGACAAAAACGGCATCGTTTTATTACTGCTATATAACTCAATTTTAGGCAAAAAAAATTCATTTACATTCTGTTTTAAAAAAAAAAAGTTAGAAAACTCTTTCTCTCGCCCTCGTCTGGGTTCTGATTATCGATCCTTTAAGCCACCGCCATACGCCTCACGCTACTCCGTGGCCGACAGCCGGAGGCCGAAAACCTCGATTTTTGCGCAAGTAAACCCTTTTCCTTTTATTATCTTTTATTAAGAAAACAGTATGTTTACAAAAAAAAAAAGATTAATAAAGAAAAAATAAATGAAATAAAATGGGAAATCACCTTCGTGAACGAACTGTGGTATTTTATTCCTTTGTATTTCTTTTGTATGGCTGTATTTTCTCTGTATATTCTCTGTATCGTGCCCCTTAGTTTACAGGTTTTATAAGGCTTTTATAGCCTTCGAAACAAAAGATAAAAAAAAATAAATAAAGTGTTGCCATATTTATTCTATTTTACTGTTGTTTTTTTCTTCTTTTGCAGGTGGGAAGCGCAAATCTCATCGTGGCACCATGCGCGCTGATTGCGGCGGGGGGATGGGCTGGACGAGAGGCTAATTTGCGGCACAAGGGTTGTTGAGGCATGCGGCGCAAGACCCCTGCTAGAGTTTCCAGCAGTTGAAACATTTTGGGCCACTAGGCCGACTCTATTTGTTGGGTTAGGGCTTGTGTCCGGTTGGACTTGTATTCGGGTAATGGGCTAGGGTGTAACAGGATATTGGGTTACTGTAATGTATTGGGCTCGGGTTTAAAAGGTAGTTTATTTTGGGCCTGTTTGTACTTTGTACTGAAAATGGACATTGGTTTTATTATTTATTATTTTGGAATGGGCCCAGGCAAAATGGGTTATTACAAAATAATTTGTATTTATCCTCAACAATAAGCAATTCGCATATCAATTTGCCATATCTCAACCAATTCCTGCCAAATTATTAGGACTAGTTATAATTTCATTAATCATTCAATACACATCATCCATTCATCCACTTAACCTTCAACACTATCCGCAACAAATTCACCATGAATAAGAATATCACATCAATTTGCCATCATTTCTCAAATATCAAACTTAATTCAATTATCATTACAACTTATATGTTTTGTTTTTAGTTTATTATGCACTGTTATTTTTTTTGTTAGTTTTTTCTTAGTTTGTTATCTCTTTATTTTATTTATTTTTGTCTATTTTCTTATTAATTTACTCGTAAACATGTACTTCATTTAGAATCTCCTACGATTTCGAATTTTACTATTCCAACGAATTCATCCAAATTCAGGGCAGTTTCAGTTCTCCTTATGATATTTTGCTTATTTTGTTTATATTTATTTGTACATTAAGGGCAATGTAAATATTAAATGTGGGGAGGATGTTTATATGCTTATGCGATGAAGTCTCTAAATTGTTGTTTGTGTTTTAAGTAATTTTCTCACACCTATCATTGAAGTTAATTTTTTTTTTTAATTTAGAGTTTTTATTGATTCTGTTTTGGAATACTTTGTGAATTTTTGCACATTGTTTGATTTATACTTTTAAACACGAAAGAGTCAAATATGATAAGCTATATTTTAGAAATTATTGTTTTAGGTTGTCTTCCTGAACTAGAGAATTATTTTGAAAATTTAAATTTGCAAGTTTAACTTCAAAATCATAATTTTTTGTAAGGTTTTGAGCCTCTAAAGCATATTTATTATTTCGTGCTCATTTTATTTTTGGTTGTGAGTATGTCAACTTGATCTGTTATTCTAGAACTTGCTTCGGTTATACATGTCGAGACCACATTATTGATTTGATATATTGAAATGATAGAGGCACTTAAGATTTAACCCACTTAATATTTAATCAGCTTACCTGTTGTATTAACCCCTAGTAAACCCTATTGATCCTAACATATTTTTCCCCTAGTAAACCCTGTTGATTCTAACACATTTTTTCTCTCACCCATTTATGTTAACACATAACGCATATTTATGTTGTAAATTATCCCTTTTATTAACTCCTTTTTTATCGAGATTTGATTCGGTTAGTTGCCTAAATATGTTCTATCATTTGTATTGTTGAATTTTACTCATTAAGAAAAATAGAAAAATCAAAGAAAAAAATAGTATAAACAAAAAAAAAATTAATTGAGCTTGAATCGTTAGTTTCATATTCTGTCGAAAAGCTCATTTTTATTTTTTATTTCTTATTAATGTAAATTCTTTTAATTCAACAAATGTTTCTTTTCTAGTTTAGTAATTTATCAACCCAATTCTCGATTGTAACCAATTTTTCACCTTTTCCATACCCTTAATCTAAGTCTCAATATAATCTTATAAAGACCTCTTGATTAAGGTGAAAGGTAAGGAATTTTAATTTTAAGGTTCATTTTGCATTTTATATTCCATTTAAAGTATAGATAGTTATATTGAAGTTATTATCAATATATATTGATTATGACATTATACGTGTTATTTGAAAGAGAAAAAAGATAGGTGAGAAAGGTAGGTGTAACAAAGGAAAGGAAAAAGCCATAAAAGAAGAAAAAGAAAAAGCTATATTTTTGTCGAGCTTTGGTTTTTTTAAGTACCCTAGTAAACTTTACTTGTGTTAATAATGGTTTATGGGTTTGACCTTAATAACATTGAATGAGCAATAATAAATACCTAGAAATGGACGAGACCAAAGAATTGTTAATGATTAAAAATATTAATAATCTTGAACCATATTAATATAGAAAAACTTGTTGTAATAAGTTACGAATAAATATAAATAATTAAAACTAACATCATTGCAAAAGGAAAGCTTTGAGGTGGAAACTAATTAAGCTAAGTGGTGCGTAGCCAAGGGCTGGTAAGTCCTCGCCACCCCTAAAATGGAATTCTTTTTATTTAGCTTCTTTAATTTTTTAAAAAATTTAAATTAATAAATATAAAATTACACTTTGACCCTCATTAAAAATAATAGCATTTTAATTTAATACTTCAAAAATTATAAACAAATAGGTCATTCAAATAGTAAAATTAAAATTTAAAAATTAATTTCAACCTCCTAAAACGATTTTCTACCTTCGCGATTTTCTGCCTTCACCCTTGGGAGAGGACTTGTAATTTCAAACCTCTTTTTTATAGATGATCTCATTCTCCTTGCGGAGGCCATATCTGAACAAATGGAGGTTATTATTCGAGTATTGAATACTTTTGCGCAAGCAACTGGGCATAAAGTTAATAATGCCAAGACTCAGATATTCTTCTCCAAGAATGTCCTGACTAGCCTCAGGATTTCTATCAGTAATGGACTTGGTTTTAAAAGTGCTGATTACCTCGGTAAATATCTTGGTGTACCTTTTTTGTATAAACTGGTCACTAACAAGACATACCAATACATCGTTCAGGGGTTAATTAAAGATAGCAAGGTAAACATCACGTCCTTTTTCTGTGGCGGGTCGAATCACTCTAGCTAAAGCTGCCCTTGCTACTATTCCTATTTATGCTATGTAGACAATAGTTATTCCAAAAGGTGTATGCTTAGGAACAAAGAAGATTATCCAAAGCTTCATTTGGGGCCACACTAATAGGAAGCAAGGAACTAACCTTGTGAAATAGAAGGATATTTGTAAAAATTAGGATGGTGGGGGATTGGGTTTTTGTAAATTGGATTCCTGAATAACAGTTTCCTCATGAAACTGGCTTTCCATCTTGTTGTGAAAAAAAGATCATTTATAGGTAAAGGTTTTACATACGAAGTCCAAGATGGGAGATTCAGTTCCAAAATTTGTTATAAGTAGAAATGGGTATCGAATTTGGAACGGAATCTGCAATCTTTGGCATGCAATGAGAGATGGCATAGTGCAAAATCTTGGAAATGGTTTCTTTATTGATTTTTGGCATGATACCTTGAGGTGATCCTAATGGAGTTGAATTTGGCTGAAGTGCTCTAAGTGTAGTTGCTCTAAGCGATCTATCCGTTCTATCTGCTGTTGCTCAAGATGGTAGATTTGATCAGAGTGTCATTGCTCAAAGCGATCAATCCGCTCAGAAATGTCATCGAGTGTAACTGAATATGCAGTAGTAGAGTGACTCGAAAGATGAGAGGATCAAGTTGGGTTCGTATGTAGAGGAGGATCTGAAAGCTCCTTGTGCTCCTCTTGAGGATCTAGGTGCAACAATGTATACCGATGGGACCCGGTCCGTGCTGGCATTAAATCATCCTCATATGGCTCATTATACTCAAGCCTTGTGGTGTCATGTCTCCAATCAAAGTAAGAGTACCAATCTGCTCGAGGTTCTCGAGGAGGCCAAAGTGATGAGCCAGGCATGTCACATATGGACCCATACAGATGGCTCATCTCCGTAATCTCTCACTCTGATGATGACAGCACTAGGCCACAAAATAGGCTAGATCAGTCGGGTAGTGCCCGTGCATGCTCCACAAGAAGTACGCATCTCAAGTGCCTACGATGCTTGTACACTCCTTTCGAGCAATCAAAGTGTGAGCTAAAATTGCGTAAATGTAGCACAGGGCCGGAGGTAGGCATCAAGCCTTGGACTGGCTTGGGTTATACTGAGTGACAACCTTAGAGATGTCAGACCAGTAGAGAGAAACTGATCGATGGATGTGCCTTTGGAGGGTGGAGAACTCAGGCGTGGCCTAGAAATCATTAGAATGTAAGCCGAGTGCAACTCCAAATCCCGCAATACTAAAATTCTGAGTGATACCCCTAAGACAGAATGAGATCGTTTGTAGCTCATCCTCTGACGATAGCACTGCTATAGGAAAAAAAGTGGGGCAAAACTCTAAAGTAAGCTCCGTATACGTCGACTCTACAATCATGAAGAACTGTTCCCGTGGAGTTGCTCCCAATAACGAATGAAACAGTGCAAATAAACCCACAGTCTGTCGGGTTTCCCAATCGATACACCGACCCAAACCTAATGCTCTATCCTTTAGATGCTGGTACCTCTACTCATAGGGTGGATGGTCGAATGTGAGGTATCGATGGTGGGTGGCTGCGATCAGAGAGGAGGCTGCGGTCAGAGAGGAGGAAGATAAAGTCCAGTAGCCTTTTGTTTCTTGGACTAATAGGGTACTTTGCTTGTGCCTCGTGTATTCGGCATCATGCACCTGAAAGACGAATGACAATAAAATGTATCAACATCAAAACAAATTAATAAAGCAAATGTACGAATTAGAATATGAAACACAATAGACCAAGTGCAATTTATCACACAATGAAAACTGATTCACTAAATAAAACTTAACTAATTCAAAAGACAATAATAATAAAAATCTAAAACTATAATAAAATAAACAAACACAATAAAGATAAGCATAACAGTATGAAAAAATAATATCACTAAAACTAATAACAATAATATAATAACCTAAATCTAATAATAATAAAACAATTAAAAATAATAAATATAAAAAAACGAATAATAATAATAATAATAATAATAATAAGGAAAGGGAGGGGTCACACTGTGTTAGGGGTGGCAGACGGCGGCGAACGGTGAATGTCGGTGAAGGGAAACGAATGGTGAAGAATGAGGAGGAAGGGAGATTTCGGGGGAGGGAGAAAGGAAACTAGATTGGCGCTTTGTGAAGGAAGGAGAGATGGTTTAGTTTTGAACGGCGATGAGGGGAGAGGGAGTAGAGGAGGTTTGTGAATGGGGGAAAAATGAGGAGGTAAGGAATGGCGTAGGTGAAAATACATGGTCTAAAGTCGGGGCGGCTAATGGTAGCGTGTAGGTTTTGGGGTGGGTCGAAAAGTGAACGAGGGGAGGGAATTAGACAGTTCAGCGGAGTGGGGCGAGGTAGGGAGGGGTGATGGCTGTTAGAAAGGTTGTAAGTGGACTCTGGTTCGGGATAAAAAGGATGAAGGGGCCGGTGACGAGGAATAGTTAGCAAGCGAAGGGATGAATTAGTGGCGGATAGGGACTTGAGGTGATTGGAAGGATCAATGGTGACACTGGTTTGGGGAAGGAAGAAAACGATTAAAGGAGAAACGAAGGAAAAAATGTTTTAGGTTAAAAAGAATGGCACACGTGTGTATGGGGATCGTATTGGGTCACACGGCCGTGTGAGTTGCCCGTGTGGCTTTAAAAATTTTTCAAACTTTGCTCTAGTATTCACACGGCCTGTGACACGACTGTGTGTCATCATTCAGACCATGTGTTGTTATCTTTCACTTCTCCCACGCCCGTGTACATAGGCGTGTGGGTCACACGACCATGTGCCTTCACTCAGACCGTGTCACACAGCCTGAGACACATTCGTGTGTCTAGGTCATGTGTCATACACGAGTGTGGAGCACCCCATATCGTGTGGCCCTTTTTTATTTATTAAATTTTTAATTTTTTTTATTTTTTAAAGTAATAAAAATAATTATATTAAGCATGCAATATAATTAAATGAAAGTCAAATAAATAAATAAAACAAAACATTTGGGTTACCTCCTGAGAAGCGTTTATTTAGAGTCTAAGCTTGACTTCCTTCTTTAAGCTCACAGTTAAAGTGGATCTTAGAGTTGAAGCTCCCCTCTCTCATTTACAATATTACCACTAAGATAAAGTTTGAGTTCATGACTATTTCCCTTGAATTTGTCGTAATCGGAATGTGTTACCTCAAAGGTTCTGTTCGGGAATATATTGTATAGCACAAATGGACTCGACCATCTTGACTTAAGCTCCGCGAAGAACATTCGTGGATTTAAATTGTCCAACAGTACTTTGTCTCCAACTTTGAATTGATTTGTCCTCTTTAAATGCACATCATGACTTTGCTTTGTTTTTGTTTTTTTTACCGTTTTTGGGTTCTTATCAGCCTTTGTTCGTCATTCATCTATTTCATCGAGTTACACCATTCGCTCTTCACTTGTCCTTCAAGTTCTATCACCTTAAAAATGATATAGTTTTAACACGTATTCGAGAGTGATTTCTTGCAAAGAATTTTGAGTCTCGTGATTACTAACATTATCAGAATAATGAGTATAATTTCGCTTGTTAGAAACTCTAACAAATTCACGTTCTTAAAGAGTAACATCTTCATCACCTACCCTCAGCACAAGTTCACCATTACCCACATTAATAACAGTTCTAGCAGTGGCTAAAAAGGGTCGACCTAAGATCATGGGTACCTCAATATCCTCATCCATGTCCAATATAACAAAATCAATAAGGAATATAAATTTATCGACTTTAATAAATACATCTTCAATAATGCCCCTAGAATACTTAATTGATCTGTCAGCTAATTAAATACTCATCATAGTGGGTTTTGGTTCCCCGAGACCAGGTTGTTTGAACATTTTATAAGGCATTAGATTTAAACTAGCACCCATATCAGCCAAAGTTTTTTCAACATTAAGCTACCAATAAAAAATGAATAGTAAAACTCCTTAGATCTTTAAGCTTGGTGGGTAGTTTGTTTTGGAGAATGGCCGAACAATCCTCATTGAGCTTCACAGTTGACAAGTCGTCTAACTTCCTTTTATTTGTTAATAGCTCCTTTAAAAATTTTGTATACTTTGGCATCTGTGAAATGGCTTCAACAAAAGGTAAGTTAATATGCAATTTTTTAAAAGTTCAAGAAATTTACCATATTGTTCGTTCATACAGTCTTTTTTCACTTTTTCGGATATGTAATTTGTGGTTTGTATTCTCTGACCACTAGCTTATACTCTTTCTTGCTTTCCTCAATCCCATCATTTTTCTCAACAACTTTCAGATTCAACTTCTTTTCAGGCTCGACTAACCCTTCCATGCTTCGAACAATGATTGTGTGGACTTGCTCCTTTGGGTTGGTTTGAGTGTTATTAGGTAGGCTACCTTGATGTCTCTCCGAAACTAGTTTAGCAAGCTGTCCAATTTGATTTTCAAGCCCTTTAATCGATGCTTGCTGATTTTTCAAAGTTGTCTCAATGTTCTGAAATCTAGTTTCGGACACTGAAATAAATTTAGCTAACATCTGCTTAAGGTTTGGCTTCTTTTCTTGCTGATAAGGTTGCTTAAAACCCGGAAGGGGTTGTGACCTTTGATTACCTTGACCATCCCAAGAGAAATTTGGATGATTCCTCCATCTTGGATTATGACTATTGTTATGAGGGTTGTTCTGAGGTCTAGAATTATTACCCATAAAATCGATTTGGTCATGCTCCATGTTAGACTTGAAGGGAAAACTTTTTAGATTGATCATCCCCACTCCAATCGCATCATATTGCATTACCGGATTCACCTTCTTAGAAAATTTCAAACCATTAATTTTCTTACCAAGAGCTTCAACATAACACACCAACATAGAAACTGCATCAATATCAAAAACTCTGGCAACATTAATATGTTTTACTCTCGTAACTTGCCACTGATAATTATTTAGTATCATCTCCTCAATAAACTCTTGAGTTGCTTCAGGTATTTTGCTATTTAATGTTCTATCGGGTGCTGCATCGATCATCTGTCTAGTCAAGGCGTTCAAATCATTGTAAAAATTTTGAACTTGGAGCCACAAAGGTAGTCCATTATGAGGACATCTTCTCAATAAATCTTTAAATCTCTCATGTATCATAAAGTATTTCAATGTCAAATTGAATAAAAGAAGAGATGTCATTCCTCAACTTAGCTATTTTGACCGGTGAAAAAGATTTCAATAAAAAAAATTTAGTTATTTGCAACCAAGTAGTGATAAAACCCCGTGGAAGTGAATTCAATCACTGTTTCACCTTATTCCTCAAAGAGAATGGGAACAACCGTAAATGTATGGCATCACCAATAACGCCATTAATCTTAAATGTATCGCAGATCTTTAGAAAATTATATAAATGAGCATTCAGATCTTCATCTTGCAACTCATCAAACTAAACATACTGCTGCACTATCTGAATTGTGTTCGGCTTAATCTCAAAATTGTTTGCAGCAATAGTCGGTCTGACAATACTCTATTCAACCCCAATTAGAGTAGGCTTAGCATAATCATACATAGTATGAGGAGCAAAAGGTGCAGGAGGCTTTTGATTATTTTGATTATCATCCATCTCCACAATGATATCTTTTTCCTCTTGATCGTTTATTAAAACCTGTTGACCTTACTTTGCTTCTCTAACCTCTTTATGATTTCTGCGAGCAGTTCTCTCGATCTCACTGTCAAAAACTATTGGTTCAAACAGGTTGCCTCTAGTCATAAACTAAAAGAACCTATAAGAATCAAATAAAAGAAAAATTTTAATGTAAAATTTAAATTAAAAACAAAAATATTAAAATATAAATAAAATATAAATATAAAGTTTTCATAATATTCTAATCCTCGACAACGGCTCCAAAAACTTGAGGTCCATGAAACTAACTAAAATTTTGACTAAAGCAAGTGCACCTATCAATTAATAGTATAGCTACAGTGAGGAAAAACATCGTTCCCACAAAAACTAAAAGTACTAGTAATTACCGTCTTTTTATTATTTAATAGATAAATTTGAGTGATTGATTAAAAACTAAAATTAACTAAATTAATTAACTAACGAACACAATAAAGAACAAAACAGGAAAATAAACGATTAGCAACCAAGAAGCGAAACAATACTCAAAAAAGAATTCACCTAGATTTCATTTGTCATTATCAATCTAGATTACGCAATTTCTTTACTTATTATCTTGATTCGTAAAAATCCTTAAATTATGCTAATATCTCTTTCGAAAGTAAGAGCAACTAACTCTAGGTTGATTAATTGAAAAAAAATTCTAATTAAGAACTCTATTATAGCATTAACTCGAGTTACGGATTCCCGTATTAGATTTGACTCTAATCCAATAGATTTATGTCGTTCTCTTTCTAGGATTGCATGTAACTCCACTCAAAAACACAAGATCTACTCTTAAACAGGGTCTATTCCTCCTCTAATTTAAGCACATCAAACATAGATCAATAATCTAAAAACACCAAACTAAGAATTAAGCACATAATTGAGAATAACTTGAAAATAAAAACATCTAATATACAGTATAACCGAAAAGAAGAAACTAATGATAATCTCCTAAGAAATCAACTAAGGCTTCCTTTGGTTCATCGTTTAGCATCAGTGAAGTGCAGTTAGGGTATCAAACTCACTGGTTTCTTTGTTTGGTTCAACATTTTAGTGCAAGTGAAAATCGGTTTCAATCTCTTCTTTGTGTTGAAAGCGGATGGAGATGAGAGCGACAATTAGAGCAATTAGGGGTGAGGTATTTTGACAAACAAAAATACCCATTTTCTGCAATTACCCGTTCTTCATCTTCGGATAATTTTTCTGCAATTACCCATTCTTTATCTTCCTTCTTCTCCATCCAAGTATTTTCCTCCTACTTCTTCTATTTTTCATCTTTAGAGTCGATATCGGAGGCAACTTTAGGTGCCATAGGATCACTGTTAAGCACAACGATTTTGTACCCTCTTGATCTTGATACCGCAAAACCAAGTATCGTCGAGGTTCAAGCCCATGGTCAATGAAAATCTGAGTTACCCATTTCTTATTATTCTTTTCTTGTTTGTTTTTACATGTTTTGTAATTCGGTTTTTTTTCCTTTGTTGTGATCATGATCATGATCCAGAAATTGTAAATTTGGCTTCTTTGTTTGTCGGTGTGTGAATTCATCAATTAATTTCTTTGTTAATATTTGGTATGTTGATTGATAGGTGAGGTTTCAAAGGATCAAAGTTGTCTCTTCTCTTTATAATTTAAAAGTTACTTTTCATGGTATTTGTGTTTATAAATGAGTTAGCAATGGCGAGAGAACAATTTTTAAAATTTTCTACTCATAATGTGGATTTGATTTGATTTTCTTATTAATTAAGATAGAATATAACAATCCTAGCATAATGAGGTATATATGTTAATTGAATTGGATCATATAACCTTAATTTCATTTTCACCTTCTTGTTTGTCGTGTCATATACTTGTCTTTGCATTTTGTAGTTATTGGTGTGGAAAATTGGCTGGTAGGTTTAGGATGATGACCACTAATGGAGTAAGGAGAGTTCGAATTGACTCGCCTAACTCTTTTGGAGCTAGTCAATCATTGAGAAAGGAAATGGTAAACTAGTGGAATAAGTTCAACGTCGTAGTAGACATCTAATGGAATTATCATCATTCCTGTTAGTATAATTTTCTGTATTAAGTCATCTAAGATCTTTCGAGAGGAGTTGAGAAATTGAAACTATTTATTCCCATTTTATTGTTATGTGCTGCATATCAATGAATGCTCTGTCTGCTTCGGCTCATTGGCGAAGGCAACATGAAGTTCTTGGATCTCAATTTCACATCTTATATAGGAATCTCTCGATGTATTATGGGAAGCGATATCTCATCGCCAAGTTCTTTCCTTATACGGGGCCTTGGCACAAAAACCTGCAGATCATTCATTGCACAATTTGTCTACTTCTATGGATATAGCTACTTCAAAAGATCAGACTGAAAGCAGTGGTTCCAAGTCTATTGGAACAAAGCAAACTTGATTCTTGCCGTTGGAGCGAGGGGCTTGCTTCGCTATTGTCACTCAAGTGGGACATCACTTGGCAAGTTTCTTATGTTTCTATTTTGAATATATAAATGCTTCCAAGTTCCATCCATCAAAGCAAAAGTTGTACCCATTTATTGCATAGTACATTGAGATTGAATTTTATGATGTAAAATGTGGAATCCTCTCCTACAATGTGCAATTGTGAGACTACCCTAGTACCATCTACACTTCTACACCCTTGGCAGAATTCCATGTGGTCTAAAATTATGGACTACTTTCCTTCCATTGGTTGTTGCAAAGTAAAATTGCTCTTTTTTACTATTTCCATGTAAATGTTGAAAGGAATAGAAGGTGAAACTTTTTAGGCCATTGTGTGTTGGGTTTTGATAGTTTTAGCTTGGAAGTTCATAGATTTTTAATGTGTCTCCTTGTAGTTATTGAGTTGAACTTCTTTCAATTATGTTTTTGTCTGCTATTACGGATCGGTGCTCTTAAAGGCGTAATATAGATGATCTGTTGGAGACTATAATGCTAGTTCTTTGAGGTGTGTACAATTATTGGCTTTCCGCATCTTGACAATTTTGCTTATTACCATGGTTGGTGTCAAAGTATGCAGATATCCTTAGTTACTTTTTCTTCTCTGTCTAAGTTTCCAAATCATTTTGAATTTGCTTTAGTTCATTTTCTTTATAAAATAGCTTCTCAGTTCAAGAAGTATCTCTCCTAAAGAATAGAATTTTTTGAAGTTCTACTAATAGGACCAATTAATGATGTCATTTGGCACTTTTGAGGTAGAACATTTTGAAAAACAAAATCATTTCACTAAAGCATAAAAGTTCAATATGATTTGAGGCCTAAGTGGTGATATCTTTGGTGAAATATTTCAAATAATATCGAGTTTTTCGTGTCTAACTTTAAGCACATAATTATCTTGGTTATTGCTACTTTCAATATGACCTTCACCGGATTGTTTCAGATTACAAGTGTTAAAGGCTAATTGGATCGAAATGCAAAAGGCACGATGAATTGAGGCGGGTCTTCATAAATATAAGGGTGCAGTAGCTACTTTTATTATGCGTAATGGAACCCTTAAAAGAGGGATGTAGTTGTTTGTGGAGAAGCCTTTGGAGAGGTTGGTAAACTAGAGTCACACTCTTGAACATTTGAATATGAAAATTCTCTCGCTTGCTATATGGTAAATGCTTAACATTCTAAACCTATTTGAAGAGAGTTTTCCACTATATCCATGACCAAGTGCGTGCTTTATTTGATGATGGCGGAAATCGTGCCGATGAGGTTGGACCTCAATACTGCATGGTTAGCAAATTATTATGTTTCCTTTTAATTTACTCTATCTTGCCATATTTGATTGCTTTTTGATTAAATTTGAAAGATGCTAATAAACTGTTACTCTAACTTGATCACAGATGAGGAAATTCGGACCTCATTGCGAATGGTGACATGCGACTTGATTTCCTTATGTGGCCCTTGTAGTTGGAATTTAGTTACACATGTGGTGTGAGTGTGAGGTTGTAAGTTCTTTGCATTTGGGGCATCAATACAATATAAGGAGACATAATTTTGTTCAAGCCACCTTTATCTTCAATATGAACCACGAATCACCTTTAAGAGAAGAAACAATTCTCGATTCTACACTCCTAAATTATATGGACTCTAGGTATGAAATCATGCTAGTTTTTGACCATGGATCCACCCCGCTAATTGACAATGTATAATATAGTTGAGTCTAAAAGAGGATTTGGACTTCTTAATATCATATATAGCCTCAATTTATGTGGTTGCCTTAGCAGAGTTACATCTTTGTGAAGCAAAATAATTGTAGCCTAGTTGAAATTGATGGATAAAATAGCTCAATAGCCTTGGCTTAATTGAACTTGGGTGGATGAAGATGGAAATCTCTATCTTCTTCCTGCTTTTTCTGACTTGACCCTCACAAGACTTTAAAAAGACAAAATTGGGGTCTCACTGATTATGGGCCTTCTAACTTGAAAGTAATTTGTGTATTCTCTTTCGATTACTGTATTTATTTTCACAAGTCACTATAGAATACATTAAAAAGCTTGTTAAAGAAACTAGTTAAAATGGCATCATTTATGAAATACCTTGATTATCTGTCATTGCTTAGGATAGAAGACGATACTTCTAGTAGCTCTATGTAATATATTTGTATAACATGATAAGTAAGATAAGCGAAGTTGTTCATGAAAGTACCCACGAAATACCATGTGTTCATCCTGTAGTTTTTTGCTACATTAATCTTATTTGCATTCGTTTTTCTTTTTCTCCTTAATTTTTTGCTAAAAAAACCAACACATGATAAGGATTTTCGACAATTTGAGAATATATTCGACATGCCAATCTCTTCAGGCCATTTTAATAGAGGTGAATCGAGTTCTTCTAACAGTGAAAGTGACCTTGAAATTGCAATGTTAAAGGAAACCATTGCAAATAGTTTAATGAATCAATATTTGTAAAAATAATTTTATATCATAACCTAATTTCTAGTAATAATGAAACTTGTTATGTCTTATGTTACTATTTTTTTATTAAAAATCATTCGTTTAGATACTTCAAAATTTGATCCAAGTATAATATTACTATTTGCGAAAATAATATTTATCATTGTTATAAAAGAATATTTAACTATAAAAAATTAAAAATAATAATCATTTTATCTAATAAATAATTTAAATTGATTATATAATTTATTAAAATATTTATAATAAAATATTAGAAGATACATTTTAATATTTTATTAAATGAATTTATAAATTGACATATTTTAATAATTTTATATAACTAAAATAATTTAAAACTTCTATTATATATCAATTCTAATATGATGTCCTTAATAGTCATTTTATATTCCCACCTCACCGCTACAATTGCGTTTGAATCCAACACACACTCTCATCATTGCTTTCTAATCTCACCGCCACAAGATCCAATCTCACCGTTACAGTAACTAATCTTACCGCCATCGCTGTTTTTAATCTCACCGGAGGTAAACACACCGCCCATCCAAACTAAGCTTAAGAGTCTTTAATCTTGACAGAAAATTGCTTCAGAATCGACTTCAATGGTATTTTTAAGTTGTTTTCTTGAATATTCTGACAGCTCTCTCCTCTCTTCTTATTTTATTTTTGTTATATATACGTACATCTAAGAATGCCCGAACAACCTAAAAATTGCAATTTCCTACAGTTTAGGGTGCAAATTCGCAAAATCGACACGCCCGTATGAAATGGGTCAACCCATGTGGCTCCTGTAATTTGCTCCAATTTTTCGACTTTCGTTCGTTTTTCACTCAATTTGCTCCCAAATGCTCGATTAAGCATTAAAACAAGAATTTAAAGGATTAAGAGCATAAAATTCACAATTAAAATTTAATAATCACCCAAAAACGTATTAAAAATAAAATTAAAACATGTTACTTTTAACACTTATCAATATTTCATCGTACCAATGTGAATGCTTGTTGAAAATTATTTATGTTATAGCCACAATCTTGATTTTATAAAATCAATTAATTTTGTGCTTTTTATTTTAGTGATTAAAGAAGAATAGTAAAAATATATATAAATATTTTATTACAATATTTGTTTTTTTCAAAAAATTAATTTTTCCATTTAAATTAATACAGTGTTTAGTTAATTCATGACAAACTCAGAGGTTCTATTATTATTAGTGTGTGTGTATAAATAAATATATACCCTTTAAAATACCATCTTGGCCTTCGATTTATCATAAGACTGACAGAACGACCAGAATGACTATGACGACCTGATAAGATCATGCTGGATACAATGCACAAAAACGAACCCAGAAAAGAAAAACAAAAGTTTGTATTTCTGACGACCTAATACAAAATGGCATTTCAAAGGACTCAGCTTTTATAAATGGGCAACACTTCAATCAACAAATACAACAAAACAACGCCGAACCCCCAAACTCTGCATGTTTTCTATAAGCAAATGCATCAAAATTAACACAGAGGCCAATCGATTTAAATTATTCCTTTCATCAGTTTAGAACCAAACAGCAAGGGCTAGAATTAGACCCATTCCATTTTAGTACTACATAATCACAATACTCATAAACCTGATCAACAGTAATAACAATGCAAAGAACCTCTCCAGAACTCTAAAATTTAGAGCTTACTTTCAAAAGCCTAAAAATAAACAGATGAGAGAACGTTCTTGCATTACGATTCTCGGGTTGCAGACTTAAGTGCAACATTTTTAGTGCTAAACTCTGAACCAAATAAATGTGCACAAGGACAAGTGGAAAGAAGCTTTGCAAAAATTACCTCTATGGTAAAACACATTAACCAACTAGAGGTATATTTCAGTTCAGCAATGTCATAGTAAGCATCAAAATCCAACAAAACATCCTCCTTTTACATGGAAACAAGCATCGATAACAACTTACAACTTACTACCATATGATGAAGAGTTAACTTCTGCTTGTTGAGAGGAAAGAACATTATAATTTTCTTTTTTTCTTTTAAATTCATATGATAATAACAAATGATAAGCTAATAAGAAGTCAGCCTTGTTTTTTCTTTTTTACAATACCACATATGAATCCTACAAGAAGGCAAATTAGTTTGACAATGAGTCTTAAATAGGAAAAGAGAATGACCAAAACTTTTTTGAAAGTTAACAAGTGAATAGGCTCCCACAGAGATAGGTACATCAGGATATATTTATCTTACTAGAAGGTTCTTTTTCAAGAAGTTGAAATCAACGCATGCAACAACAATAACCTTCATGGATAACAATCTACCAGCTAAATAAAATACAAGGCACCCCCACCGTCTCCTTCTTTATCACTCTATAAACAAAATGGAAAAAGAAAAGAAAGCTGGAGGAGTGGATGCCTACTTTGTAGATCATATGAGGGCAGAGAAAGGAGAACTTAGCAGATTCATCCTCTCTTTCCCCTATCAAACCAACAGATGCAAAAGAACATTAAGAACTATACTAAATTAAATCTACTTAGGCCGCATATTATCCAAAAGTTGCATGTTTCAATCCACCAGCAAAAGATCCCCAAGCATCATCATCTATCAGATAGAGGACTTACATCATTGAGTGACAGTTAAACTAGTATCAGCGCCAATGTTCTTCACTCCCTCATTCTTTGTTTCACTGTATATTGTCGGCAGGCTCATTCCTAGATTCTTCAAACCCTCAACTCATCTTCCCCTTCTGCAACAATCTTCTCCACAAACTCACTGCATACTGCTTTATTACCCTCAGCTGCGTTTTCCTTGTCTTGAACTGTTCCTTCCCTCAAAACTTGACCTTTAATTCATCATCATCTTTTCCTTCATTCTGTATATTATCTTCTGCAATTCTATCAATAGAAACGTCATCTGGACCTTCATTCCGTGACAGTCCACTATTATTATTATTATCATCCTCCACAACAGTACCAACATCTCTGTTATTTCCGGCAGCAAACACAGCCATTTCCACATTATTATGATAAGCAGAAGCAGCACGCATTCTAAAATCAGAACCGGCGTCCTCACTCTCATTATCAGACCCATTCTCGACAACCTCTTCATTAGCATCTTCCACTACCTGACTCCGCCTCTCTAGAAACTGCAACCTCCTAGTCAAATCCCTTAATTCTCTCTCCATCAAAAACAGCTTCTCCTTTAACGTCAAATTCTCTTCTTCCAATTGAGCTATATGGGTATCTTGATCATCCACTCTATTCTCCAATACATTGTTATAATCACCTCCATAACTTGGATATATCATCTCAAACCTACTCAAATCATGATCCAACCTCCTCTCAACTTCCACATGTTCTTCCACATCACTCTCACTCGATCCGCTACCATCGCCCACATCCTCATCTTCCTCATCATCGTGACCAGCTTCCAGTGTTCGCAGCCGAATTAGCCCTTTCATGGACCCATAACCATCCACACCCCATTCTTCCTTGGCCATGTCACCCAGAACCTCCCTCGAGGGTGAAAATATAGGGGTAGGAAGCATTGCAGGCGTCACTGGACATGGAGACACCAAGGACGCTACCCCTCCCGACCTTTTCGCTCGGATTATAAACGATGTTGTATTCCGCGGAGCGTAAGGAGCAAAGCGATGGTTGCTCTTGTTATTGAATTTCTTCTTGTTGCCGTAGAATTTCCTAGCTTTTAACCGGTTCTGAGATTGGAGATCGTTAAGCGTCGGAGGTTTGTACCCTTGAGTATTACTACGGGAAGCAGCGGAAACAGAACCTATGGGTAAAGTTCTATTATCGAACTTTTTAGAATCCTTACCGCCACCAACCTTTTTACCTTTCCAATTGTTATTACGACTGAAAGAAGGGAACTTCTTGTTAGTGTTAGGGTTTGGATCCTGAGATTGCCAGGGCAAGTAGCTTCTATTCAACAACGTCGGAGGAGGCTGATTCATCATCTGATGACCAGAGCTCATCGGCAGCGACTGAACCGCCCCCAGTTGGCTCCTCGTCTGAGAGTGAGCCACCGCCGCCATCAACTGATGAGACTGATTCATCATCTGCGACTGAATCGGGTTCATCATCATTTGTGGCGGCTGATTGATCATCTGAGACTGATCATTCATTTTATTTTTTGAAATATAAATATATGAAAAGAAACAAATAAATCTAAAAAGTAAAAAGAAACACTAAATTTTAAGATTTAGAGTTGAAATTTGTCTCCAGATTCAAACGAATTATTGATCCGTTAATATCTTTTGTTTCCTCCTGTTTTCAATCTAAAACCGAAAAGAAAATTAAATTTCTTCCCCTTTCCTTATTTTCGCTTCAGATTTACGATATCCCAAAACGTCCGACTTTACGATGCTTTTATAGGGAGGAGAAGAACCCTTTCACGGTTAGATTTTCAGGATTAGTAACTGACGGCCAATATTTGATGAACGTGTTAATGAACAGATCGAGATGGAGTCTGTTCCCCTTAATATTTTTGAAGTGAACTGATTCATTGGTTTAATTGATTGTACGTTCACCAATTCAAAAATTTAAAAAAAAAAATAATATCAGTTAAATATTAGTTTAAATGGCATCTAAATTATTATTAGTGTTGAAATATATGGGTTTGAATATGCTAAACACATTATCTCTTTAAAAATTAATTGAACATGAAAATATAAAAAAAAAAATCTATCATTCACTTGCTCATTGGAAATTAAATTTTTTTCAAAGCTCAATGGAAATTAAAATTGAAGAATCTTCATTTACCAAAAAGAAAATCGGAGCATCTTATACCTAAATCGTTCTCTGTATTAGCTTCAACTCCTTCCATAGCCAAACGATGAGTCATAAACAACGACGACAACGACAACCAACAACTAGCAAGAGAGATTTTAGTTTTAGACTTTAGGTTTATAATCTTTTACTCGTTTTGATTTTTCTCCTGATTCAAAGTAGTTTTATTACATATAAGCAAGATAATTGGTAATTGAAAAGTTAGGGCATTGTGTTCATGAAAATCAAACCCGAGTTAGTTTTGATTTAGCAGTGTACAAGTCGAAGGCTAGAAGTCTTCCAGTTTCTAAGCACAGATTCGACTCAGTTAATTCCCTACATGGTTCAAGATAGGCTCGTGGCGGGCTTTGGCAAAGATGGCATTGTGGAAATATGAGTAAAGGTGGAGATTTGTTAAGTATGACTCCTATTTCAGACAAATTTGAGAAGTAATCTTCTAGTTAAACTCTGTTTATTTGTTTCAATCAAATATTGATTAGTTTAAATTATTTTTTTATTATTTGACTTATGAATTTAGCCTATAAATAGGCTCTTTTATAACCTTAGAAAATACACCCATTAGATATTAGAACTCATAACACATTTAGAGAATTTTGTGTTTACGTTATGAGGGTTATTTGTTTTTGGGTTTTCGGGGTTTAGTTTTTATCTCCATCTTTTGTACTCCTCGTTCTTTTGCCATTATAGTAAAATTATCTTTGCCCATGATTTTTTTCCTCTTTGGAGGAGTTTTTCCACGTTAAATTTGTGTGTTCAATTTCTCAATTTATTCTGCTATTTTTCTTATTACTTAATCGAGTCGATCCTAACAAGTGGTATCAGAGCTAGTTCAATTTTCATAGATCAGCCCATTCAGATATGTCAACAACAAGGTTTGAAATTGAGAAGTTTGATGGTGAGACAAATTTCAATCTGTGGCAAGTTCGAATGATGGCAATTCTAGTTCAATCCTGTTTGAAAAAGGTTGTTACCGGGAAAAAGCCTAAGAATCTAAATAAAACAGAATGGGAAGAGCTTGATGAAAAGGCTTTGTCTGCAATCTAGTTGTGCCTCGCGAATACGATATTGCAGGATGTATTGATGGAGAAGATCTCATCTGCCTTATGGAAAAGGTTAAAAACTCTTTATGCGACTAAGCCTTTGACTAACCATTTAGTGTTGAAACAACGTCTATTTATGTTTCGCATGAACGAAGGTGAGCTTCTTAGAGATCATATCAGTCAATTCATTACTCTTTTAAATGATTTAAGTAATGTTGAGATTCATATTGACGATGGAGATCAGGCTATGCTATTATTGTGCTCTTTACCCCCTTCATACAAGTCTTTCAGGGAGACCCTGATTTATGACAGAGACAAACTCTCGTTCCAAGATGTGAAAGGTCATTTGTTGAGTAAAGACAAACTCGACAATGAGCTTCATTTGGATAGCAAAGCAGATAGGCAAGCTTTCATTTTGATAGCATCAAAGAAACGAGACAAAAGGTGTTGCTATTTTAAAAAGTTAGGTCACGTCAAAGCAGATTGTTATAAACTGCGAAAGAAAAGAGCTGCTAAGAGTAACGAGGAAGATGTAGCTGGTGCTAATTTGGCGATGAAAGCGGTGATGATTTCTTGTTAGTGTCAACGAGCGATTACTCCAAGCTCACATCCGAGTGGATCCTAGATTCAAGATGTTCTTTCCACATGTATCCCAATAAAGAATAGTCCTCCACATACAGTTCGGTTGAATGTGGAGTTGTGTGCATGGGAAACGATTCATCTAGTAAGGTAATTGGTATTGGTACTGTTAAAATTAAGATACACGATGGGACGATTAGGACACTCTCAGATGCCAGGTATGTACCTGATTTACGAAAGAATCTCATCTCCTTGAGTATTTTAGACTTGAAAGGATGCAGAATCAACATCGAGTTGAGCGCCATTAAAGTATCTCGTGGAGCTTTTGTTTTGTTAAAAGGTAAAAGAACTGACAATCCTTATATTTTGGAAGGTTCTACAGTGACCAGTGAAATCGAACATCCCTCGTCTGTTATAGAGTCGAAGTCAACTCATTTAGAGTGGAGGCAACTTGGTCATAGGAGGGAAAAATGTATGACCGTTTCGTTGAAGAGAGGTTCTCTTTTGGATATAGGTTTTGAAAAGTTAAGGCATTGTGTTCGTGAAAATCAAACCTGGGTTAGTTTTGATTTAGCAGTGTACAAGTCGAAGGCTAGAAGTCTTCTAGTTTCTAAGCACAGATTCGACTCAATTAATTCCCTACATGGTTCAAGATAGGCTCGTGGCGGGTTTTGGCAAAGATGGCATTGTGGAAATATGAGTCAATGTGGAGATTTATTAAGTATAACTCCTATTTCAGTCAAATTTGAGAAGTAATCTTCTAGTTAAACTCTGTTTATTTGTTTCAATCAAACACTGATTAGTTTATATTATTTTATTATTATATGACTTATGAATTTAGCTTATAAATAAGCTCTTTTACAACCTTAGAAAATACACTCATTAGATATTAGAACTCATAACACATTTAGAGAATTTTGTGTTTACGTTTTGAGGGTTCTTTGTTTTTGGGTTTTTGGGGTTTAGTTTTCATATCCATCTTTTGTACTCTTCGTTCTTTTTCCATTATAGTAAAATTATCTTTGCCCGTGGTTTTTTTCCTCTTTGGAGGAGTTTTTTCACGTTAAATTTGTGTGTTCAATTTCTCAATTTATTCCGCTATTTTTCTTGTTGCTTAATCGGGTAGATCCTAACAGTAATTTTGTATAAATACCCTAGGGGTGAATTGGTATACTAACTTGTGGATGTATGATCCTCATTATCTATCCTGAAACTCGATTTAGATAAGTATATATACATCTACATCATGTTGCTCACATAGTATATTTTCTTTCTTCAATTTTTTTCTATTTTGAATTCATATTATATGAGCACTATTAAGCTTCCAACGCCCAATGTGTGGATAAGTTTGTTCCTGTGTGCAAGTATCATTTAGGTTCTTGATTGATCTTGAACCTCCAATATCATCCAAGACTCTTCTCTCAGTTTAATACAATGTTTGTATTAACCTTTTGAACCTAGAATGTATATGTTATGTACTTAGGTTGGGGAGTTATAAAAATTTTTATAGTTGTTTTGGTTAGTTGGTACTATTGGTCACGTTTGAACCTATAATATCTTATTTGGTAAAGCTAAAAGATTAATTAAACATGTTGTATGCTTGTTTTTAAATGCTAAGTTAGTTACCTATTCATGTTAAGGTGAAATGTAATGCATGTCATGATTTTAAATGTTTTATGTGTGTTTCCATAGGTCAAATGTATGTAAAATAGTTTGGTACCATACAAGTCTTGATACTAATCTGTCGTAATTTGATATGTCAAATTAAACTCTCCATTACACTTAATGAGCTTACTCTCGAGGAAGTTGAAGGTATTTTTCATGTTTTTACTTAGTTTTAGTTATTTACTTTAATAAGTGAATTAGTGTGTTTTATGCTACTTTTGAGACCCAAATTGACCAAATGCACCATAGGGACCCACCGGTTGATTGAGTATTGTAGGGAGTTAATAGTGGTATAAACATGAACAAAAACATCACTTAGAAAGGGGGTATCGCGATATCGAAGTATGGAAGATAATGCTAAAAAGAAGAGGATAGAGGCCATCTATATTAGTATCGCGATACCAACCATACCTAGCCTCCCAAGGCTCACCCCTTCCAAGACTGACGTGGATATCACGATACCAAACCATGGTTATCGTGATACCTCTAACGAGAGGAGACAGAAAATGACTGTAGGGGTAGTCTTTGCCCAACTCCAACATCAATAAAAAATACACGCTGATGAGCATTTTGGGCATAGTTTTTTGGTTGTAATCAAAACAAAAATCCTTCTTTTGATTGAGAGAAAATAGGAGATTTTAGATTATTCACCTTTTACAACTTTTTAGCTTAAGGTTTTGTTACATTCTTTATCTTTTTAGGGTTCTTGCTTTACTTTCTGGTTTAGTGTTAAGTAGTTAGTTAGTTGGTTAGTTAACATTGTAGCTTGGTGTTAATTGCTTTTTAATACCTTAAATTTCCTTGTAGTTACACTTTAATCCTTCAACTTAATCTCATTCAACTTTGTTTTATTTTACCGGTTAAAAATAATTTCTTTGGTGTTTTTATTCATCTATCTTGTTGCCATTATTTTCTCTCCAAGCTTTTGCCAGAAAGCTTGGTTTTTATTCCTTCACTTTGAGTTTAAGTTAATGCATTTTTTTACTGATTATTTGTTGTTAGTGTGTGTAGATATGAGCATGAGTAGCTAAATCCTAAGTGGTTGGTTGATGGAAATGTTGGGTAGTTGACTTTTGAGTTAGGGGCTAAATCGTAAAATTTGGACTAAATTGAATAGAATTCAAAACTTAAGATTGAAGCCTATAAAGAAAAAATTAGATAAGTGAGACTGAGAGGAAATCTTATCGGGTAACAATTCAATTGTCCCAGGTTAATTTGGTGTGTTTGAGAGATAAACTAGACTAATTTGTCTAATTTGGTAAAATTAAGGCCGAGAGGTAAAATTGAGCCAATTTAGGAGTATTAGCTGTTTAGATCCTTAATTCAAAGGTTAACCAACAATGCGGGAATCAAACAACCGCTGGCTATTATCAAATTTGCTAGATTCATAGTTTGTGTAATTTACAATTTGGTTTTTTTCTGTGTTTAGATAATTAATTAGTTTAATTCACCTTCAATTATGATTTACCGTAATACAACACCTAGTGAAGTTAGCTAGACTCCCAAATTGCATGTTATATATATTAAAATGACTTGGTCAAGAACTCTCTTACGTTCTATCCTTGGAATACTTGGGTGTTCCATTATAACACTAAAAATATTATAGTTGACCTATCACACTTTGCAGTACATCACACGTAGATGGATTATTTTAGTGTTGATTCTCAGCCCTGATGCACGCATGCCAGCAGTTGTGGCGGCCAAGTTGTTGGCACTGTTGTTGGGGAGTTCTTATTTGATTGAGTGGTTTGTGTGGTTATTGTACGCTAGTTAGGGAGGTAATTAGCAAAAACTAGGTTTATAGATACAACACTCTTTTTTATTGTGTTTATTTGTTGTTTTGTTTGAAAATCTTTTATTGATATGTTTACATTCCTTTTGTTTTTAGGTTAGTGTATGATTTGAATCGACAACAAAATCGTACCATTCAAATTGGAGCCGAAACATATATTAACACACGCTAGAAAGGGTCAACTACCGAGAGGAGCCCTACTTTCACCGACAAACCCAACATTTTTCGAGCCTTCTATTGACGATCCTAGATGAGAAAAACCACCTTTTGAAAGATTGATGGAGCAATATATGTTGTGAGACTGCACCATGCCCAACTTAGAGGTAATCTGAGGTAACATTAATTGCGGTAACAACTTCGAGATAAACTTGGCCATGATCCAAATGATACAAGGAAACCTTCAATTTTAGGGGTTGATGAACTAAGACCTGAATCAACACCTTAAGCACTTTCTAATCCTTTGCGATACTTTCAAGTATAATTGGGTATCTGATGACTCCATAGGTATTCGATTATTCCTTTTCTCTTTGACTGGCGATACTTTTATCTGGTTCGATTCACAACCCGTTGATTTAATCAATATGTGGGATAAGTTGGCCAGTAGATTCCTTGTTAAATATTCCCCCCTGAGCAAGACCATGAAGCTGTGAATGGATATCACAAACTTCTGCTACCTCGAGGGAGAGTCATTCTATGAAGCGTGGGAGTGCTTCAAGTTAATGCTACATAAGTGTCCTTATCATGGTTTGCAAGATTGTTTACAATTGCAAACGTTATACAATGGGCTAGATGATCTGCCACAAATTATAGTGGCAACTTAAGTAGTTTTCGGCACTTAACGAACTTGTTTACTATTCATTTTAATAAATTTTATTGCATTTTCACATTTCGTAGCTTAGATTCAAATTATTGCAAAATAATCATTTTTATGCATTATTTCGAGTTAGTTGACCTATTGGGCCAATCCAACCTTAAAGTGGTTTTAATGCTTTAATTGAGTGTGCAGCATACTTATTTTGAGGTCAAGTTGTTAGCGCTGTAATCGGGGAGGTTTCGACATTAAATTTAAATTTATTTTCTGCAACTAGTAGGATAAATAGGAAATTAAAAATTATAGATACGATTTTTATTTTTTTTAGTTACTAATTTTTATTTCTTTGTCTCTGATTTCAATTTATGACCCGGTGTGGAAGCATTCCAATCGAGCCATATCGTGATCTGGAGCAAATTTTGAGACGTAATTGTCACTTGATGCAAAACAATCCACCCATGGTAGCTAATTTGTCTCAGGAAAATCCACTGTTTGACGATCCACCTAAACCACAAGCACAGATCCGTGAAGAGCTATTGATGGCTCAAAAGACGTTGCGAGAGTATGTACTACCAACATTAGATGTCGTACGAGGTAGTATTGAATGACCAATGATCGACGCCAATGATTTTAAGATTAAGATGGCCACGATAGCAAGAGAACATGATGAAGGATCCAAATCATCATCTAAAATAGTTCCTCTAGTTGTGTGACACTTTCAAATGCAACAGGGTAACTAGTAGCGCTATTTGTCTTCAATTATTTCCCTTTTCCTTATGTGACCACGTTGTTGACTGGTTGGATTCATTAGAACTGGGTTCTATAATCACGTGGGACGAATTAGCGGGAAAATTTCTATACAAAATTTTCCCGATAAGTAGATCCATTTAGCTCTGCCATGAGATCACCAATTTCAAGCAATTCGAAGGTGAAAATTTATATGAAACTTGGGATCGATTTAAGTTACTATTGAGGAAGTGTCTGTTGGAACGAAAATCTAGTTTGAAAATGTTTTTCTTACACAGTAGAATATTAAAAATTTTAAAACTAACCCAATTTGTGATATTTATAGCATTAAACCTTAGACCGAAATCATATATGTGTTTTCAGATAAGCGAATCCTTAAGGTATTTCGACTTTCAACCAAATGATCTTCTTCGCTATTCTCATACCACGAACTACTTCAAGTGTGGGCTCGAACCAATTGAATCAAAACACAAAACTAAATTTTTTTTTTCTTTTAGGGAGAAAATGAAAATTCTGTCTTCTTTAATAGAAATCGGTAGAATTTTTATTTTGGAAAAACATATTTAATAACTCTGCCTATGCTATCTATTTATAAGAAGTGAAAGTAGAACCCTTATATTGTAGAAGTTTATTTCAAGTAGAAAAACAACTTCATACTTAGAGTAGGAGTAGTGTGGAAGACATCCCCTAGTATTCCTATTAGGGTTGTCGTCCCTTCATATTCCATGAGGGGATTTTGAGCCTCTCTAACATCGGGTCCAATTACGAGACTTCCGAAACTTTCAACTCAGTACTTTACAATTTGATCCAACTCAATTCTGTTTTTCTATTTTCTAAAATAAACTTCAATATTTTATATTAAATAATTTCTCATCCCAATTTTACCCTCAGTAAAATTATGATGATTTTACCCCTGGTAAAATTTTTGAGAAAATATGTTTAATATTTCACCAGTTAACATGTTCACTATGACCGAATGGTTTATTTTCATTTTTGAGCTTTAAAACAGCTCAAAAACATAACTAATTCTTCCGATCATTTCTAAGTAATATATGTACATTTGCAAACGTATTATTTCTCATTTCCATGTCCATTTTGAGAAACCTACATTCATTTCCAAATGGTTCCATTTCTCTATTTCAAAGAAAACCATCATCATTCTTGAATGTTTCCCATTTCTCATTTCTATTCATTCCATTCATTTAAATTCAAACACACAATTCATTTTTGGTTTCAACGAGCTAGTGGTGGGACTGATTGGACATATGTAATTAGGGCTCAAAAGATTTATAATTAAGTTTTGGATTTTTGCCTGTTAATTATAAACTAATTTAGTCATGAAGTCATTCCACTATAATATCGTGGCTGAACTCTCCTTAACGACATACCTTTACAAAAGCAACTACTTACTGCTCTTTCAATGTTCTTGTCATAAGTGTGTTACTTTCATAGGATATCCTTAATCTCTTTGGGATAATGTCCGTTCTCCTAATATGATCCTATTTTGTCTCATGGTAACCATTACATCTTCCTTCATGAAAACTTAATTACTATCACAAAGACAAATGACCCGTGGCCACGTTTACTTTTCATAAACCATGTAGTACCAATGAGAGGATATCATTTACCCATGTCTCAAGCTATGAATTCCACTATTGTGAATGATGCTACATACTACAGAAGTCGTACATCCAACACACCAGCTTTCGGTCCCTTATCTATTCGAACTGAGGCTTTTACTTACATTAAAGTGTACGAGTCATGCATACATAGTCCGTTAACAACTTAGGATTTAGGTATGCCACACTATGAGCGTCAGAAGTGAATAAATCTATAAACAGATATAGGATCTATTCTTCTTGGGTTTAATCTGATGTACTGTCTGTCCAGCCAGTTACATCTATATCTCTATCTCTTGGGAGTCATCCGATTTGATGCCCAAGGCATAACATCTCCCAGTTAGACTTTATAGATGGCATATTAGTCTTTTAATCGGTTTACTCATCTTTTATTAGACTAAGGATATGTTTAGGTTTGTCTACTAATATAAGTTGTATTTTTGTATTATGATCCGACTACATAATATCGTTTAATATTAGTTAAACATTAGATAACTAGTTAGCAACATTTGCTTCCATTTTTCTTTTCATAAACAAACCATGTGAGGACAATATACAAAGTATTAATGTACTTCATGAATAATTTTATTAACCAATCTGTTGAAAAAATTACAAGTGTACTTAGATGAAAATACTACACTTAGGGCACCAGATCCAATAGTGCCCCTATCACAGAATGTAAGAGTGGCTCTAGATGAAAATATTTTATAATGGCTTAGATAACAATTTGAGGTCTGCACTAGATGTTGCATCAGGAGGAACCTTGATGAACCACACGTATGAGCGAACTTGTCAAATAATTAATGACATGGCTATGAGTGCATATATATGGTCGAATGAAAGGTTCACTTACAATCCAAAACCAACACTTGCGAAATCTACCCAAAAGTTGGATGCTTATCAAATAATTTTGGAGAAGTTGAACAAACTGGAAGCAACATTTAAACCAACCATAACGGAGCCAACCTAAAATTGCGGGAAAAACTTGAAGCACCAATCAGACGAGGTGAACTATGTAGGCAACATGGGTGGAAATCCCTATTCGAACACATATAACCCTAGTTGGAAGGATTATTGACCGCCTCCGGACGTACTAACATCCAGAGTGTGAATACTGCTACAAAATCTGTGGAATTGAGGCGGTGTTCACAATTAGACAGGTCATGTTGTAATATAGTTACAACGAAATAGGTAAGTACTCAGAGGATCGAACCCAAGGGATTGTAGTTTGGGGAAGACTGTTATCAAACCAATTACAGGGAAATAATTATTAATTTACTTGAGTCACGAATTAGTAGTGTTAATAAGGAAGTAAGATGATAATAATATTAATAGACTAAATAAATTGAATTAAACCTAAATCTACTCCTAAGTTCATGTATCGACTTCTCCTATCCCTTGTTTCAACTACACGAGTTCCTTTAGCCTAGATCCAATTGTTTTACCTAATTAATTATTGAAGTAGGGTTCTAATCAATCAACTAGTTGATACCCTAGCAGGATCTTCCGATACATCCACTAGAATAATGAGTCAGTAAGAACTACTTATCTTTTGACCTCACAGTCTAGATTGGTTCAGGGTTAAGGTGTTCACAGATAGACCATACCAATTTTCGGTTAATTCCCACCTAAATGACTTCCTAGGCTCATCAAGCCTAGGGTTTAAGTTTTTCCTCTCCTAAATAGTTGATCCGCTAAGAAACTCTATCATTCAATCAATTAATAAGATTAGAATAGTTGAAACCATGCAAGATATGTGTGAAGCATAAATTGATTCTAATATTTACACAAATATTCAATTAAACCATGTTAAAGAAAGAAATATAAAGAATAGAATATAGGAAAAGAGATACTCATGGATTTATTGATGAAAGCGTGGCTCCAGAATAATCTCCTGCTAGAGGCTCACTTCGGAATAGGATCTTTCGATTACAAGAACATAAAATACCCTAAGTAAAAACTAAGAATGAAATAATACCCTAAGTATATTTTCTTCCTCCCTCAAATTGTGTATTTAAACTGATTACAATTATCTTTATACATGCTAAACTTGGAATATTAAAGTGCCAAAAATATTCTTGAAGTCCTTAGAGTTCGACTAGGACAGATGCTCTTAAATTCCCTAAAAAATGCAACTATCATGTGCAAGGACTTTTTAGGCTCCGTAGTGGCGATGTTGCAACACAGGCCTGCAGTGCTGCAACATTAGAGCCCGATGTCACGACATCGAAGGGCTGTGTCATGACATCGAGGGTAATTTCACTCTAGATCTTGTTTTTAGCTTTTTTCTTCGACGTTGAGACATCAGTATATTGGTGTCATGACATAGGCATCAGTTTTGGCCCGAATATGCTTTTTTAACTCTCGATTTATCCTACAAGACCGTGTAACCATATTTAGATATATAAAATGTAATAAAAACTACTAAAAAACATAAATTACTACTTTAAGCATGAAAACCTAAATATATACTAATATGCTTTAATTTAACTATTAAACAAGCTAAAGTTATGTATAAAATGGATGTAAATAATAGTGTATTTCATGGCAGATCACTCCCCTACACTTAACTTGTTGCTTGTACTCAAGAAACCAAAACACATATATTGGAAAAAGAGAAAAAAATTTAATACAAAAATGACTCAATTTATTTCCTTTAAACAAGCTAAAGTTAGTGAAGATGGATGTAAATGAGAACTTCACACCTAAACTCTTCCCCACACTTAACTTTTTACTTGTCTTCAAACAAACCAAATCTAGACTTATAGCATGCAATAAGTAGACATCCTTTGGATTTTATTACTACTAAGAACATGATTGTCAAATATTAAAGGTATAACAATTCGTATGGCACGTGTAACTTAATCTTGATAGTTCGATTCCTTGAAATTTTTTAAAGTAAATTAGTATTAGTTTACAAAGTTACATTACTAACAAATTGGAAATAATTCTCATGACCAAATTTTTAACAATATCATCATTAACATAAATCAAACATATATGTAGCAGACACAATCATGTGAATTAAAAACATTTATTAAATAAAGTTGTTAGCAATTTCAGAAAATTATGCATAAAGAATGCTTAAGTCACATTGGTCTTCTCAGCTTGTAATGTTCTGAGGTTTAGGTCGGTGTGAGTTCGAAGAAAAATATGGCTCAAAACATTTCAAACACAAGAAATAGTTAGGCACATGACATTGTTCCCTCTCTTTCCGATTAATATCCCATCCAAGCTCACCGCCTTTTGTCTCCCTCTCTCACCTACCTTTTTTCTCCATATAGGAATATACAATCTAATATGAGCAAATATGGTCGGCTTAACGAGTTTTGGTGCACTAATGACTGAGTTTTCTCTCACTTTTGTGACTTTTGTTTTTTCACTTTGACTTTTTACTCTTTTCTCAACCACAATGCTTTTGTTTCTATTCTGTACTTTTTCTTCTTGTTTTTCCTTTTGACTTTTTCTTGATTTTTCTTTGTTGCACATTTTTTCCCGACCTATAATCATTGTATCGCATTGTTTCTTCCTTTTTCGCTCTTTTCTTTTTGAAACCATCGTGATGTGTCTACCTAAACGTTCAATATCTATGGCCCGGCATCTATTTTGTAATGTATTAAAAGACTAAGGATAGGGAAGAGTTCAAGTTTTGTGTGTGATCTTTGGGTTTCAATTTTGTTGGTTCATAAAAAAAAAGAAGTTATCACACTCAAATAAGGAGACTAGAGATTCATAGCATCAAGATATGGTCATTTGAGAATGAACTATTCAAACAATGCCTTAGGTCATCCCAAAGCATCTCACCATACACCATTTTTCATGCTTCGTATTAAACCGAATGAATAATAATCAACTCAAGAATTCATGTATCTACGACTATCTATAAGACTTATATCTCATATGACATCATCAAACATTCTTACTTAGGTATGTCTAATGTATTATTCAATTTAACTAGATAATCTAATCAATTTTCCTAAAAAGTAATCAAATTATCTTATATCAATAAAAATTTCATACTTGATTAGTACTATTACATGTTTTATTATCTTCAACTGGTATTCATTATATTAATATAATCCAAGCACCATTCAACAATAATAGTTTTTTTCAACAAATAATCAAAGCAAATAGACAAACAAAATCATACACAAGCTAATCCTATGTACTTCCCCCTACATTTTAGAACATACATTGCCCTTAGTGTAAAATAATTAAAGTGCAAAAACAAGAAAACTTCCCTGAATCAGTCGAATCCTTGTTGTTATGATAATATTAGGTTTTGTGTGCTCCAAGTGGATGAAAATGTACCCAAAAATACTATGACAAAAGAATATGAAATATTTAGAGTTTACACACCCCTAAACTTAATACATTGCTTGTCCTGAGTAATGTTTCATGCAAAGAAAACTTGCAATGTAACAGCCCGATTTTAGGGCTATTCGGTAAAGTGGTTTCGGAACTACTAATCCTAGACTAGAGAAATTAGTTTTAATAATTTTATATGTGTCATATCATGACTATATGGGTGCATGAAAATTTTGGTGCATTAATTTTGGTGATTGCATGTTTAATTGCGAAAAATGACTAAATCACATAAACTGCGAAAGTTTCATTTTACAAGCTAGAGGTGTCTAACAGCTATGGAATATTAAATTGGAGGTCCTTAAAGTGCAATTAGGCCTTCCTATAGGTGATGGCCGGCCAAGGGAGACAAGGGAATTAAATTGGCCAATATTTGGTGGCATTAGGTGACTAAATGGATAAAATAAGATAAAATAAAGAAAAGGTTATCATCTTTTTTAGTTCTCTTCTTCTTCCACTGATTTTTACACTGAAGAAGGGCCTTGGAGAGCTTGAAATTTCAGCAATTTATTCTCCTTGCAAGTAAGTGATTTTTGAGGTCTTTCTTGATAATAATTGTCCTTTTGGAACCCCTAAAGCTTAAGCTAGCTAAGAGGAGACTATTTTGCAAAACGATTGAAAGTTTAGAGTTTTTCCATGTGAGCATTTATGTTGTTTGCTGCATTTTTATGGAAGAAAATGAGTCTTAGTTATTAAATAAACAACTTTTGTGAAAGGTGTTACCATGAAAACACCTAAAAGGACCTATTTGTAAAGGATGCTACTTGAGTAGTAAATGCATGAAATGATTTGTCACACCCCTTACCTGTATTCAACGTCGGAACCGGATATGAGGCATTACTGAACTTAACTTGCTTAAACATACAACATCGGGCTATAAAATTTCATTTCAACTTAAAACTTCTCATTCATATTCATAACATCCTTATTATGGGCCTACGAGGCCTTAAACAAACATACGGAAGGGTTTGAGAATAAATCGGAAACTTTTACGCACTTAGAAAATTTTTGCCTAAATAGGGGTCACACGCCCGTGTGAAATAGAACATGCCTGTGTGGGTAGGCCGTGTGGTCACACACACCCATGTTCCTAGCCCATGTGGAATTTATTTTTCATTTCGAACCTACAGGGGTTTTCACACGGCTATACACACGCCCGTGTCTATGGCCCGTGTTCCTCACACGGCCTAGACATGCCCGTGTCCTCAGCCTGTGTGACTCTCTATTTATGACGTCAGCAAACTCTTAAGGGCACACGGTCCCATTTCCACTCGTGAACCATAATAGGTTGAAGTAAACCTGAAGGTACTTGGTGTTCAGCTTTCACTTGCTGACAACTCAAACATTTCAATACAAATTCAAAAATATCTTTCTTCATACTCGGCCACCAATACCATCTCTTCAAGTCATTATACATTTTGGTGCTGCCTGGATGTACAGATAAACATCCATTATGTGCCTTGTGTAAAGTCTTCCAACTAAGCTCTTCATTCCTCGGTATACAGACTCTGTCTCTTAACATCAAACATCCATCAGAATTAATTCTGAAATCTGATTCAACACCAGACTCACACTTAACTCTTTTGGCTTGCAAGTCACTGTCATCCTTCTGAGCCTCATAAATCTCTTGAAGGAACAACGGTGTAGCCCTCAACTTAGCTATAATGGAACCATCATCTGACAAAGTCACCCGTGTATTCATAGCCCTTAATGCAAATAGAGATTTTCTACTCAAAGCATCGGCGACTACATTCGCCTTTCCCAGGTGATAGTCAATTACTAGCTCATAATCCTTTATCAACTAACCATCTTCGTTGCCTTAAGTTCAATTCCTTTTGAGTCATCAAGTACTTTAGGCTTTTATGATCGGTGAATATTCGACATTTCTCACCATACAAATGATGTCTCCATATCTTCAATGCAAACACAATGGCAGCCAACTCTAAATCATGTGTCAGGTAATTCTTCTCATGCGACTTTAACTTTTTAGAAGCATACGTTATCACCTTGCCATCTTGCATAAGCACACAGCCTAATCTATTCAAAGATACATCACTGTAGATCACAAATTCTTTTCCCGGTTTAGGTTGCACTAGAACTGGAGCCTCAGTTAACAATGTCTTTAGTTTCTCGAAACTCTGTTGGCACTTTTCTGTCCACTCAAACTTCACATCTTTTTGTAACAACCTCGTCATAGGTGTAGCTATCATGGAAAATCCCTTGACAAACCATTTGTAATAGACAACTAGTCCAAGAAAACTTCTAACTTTGATACGTTTCTTGGCGGTTTCCAATCGACAATGGCCAAAATTTTACTCGGGTCAACTCGGTTTCCATCACTTAAGACAATATGCCCTAAAAATCTAACCTCTTTGAGCCAAAACTCACTTTTGCTAAACTTGGCATACAACTGATTATCTCGTAAAATCTATAAAACCATCCTCAAGTGCTCGGTGTGTTCATTCTCATCACGAGAATAAATTAATATGTCATCAATAAAAACTACAACAAATTTATCCAAGTATGGCCAAAAGATGTGGTTCATTAAATCCATAAACACATCAGGGGCATTTGTTAAATCGAAAGGAATGACTAAAAATTCGTAGTGTCCATACCTTGTCTGAAATGTAGTTTTTGGCACATCTGAGTGTTTGACTCTCAACTAGTAATAACCAGATCTCAAGTCTATCTTGGAAAACACAATGGCTCCCTTTAATTGATCAAAAAAATCATCGATCCTTGGCAATGGGTACTTGTTCTTCACTGTTACCTTATTAAGCTACCGATAATTTATGCATAATCTCATGGAACCATCTTTCTTTTTCACAAATAGCACGGGAGCACCTCATGGAGAGTAACTCGGTCTTGCAAAACCTTTGTCCATCAACTCTTGCAACTGTGCCTTCAATTCCTTCAACTCAGTTGGGGCCATTCTGTATGTAGCGATCGATATAGGTGTAGTACCAGGGGCTAACTCAATACCAAATTCAGCCTCTCTAACCATAGGTAACCCTGGAAATTCTTCTGGAAAGACATCTGGGTACTCACATACTATCGGCACTGATTCAATCTTTAACTCAGTTTCTTTAGCATTCATCTCAAAGGCAAGATATGCTTCATATTCCTTTCTTACATATTTCTGGGCAGACATATGAGAAATCACTACAGGTGACCTGTCCTGTTCATCTGATTCAACACAAAGAGTGTCTCCGTTTTCACATTTCAATTTAATGTACTTCTTTCCACAATTTACTGTCACATCATGAGTGGTTAACCAGTCCATACCAAGAATTATATCGAATTCATTAAATGGCAATAGCATGACATTCACCTTAAAATAATGACCTCTAATCAACAATGGGCAATCTTTGCATACTTTATCCACTAGTACACATTTGCCTAAGGGGTTGGACACTTTTATTACGAATTCTGTAGACTCTACAGGCATGATCATACTAGATACTAATTTCATGCAAATATATGAGTGGGTAGATCCCAGATCAATTAAAGCAACAAAATTAGTATCATGAAGAGAAAATGTACCTGTAATTACATCAGGAGATGATGCCTCTTCGTGAGCGCGAATGGCATAAGTCCTTGTAGGCGCTCTACCCTCGGGTCTTGTAGTATGCTCTCTGGGTGTACATTTATTACTCGTTCCACTTCCCGGGTTTCTCTGTTGTCTCCCTCTAGTAGTGATTCCTAACATTGCACTCTAAATTTTCTCTTTTTCAACCATCTCAGGGCATTCTCTAATAAAATGATATTGGGAACCACACTTAAAACAGGCTCTCTCATGTGCTCGGCATTCATTGGGGTGGCACCTACCACACTGTGGACATTCTGGTCTATTAGGTCGTGTGTTCCCAACACTAGCAACTGAAGTAGTCTGAGCTTTAATCCCGAAGTACTGTTCACCCTTACTCTTATTCAAAAACCCAGCTAAAGTAGTTGATCGAGCAGGGAAATCTCTTGACTTCTTGGATGAGGATTGAAATGACTTACTCAGTTGTCTCTTTCTTGAGTCATGAGACTCCATCTCAGCTTTTATTTTCTCTTTAACCAACTCCTCGGCTTTACAAGCCCAGTCTACTAACACAACAAATTCTTTTAATTCCAGGATGCCAACAAATAATCGGATATCTTCATTTAATCCGTCTTCAAACCTTTTGCACATAATGGCTTCAGTGGATACACACTCTCTAGCGTATTTACTGAGCCTCACGAACTCACGCTCATACTCAGTTACTGTCATTCTACCTTGTTTCAGTTCAAGGAATTCTTTTCTTTTTTGGTCGATAAACCTTTGGCTAATGCACTTCTTTCGGAACAATTCTTGAAAAAACTCCCATGTGATCCTTTCCCTTGGTACAACCAACACAAGGGTGTTCCACCACTGATAAGCAGAATCTCTCAAGATAGACACCACACACTTCATGCACTCTTCAGGCATGCAAGATAACTCATCAAATACCCTGATGGTATTTTTAAGCCAAAATTTTGCCTTCTCCGGATCATCATCTTTACTAGCTCGAAATTCCTCGACTCCTTGATTTCGGATTCTACCAACAGGAGGCTTTTCTCTTCTTACCACTTTTACCACTTGGGGAGCTACAGGGTTAGGTTGAGGAATAGGTGAGGGTGGAGGGGGTTGTGTATTCGGGTTCGTACGAACAAACTCTGTATACCATGCATTCATCATGTGGAGAAAGGCTTCCCTAGCCTCTTCTCCTCCTCTCTGACTCATAGTCGTAGGTCTATTCTCATTTTCATTCGGCATTGTCCCTTCAGCGGGAGCCGGCGCATTACCTTCTACATCATCCGCCACAGCTCTATCGGGATTCATTTACTATATGAAAACACAACTTAAATCATTAGGAGTCGTCACACTATCATTACATAAATACTCATATACATGGCATGTATAGGTAGACTCATGCATACACTCATTAGTCCAAGAATCGACTAAACCGTAGCTCTGATACCATTAAATTTAGCACCCCTTACCCGTATTCAATGTCGAAATCGGATATAAGGCATTACTGAACTTAACTTGCTTGAACATACAACATCGGGCTATAAAATTTCATTTCAACTTAAAACTTCTCATTCATATTCATAACATCCTTATTATGGGCCTGCGAGGCCCTAAACATACATACGGATGGGTTTGAGAATAAATCGAAAACTTTTACGGACTTAGAAAATTTTTGTCTAAACAAGGGCCACACGCCCGTGTGAAATGGAACACGCTTGTGTGGGTAGGCCGTGTGGTCACACACGCCTATGTTCCTAGCCTATGTGGAATTTAATTTTTATTTCGAACCTATAGGGATTTTCACACGGCCAGACACATGTCCGTGTCTATGGCCCGTGTTCCTCACACGGCCTAGACATGCACGTGTCCTCAGCCCTTGTGACTCTCTATTTATGACGTCAGCAAACTCTTAAGGGCACACGGCCTAGGCACATGCCCGTGTGCTGTCCCGTGTGACGAATCAAATTCTTACAAATTGATACAGGGGACACACAGCCTATCAACACACCCATGGGGCTGACCGTGTGTCACAGATGGCCTAGACACATGCTCGTGTGTCTACTCGTGTGGACAATTAGAAGGCTATTTTCCAAGCCATTTGCCACCCTGAAACATAAACACACATAAACTACCACAAGCAACACATAACATGACAGTAATACACTATTAAGAATCCCTAAATCATCATTCATACACTTCACATTTTACTCCATCTTTTGCATGAATTTTTACTTCATAAAACTCATCATCATTAAAATTATGAAACTTGACAAATATTGGCCAATTCCCAGTGGCCATTTACAAAATGAGTGTATAACATTAGTAGCCAACACTTTGGATTTCAAATATGACATAACACAAGATGACCAAGTTCCTATACATGCCATACCTAAAATAAATCAACTTTACTATACCAAAAGAATGATTGATAGTATGATCCGAGCTCCGATGTTTTACGATCCCGAGCTAGCTTTGTAATACTACAAGAAAAGGGAAAAGAGAGAGAGGTAAGCATATAGCTTAGTAAGTTTGCATGAATTAAAATAGCAACATAAGGGCTCATAATAAAAACCATTCAACTCATTGAACGATAACAACACAATTTCTCAAGTACTTTGACTTACTTACTCTTACTTACTCTTACCCACCACATATCACATTACGGTTTCATAACTCATATTTTACTCATGGGTACCTGTATCACTTCATCACATGCTTTAGCCTTTATACTATCTTGAACATAAACTTAACTCATGGTCATCCTTAACTTAAATGTAACTCTTGCCCGTTGAATATTCGGAATATCGGAGGATACTCAATATCATCATACATGTATCATGATGCCAATGCCGTATCCCAGATATGGTCTTACATGGGATCACCTCTTGATGCCAATGCCATATCCCAGATATAGTCTTACACGAGATCTCTTAGCTCGATGTCGATGCCATGTCGCAGATATGGTCTTATACAAGACCTTCCTTATTTGATGCCAACGCCATGTCCCTGACATGGTCTTACACGGGATTTACATTCGGTGCCAATGCCATGTCCCAATCATCTTCTTACATGGGACCTACATTCGGTGCCAATGCCATGTCCCAAACATGGTCTTACACGAGACCTACATTCGGTGTCGATGCCATATCCCAGACATGGTTTTACACGAGACCTACATTCGATACCGATGCCATGTCCAAGACATGGTCTTACATGAGACCTTTCTTATCGCAAGTCATGACATAGGTATCCTCGTTATTCTGAATCTCCAACCGGGACTTCAACTTAACATATTCGCATCATTTTCTCATCAAAGTATCATAAATCAACTTCAAGGAAATAATTTGCATTTCTCATAATAATAAGTAATTTAAACATAATAACATATGTAACCTTAATTTCACATAAACTTACCTCGGTACTCAAAATATGTGTAGATATTCGATTTAGTCCACAATCTTGTTCTTGCCTTGGTTTCGATCCGGGCTTTGTGTTTCTTGATCTATAATGAAAATTTCACTTGTTTAATACTCAAATTGACTAAATTGACTCATGAATCATACTTTGGCAAAATTACAATTTTGCCCCAAACTTTTACATAATTACGCTTTTTCCATCAGGCTCGTAAAATAATTTTTATTCAACTTTCTTGTATTTTAAGCCTAGCCTAATCTCTTTCATAACTACAACAGCCCCCAATTTCCACTAATTCACTCATGTATGACCATTTTATAACTTTTACAATTTAGTCCTTTTTATGAATTTCTCATGAAAATCACTTAGAAAAAGATGTTTATCATACATCAAACTTTCATATTCTTCCATAAAACATCAAAATACATGCATGTCATACATGGGTAAATTTTTGAACATAAATTCTAGCTCAAAATATAGCTAGAAATAGCTAAATCAAGCTACGAGGATCTCAAAAATATGAAGAACATTAAAAACAGGGCTAGGAGGTGCTTACAATCAAGCTTGAAAGTTGAAGAACCCTAGCTATGTCTTCCTTAGTTATTTTTGGCCATGGGAGAAGAAGATGGACAAGATTTTGGCTTTATTTTCCCTTTTTAATCTTTTATTTACCAAATGACAAAAATACCCATAATGCCTTTTTCTTAAGATTTTTCCTTCCCATGTCCATTTTTGTCCATCTCAACATATAAGGTCTAATTGCTAAATAAGGACCTCTAATAATTTTTCTAATGCTATTTCATACTTAAATCTTCTAGAATCTCATATTTTCCACTTTTTGCAATTTAGTCCTAATGGACAAATTGATCACTAATTAATAAAATTTCCTCATAAAATTTTCACACACTCATGCAAACAAATAATAAGCCTCATAGAAATCATAAAAAACATATTTCTACTTCAAATTTGTGGTCTCGCAACCACTGTTCTGACTAGACCCTAAATCGGACTGTTACATGATTGGTATTGTGAATGTGTTATAAGAGTAATAAATGTTTAGCTAGACTTGTTTATTGAGGAAATTTGATGAAAAAAATTTACGAGCCTAGGGGCAAAATCATAATTTTACCAAAGTATAAGGGCAAAATGGTCATTTTTGCCAAAGTAGAAATTTTGAAGTGTATTGATTTATGTAGTGATTAAATGAGTGAATTTCATTATTTTAGATCAAGAAGAATGTGGAAACAACCTTGACCGGGGAAAAGGCAAGGTTACAGACAAAGCCGTGAATTTACCTATTTTACTACCGAGGTGAGTTTATGTGTAAACGATACATCCCTATTACGTACGTCTTAACTATTGATGCATTGGGTGGATGTAATTGATTATTGGTGAAAATTAATGAAATAGTAGAAAATGTGGAAACTCTCGGATGAACCTTCGGAAGAGAAATATGGGTACAGATGAATATTCGTAAATATGTAAATTTTGGTGGGCTGTGTACAATACCACCTCGTTACTTATTAACGATGGGCTATGTGCGATACCATCATATTTATTAATATTTTGGTGTGAAAGGCACGGCCATGGACATGGGCGTGTGCCTTGGCTGTGTGACATTTATGGGGTGATGATGTCAGAAACAGAATGCCAAGGTTTTTACACACGGGCTAAGACACAGGCATGTCGAGGCCGTGTGAGGGACACGGGCATGCGTCCGGCCCTGTGAAAACCCCTGTAGGTTTGAATTGAAAAATAAATCCACATGGGTGCGGAACACGGGCATGTGATATGCCACACGGGCGTGTCCCTTCCTCACACGGGCTTGTGGACTATTTAGTGAAAATTTCTTAAGTTTTTCTAGAGAGCTTCAAAAGAGTTCGATTGATCCCAAAGCATTCCTAAAGTGTGATTTAGTCCTTGTAGGATTGTTTAAGAGATGTTATTAAAATTTTAAATTAGAGTGGAAAGACACGTTTCGGTTTTGTATAATTATTTACGTATAAGTCTAGTAATGCCTCGTACCCTATTTCGGCGTTGATTACGGGTAAGGGGTGTTACATTTAGTGGTATCAGAGCTATGGTTCAGTCGGTTCTTAGACTACCATAGTGTGTGTGAGAGTCTAGCTATACATGCCTTAAATACATTGATAGTGTGGTGACTCCTAACAATATTAAATTGTATTTTGTATAGTAATGGATCCCGACTGAGCTGCTGCTAATGACGCTACTAGTAATGCGCCACTCAAGGGATTGCGCTTGTAGAAAGTAGACCCGAGACCTTTGGTCAAGGAGAAGAGGCTCGGGAAGCCTTTCTCTACATGATGAGTAATTAGTATACTGAGTTTATACGGGTGAACCCTAATGCTCAACCTCCTTCACCCCCTCCTATACCTCAGCCAATTCCCATGGCTCCTCAAGGTGTAGATTTGGTAAGAATGACCAAACCCCCGGTCTATAAGATTCGTAAACAAGGGGTCGAAAAATTTAGAGCCAACATAGATGATGATCTTGAGAGAGTGGAGTTCTGGCTTGAGAACTCAATGCGGGTATTCGATGAACTCTCTTAAAATGTGTTGTGTCATTGCTGAGGGACTCGGCATATCGTTGGTGGAAAATGCTGACATCCGTAGTACCGAAGGAGAGGTAGACATGGGACTTCATCCTAGAAGAGTTTCGAAAGAAGTACATAAGTCAACAATTTGTTTAACAAAAATGGAAGGAGTTTTTGAATTGAAGCAAGGCAAAATGACTGTGGCAGAGTATGAGGACGAGTTTGTTAGGCTCAGCAAATATACTCAAGAGTGCGTGTCTATGGAAGCTATTATGTGCAAGAGGTTCAAAGATGGGCTGAATGAGGATATCGATTGCTAGTTGGGATCTTGGAATTAAAGGAACTTGTGGTGTTGACAATAGAGCTTGCAAGGCTGAAGAGTTGAATAAGGAAAAGAGAAAAGTTATGATTGAGGCCGAGATGAAAGGAAGAGGCCAATGAGTAAATCGTTCCAAACTCAATCAAAGAGGTCCAAGGAAACGAACCCTCAAACGACTGCTTTGGCTGGGTATTCACACAAAGATTAAGGTAATGCATATTCGGGCTTGAGAGTTCAAGCCACCTCGATGGCAAGCATAGGCAATACAAAGTCAAATAAATCAGAGTGTCCAAAATGTGGTAGACAACATACTGGGGAGTGTTGGGGAAACAATTGTGCTTGCTACAAGTATGGTTCACCAGACCATTTTATTCAAAACTGCCCAGAGAGGGATGAGAAAGACAGAAAATAAGAAGTAAGAGCGAGTAATGTACCTTCGAGGGGTAGATCACAAAGGAACCTGGGGAGTGAGACTAGTAGTAGAGGTGCACCTAGAGACTCTGCTGTGAGATCAGAGGGTAGACCACTTGCAATGACTTATGCCATTAGCGCTCACGAAGAGGCATCATCTCCAGACATGATAACAGGTACTTTTTCTCTTCATGATATCTCTATTGTTGCTTTGATTGATCCGAGGTCTACCCATTCTTAAATTTGCATAAAATTGGTATCTAGCAAGGGTATGATTGTTGAGTCTATGAAATTTTTGATAAAAGTGTCAAACCCGTTAGGCAAACATGTGCTAGTTGACAAAGTGTGTAGGAATTATCCTTTGACTGTTAGAGGTCATTATTTTTCGGCTAATCTCATGTTGTTGTCGTTTAATAAATTTGACCTAATTCTTGGTATGGATTGGTTGACGGTACAGAATGTTTTAGTAAACTGTGGTAGTAAGTTTATTGAATTGAGATGTGTAAATGGAGATGTCATTCGGGTTGAATCAGGTAAAGCGGATAATATGCCTGTAGTGATTTCATCTATGGTACCTGAGAAATACTTAAGAAAAGGGTATGAGTCCTATCTCGCCTTTGTGTTGAATACTCAAGAGTCAAAAGTAAAGATTGAATCAGTGCCAGTAGTATACGAGTATCCGGACGTGTTTGCTGAAGAGTTACTCGGATTGCCTCCAGATAGAGAGGTTAAGTTTGGCATTGAGTTAGTTTCGAGTACAACACCTATTTCAATTTCCCTGTATAGGATGGCACCATTGGAGTTAAAAGAGTTGAAGGCTCAGTTGCAAGAGTTAACGGATAAAAGGTTTTGCAAGACCGAGCTATTCACTGTGGGGTGCTCTGGTACTTTTTGTAAAGAAGAAAGATGAGTCGATGAGATTGTGTATAGACTATAGACAACTCAACAATGTGACAATAAATAATAAGTTTTTTTCCAAGGATCAACGACTTGTTTGACCAATTGAAGGGAGCTACGGTGTTTTCTAAGATAAACTTGAGGTCTGGCTATTACCAGTTGAGGGTTAAGGAGCAAGATGTGCCAAAAATTGCATTTCAGATGAGGTATGGCCATTATCAGTTCCTTGTCATGCCATTTGGCTTAACGAATGCTCCTATGATATTTAGATTTAATGAATCGTATCTTTCGACCATACTTGGATAAATTTATAGTTGATTTTATCGATGACATATTAATTTATTCCCGAGATGAGGGTGATCACGTGGAGCACCTGAGAATTATTTTGCAGACTCTAAGAGACAAGCAGTTGTATGCTAAGTTTAGCAAGAGTGAGTTCTGGCTTCGATAGGTCGAATTCTTAGGACACATCGTGTCGGGCGATGGAATTAGAATCGATTCGAGTAAGGTTTCAGCTATTGTGGAGTGGAAACTACCGAGGAATTTGTCAGAGATTAGGAGCTCTTTGGGTTCAGCGGGTTACTACAGACGGTTTGTTAAAGGGTTCTCCATGATTGCTACACCGATGATGAGATTGTTACATAAAGATGTTAAATTTTAATGGACTGAGAGGTGCCAATAGAGTTTCGAGAGATTGAAGGCATTATGGATGAAAGCATCGATTTTAGTACAACCGGAGTTAGGAAAGGAGTTTGTGGTCTATAGTGATGCATCATTAAACGGTCTTGGTTGTGTGTTGATGCAAGAGGGTAAAGTGGTAGCGTATGCCTCGAGACAGCTAAAACCGCATGAAAAGAATTATCCAACTCACGATTTGGAGTTGGCTGCTATTGTTTTTGCCTTGAAGATTTGGCGTCATTACTTGTATAGTGACAAATGCCGAATCTTCACCGATCACAAAAGTTTGAAGTACCTAATGAACCAAAAGGATTTGAATTTGTGACAATGGAGTTGGCTCGAATTACTAAAAGATTATGAGCTAGTAATTGATTACCACCTGGGGAAAGCGAATGTGGTTGCGGATGCCTTGAGCAGAAAATCCCTGTATGCTTTGAGAGCCATGAGTATGAGTTTAGCGTTGTCTGATGGTGGTGATATATTGGTCGAGTTGAAGGCTAGACCATTATTTCTTCAGTAGATATGTGAAGCTCAAAAGAAGGATAGGGAGATGCAAGTTAAGAGAGCTCGGTGCGAATCAGGGAATAATTCTGATTTTCGGATTGGTTCAGAAGATTGTTTGATGTTCCATGATAGAATTTGTGTACTTGAAGATGACGAGTTAATTCGGGAATTTTACAAGAAGCACACAATGGTTGCTTGTCAGTACATTTGGGCAGCACCAAAATGTATAATGACTTGAAGAAGTTGTATTGGTGGCCGGGTATGAAAAGAGATATCTCCGAGTTTGTTACAAAGTTTTTGATCTATCAATAAGTGAAAGTCGAGCATCAAGTACCTTCGGGATTCAGCCAGTGATGGTTCCTGAGTGGAAGTGGGATCGAATCACGATGGATTTCGTAACAGGGTTACCTATGACTCCGAAAAAGAAAGATATTGTGTGGGGTGTCATTGATAGATTAACGAAATCGGCTCACTTTATGCCGGTACGTGTTGATTACTCACTTGACAAGTTGGCTGAGCTATATATTGCTAAGGTTGTGAGATTACATGGGGTGCCTATATCCATTATCTCAGATGGAGATCCAAGGTTTACTTTGAGGTTTTGGAAGAAATTACAAGAAGCCTTGGGTACGAAATTGAATTTTATTTCTGCGTTCCATCCGTAAACTGACGGCCAATCCGAAAGAGTGATTCAATTTCTTGAGGATATGTTCCGATACTGTGTTTTAGAGTTCAAAGGTAGTTGGGATAAATATCTACCTTTGGTTGAATTTTCCTACAAAAATAGTTATCAGTCGAGTATACGAATGGCACTGTACAAACCATTATATGGTCGCTATTGGATCGAGCTTAGTGAGAAGCAAATTCATGGGGTTGATCTAGTTAGAGAAATCGAGGAGAAAGTGCAAGTGATCTGGGATAGTCCAAAGCTACTTGAATAGAAAAAAGTCATACGCGGATTTAAAGAGAAAAGAAATTGAGTTCTAGGTAGGCAATAAGGTATTTCTAAAAGTATCCCCGTTGAAGAAAATATTGAGATTTGGTCGAAAGGGTAAATTGTGTCCGTGATTCATAGGGCCATATGAGGTTATTGAGAGGATTGGACCGGTAGCTTACCGATTGGCCTTGCCAGCAGAGTTAGAGAGAATACACAACGTGTTTCATGTGTCGATATTAAGACGATATCATTTCGATCTTTCGTATGTGATTCCTCTGATCGAAATTGAGATACGACCAGATATGACCTATGAAGAGGAACCAATTAAGATTTTAGGTCGAGAGGTTAAACAGTTGAAGAACAAAAGTACAGCCTTAGTGAAAGTGTTGTGGAAAAAACATGGTGTAGAAGAGGCTACGTGGGAACCATGAGAGATCAGTACCCAAACCTCTTTACCGGTAAGATTTTCGGGGACAAAAATCTCTAAAGGGGGGAGAGTTGTAACAGCCCGATTTTGGGGCTAGTGAGAAAAGTGGTTTTGAAAATACTAATCCGATACCAGAGAAATTAGTTTTAATAATTTTATAGGTATCATATCATGACTATATGGGTGCATGAAAATTTTGGTGCATTAATTTTGGTGATTGCATGTTTAATTGCGAAAAAGGACTAAATCACATAAAGTGCGAAAATTTCATTTTACAAGCTAGAGGTGTCTAATAGCTATGGAATATTAAATTGGAGGTCCTTAAAGTTCAATTAGGCCTTCCTATGTGGGATGGCCAAGGGAGACAAGGGCATTAAATTGGTAAATATTTGGTGGCATTAGGTGACAAAATGAATAAAATAAGATAAAATAAAGAAAACTATCATCTTTTTCATTTCTCTTCTTCTTCCACCGATTTTTACACTCAAGAAGGGCCTTCGAGATCTTGAAGTTTAAGCAACTTATTCTCCTTGCTAGTAAGTGATTTTTGAGGTCTTTCTTAATAATAATTGTACTTTTGGAACCCCTAAAGCTTAAGCTAGCTAAAGAGGGGACTATTTTGAAAAATGATTGAAAGTTTAGAGTTTTTCCATGTGAGAATTTATGTTGTTTGCTACATTTTTATGGAAGAAAATGAGTCTTAGTTGTTAAATAAACAACTTTTGTGAAAGGTGTTAATGAAAGCACCTAAAAGGACTTATTTGTAAAGGTTGCAAATTGAGTAGTAAATGCATGAAATGATTGGTATTGTGAATTGTTATAAGAGTAATAAATGTTTAGCTAGGCTTGTTAAATGAGGAAATTTGATGAAAAATGATTTACGAGCCTAAGGGAAAAATCGTAATTTTGCCAAAGTATAAGGGCAAAATGGTCATTTTTGCCAAAGTAGAAATTTTGAAGTTTCTTGATTTATGTAGCGATTAAATGGGTGAATTTCATTATTTTAGATCAAGAAGAACGCAGAAACAACCTTGACCGGGGAAAAGGCAAGGTTACGGACTAAGACGTGAATTTACCTATTTTGCACCGAGGTGAGTTTATGTGTAAACGATACATCCCTATTACGTACCTTTTAACTATTGATGCATTGGGCGGATGTAATTGATTATTGGTGAAAGTTAATGAAATAGTAGAAAATATGGAAATTTTCGGATGAACCTTTAGAAGAGAAATATGGGTACGGATGAATATTCGTAAATATGTAAATTTTGGTGGGCTGTGTGTAATACCACCTCGTTACTTATTAACGATGGGCTATGTGCGATACCATCATATTTATTAATATTTTGGTGGGCTATGTGAGATACCACCGTAATTATCATTGTTGGTGGGCTATGTGCGATACCACCCTATTAATATTAATGGTGGGCTGTGTGCGAAACCACCAGGTATCTTGTACCATTCCGAAGGGTTCATCGAGAAACTTGTTTAAGTAAATATTTCATGTATCTTTGTGGTGATAAGTGCAGGGTAAATGTGCAAGTAATTGTGGGCAATGTTTATGATATGTGTTTGGGATGTGGTAAGACTTGAAATGAGTAAGCATGATTATGAGGATATGAATTATTATTACATGGAATGTAATGTTTGACTGGTTATTATTTTGGTATGATGCTTATTGTTTACATATAGACTTACTAAGCTTAAAGCTTATTCCCTTCTCTTTTCCCTTATTTTATAGTGTCGAAGAGCCAGCCCGGGATACAAAGAAAATCAGAATATCACCCACACTATCAGCACATCTTGGCATAGTTAGACTTAGTATTTTGAATATGGCACGTATAGGGACTAGACTTAGGGAATGTCATATTGTTTTGGCCAAATGTGTTGGCTCATTCAAAGATAAACTCTTTTGTATAAGGTCATAGCTGGTGGCTCTTTCTTATTAATCTATGAAAAGATGAGGTTATTCATGAATGTGCTAGTTGCATAATGGGTTTACTTAGTTTATTTATGCATGAATAGGTTGAAGGTTTAATATGCTTTATGTTTGTATGAGTTTGGGTGATAGAAAGAGCTTGGAAAATAGCCTTGTTCTTGTCTATACGGGTAGACACATGGGCATGTGTCTAGGCCGTGTGTGACACACAGTCAGCCTCACGGGCGTGTGGTTAGGCTGTGTGTCCCCTTACATGCTAGGTTTGCAAGTCAGTATGCTCAGTAGTAAACACATAGGCAGAGACACGGTCGTGTGTCTCAACCGTGTGGAAGGCATGGTCATGGGCATGGGCATGTGCCTAGGCCGCTTGAAGTCTATACCTAAAATTAGGAATTTAATTCGCCACACGGTCGTAGGACACGGGAATGTGCCTTGGCCGTGTGACATTATGGGGTGATGACGCCAGAAACAGAATGCCAAGGTTTTTGTACATGGGCTAAGACACGGGCTTGTCGAGGCCGTGTGAGGGACACGGGCCAGGGACACGGGCGTGTGTCCGGACATGTGAAATCCTCTATAGGTTCGAATTGAAAAATAAATCCACACGGGTGTGGAACATGGGCATGTGATATGCCACAGGTCATGTCCCTTCCTCCACACGGGGTGTGGACTATTTAGTGAAAATTTCCTAAGTTTTTCTAGAGAGCTTCAAAAGAGTTTGATTGATCCCAAACCATTCTTAAAGTGTGATTTAGGCCTCATAGGCTTGTTTAAGAGATGTTAAGAAAAGTTTTAAATTGGAGTGGAAAGACACATTTCGGTTTTGTATAATTGTTTGCGTATAAGTCTAGTAATGCCTCGTACCCTATTCCGGCGTTGATTACGGGTAAGGGGTGTTACATTCAAAATGTTTAAGTAGCATCAATCTTTGCACATAATCATGCATCAATAAAACCATGCTCACAAACTCTTTTTATTGATAAGTAAGTCAGATGCAAACGTTATTCAAAAATTTTACACTAAGTATAAGGAAATGCTAACATGAGTCATTGTATGCATTCATTTCAAAGTCATGTAACATTCACCATTCAATACACTTTTCCCATCAATTAGACAAGAAAATCACAAGGTTTATTTAGTGGTCTTCATATGTTGAACTGAGCAATTTCTCTCCACTAATGTAGCCGGCATAATTATCAAATCAATAGGTCTTTTATAAGGTTGTAGTGGGGCTAGGCTAACGGTAGGGATAACGAGAAATGAATTTTTAGGTTCAATAATATTAACCCTAACTTTGTCTTGGATCTTTTTGCAACACAACCTTCCTTCAAAGAGGTCTTTGGAACACCCCCAAACTTATTTTGAAGTCATACTTATCAATCTTTTTTAGAGTTTGATCAAACTTACTCTTTTTTTTATGAGCATGTACATCTTTTCAAATTTTTCCTCAAATTTTGATTACCAAGACAAATTTAGTTAAGATGGGTGCACAAAAGAGGATAAACTTAAAAAGATGGTAATATGGCTTATGATGTAGGTACTTTGCAATAAACAGGCCATTAAACTCAAAAATAAGGTTTCAAGGGTCAATATAATAAGGTGGGTTTGAAAGGCTCAAACGATCCAAAGAAAATGTGCTTATATCATATTTAGATTCTTATGCCTCCTAGGCTTTCGCCTCGAGAAAGTTACTAAGTCAATTCTAAAGACTAAGCCTTAATGCATGTCTATTTCCAAGGAAATTAAATTTTCATGGCAAATACTACATAAAACTAGAGAACATACAAGCATTCCATAACTCAAGATAACAAAAAAAAAAAAATAACTTAGATAAAATCAGAAATCATGCTTGCATTTGAACTAACTTATGAACAAAAATTTCCTCTGAACATTTATTTATTTCAACATACTCATGTGAAAAGATTAAAACATATTTGAAAATTTTAAAAATCCTGCAAATATTGCCTTACACCCTCTTTAGAAAGAAACAATATCCTCATTGCGAAAACAAAGTAATGAATGAAAACTGAACACTAGGTAGGGTTGTAAGAAAAGAGAGGTGAGTCATAAAGACTGCTTAAGTACCAAGTCTTTCTTAACAATCCAATCCTAGACATGTTCATGCTCATTACCATATCACTTCACTTTTTCCCAATAAAGAGGAATTGAACTTATTTTATTCATATTTGCAATTTCCTATTTATTATGCAAAAGCAAAATACTAACTAAGAAATAAAAATAAATGCCTAAAAATAAATACTAAGGACAACAATTTCCCTTTTTTTATTTATCTGACTTATCCTCCTTGTCTTCCTCCTTTGCGTCCTCGTTCTCGCTTGCATAATCATCCTCTTCCTTCCATGACATGAAGATATGATCTGGGAACTCAAGAACAAAACTGTTAAAGATATTCTTAAAAGTATTCTTGATTGAATCATCTCTAATCTTCGCATATTTCCGATAAGCCTATTGTTGGTCATGTATAAATTTTGACATATCCATCATAATAGAAAATTCTTATTTCTTCATAGTATTTGAAGAAGTGGGCATAGGAATAGTCAATTCAGGATCAACACTTGGTTCAACTGGCTCATCAGCATTCAACTCCACTCTTGTTTCAGAGATGTTTGGTTCCCTTATCGGTTCAGGATTGTTTGGTTCTCCTTTAGATTCTACTTCTTCTTTCTCATCAATTAAGTCTTCTTCTGATTTAGATTTATTTGATGACTCGTTGGTTTTTGGTTTGGTTGGTTCATTCAGTTCAATTGGGTTCAACTTATGGACATTCTCTACTAACCTTTCAAGATCATGCCTTATGACGCAACCTTGAGCATACTGGCCCTTTAGGTTTACTTTTGATTTAACTTGGGCCCTTAAGCAAAGTGGAGTAATCAATGATGGAAAGTAGGCACTTTCTGTTTTTTGTAGCACAATCGTGGATCTCATTGAGGATAGTTTTCCCAACATTGATGGACCTTTCTGTCATAATTGCATACAACAACAGCATCCGTTCTATCTAGATGATGGAACTATGTGAGATGGGAATGAAACTATATTGAACAAAGTAGAACCATACCTTAGCCACCGGTTTTAGATATTCTCTTCGACTAGAATTACTACCAAACTTTCTTATAATCCATTAGGATCCTGAATTTGCAACAACGTTAAGCACTTGTTGAAGAAAATCCTAATTTATATTTATCATCATGGCAAAGTACTCATCTTTTTCAACATCAGGTAGATTAAACAAATTATTAATGGACCTAGAAGTAAGAGGTGCCTTCTTTTTGTGAGCAAGAACCTCAGTAGCATCTGGCACAATTAAATTGGCATAGAACTTTTGAACTAACTCCTCTTCAAGTAGTGATCGTGTATCACAGAAATAGTTCCAATTGAGAGCATCAATTTTCTTTTGAATTGACAAGGGTACAACCATCTTGTTATCACTCTCCAAGTTAAAACCTTTTTCCTGCATCATGGGTTGATTTTTGAAGATGGAATCAAACCTTTCTTTTGCAAGACATGGTGATTTTTCCCAAAAAGTAGGTAGAATTTCGGTAAAAGGAAGGGAAAAGAAATAGACAATAGATGGTACCAAGGAGGTTGTGGCGGCGATAGAATTGTAGTGGCGATAGGGTTGCTTTGCCAATAGGGTTGCAATGACGATAGGGTTGCTCTGGCAAGAAGATTTCTACGGCAATAGGAGGTTTTTGCGACAAAAGGGAGATTTTGGGGAGATTGTTTCTGGATTTGAGGCAAACAGTAAGAAGAAAGAAATAGGTGGCTAGGGTCTAAAGCTAATTATTTTGAACGGTGTAAGGAATATGATAGTAGCGAGGGGTTTATATAGTAGTAGATTGGGGTAAACATGTAGTAAAAAATTAGCTACAAGAGATGCTTGGGCGATAATGTAAAGAGGGAAGGAAAGTGGCAGCAAAATTAGGGTATTTTAGGGACCCTATGGACGACACTTAGTGGATACATTTCTCCTCTTCGCTGCTTTGGGCCTTAAGCCCAACTACACTTAAAAATTAAACTGCTCTAGATAAAATAAATTGATTAGTACTTGGGTCAACTTGACCCCTTTATTAAACATGAACAAATAAAATGAAAATGAAAAATTTCTAGGTTAATTAGAAAATTTCTTCTCAAAAGATTACATCAAATTAATTCCTATGAAAGTTTGGAGGGGTCACAAATGGTCCCGCTTAAGTTCTAATCTCCTTAGATAGAATTAATTAAATATACTAATTTAAGAAAAATAATTTCTAACTATTTATTAAAAAGTAAGAACATGAAAAATTAAGGGTCTATTAAATTGAATGATGTTTCAATTCACTCAACTTTACCATCCCAATAGTGTTTGAGAAGTTGACCATTAACTTTAAACGTACCTCCATTATTTTCGTATAGTTCTACTACTCTATATGGATAAACTTTGTAGATGGTATACGGTCATTTCCATTGGGACTTGAGCTTTCTAAGAAATAACCTTAACCTTGAATTAAACAACAACACTTTTTGACCTTCTCTGAACTCACGACGTTGTATACGACTGTTGTAATAACCCGGTTTAGACCCTAGTCAGAATAGTGGTTTCGGGACCACAAATTTGAGGTCGAAGAAATAATTTAATATTATTTTTTATGTTTATGTCATGTGATAAAGTATGTGTGAAATTTCTGTATGAAAATTATATCGTTTGTGCGCCGATTTGTGAAAAAGGATCTAATCGCATAAAATGTAAAAGCTGTGTGCTAGAATTTAAAGTGCTTAAATGCTATGCTTTGTGAAATGTGAGGTCTTTAATATGTAATTGGACCATGGATAGTGGAATTGGTCATAAATGACCTTATAATGGATGTTTTAAATGTTTTTTTCATTAAGTTTAAATTTGTAATTTGGTTATTAAAGTTATATCAATTAAAACAAAAAAAATTAAGCCATTTTGTTCATATTCTAGCTAAAAATAAGAAAAGAATAGGGTTTTAAGCTTTCTTAACATTCGACCATAGAAAGCTTTGATTGAGGTGTATTTTTTATTCGATTTTTTATAATTTTTATGTTTTTGAGATCGTTGCTTAGTGTTCTTTTAAGCCCATGCCTTAATTTATGAAATTGATGAATATTTTGAGTTAAGCCATTGATGAAATTGTGAGCTTTGTGATGTTAGTTGATGAAAAATAAAAGATATGTGTCGGGTTAACATGTTTTATATTTGGACTTTTGATGAATTTGAGTATTATGGGCTAAATTGTGAAAATGAGAAATTGAGGGGCTAAAATGTGAAATAAATGTGAAAAATGGGTTGCTAGGGACTAGTATGAAATTCGGCTAAGCTTGGGTGTGAGTAAATTATGTGTATTTTGTGTAATTGTGAAATAGGGATTAAAATGTTAAAATGTAGAATTATGAGGGTTAAAGTGTAAAATGCCCTAACTATGTGTTTGTGAATTGTTTTGGATGAAGATGAGATTGAATGAGTTGAATTTGATATTCTATAGATCAAGAAAAGAGAAATTCGGGCTTAGATCGAGGCAAGAACAAAGTGCTCGATTGATCGACTAATATCGTTGTTTCTACGTCTGAGGTAAGTTCATGTATAATACATATTGTTTAAACAATTTTTATATGTAATGAAATGAATGGAAATATGATGGTAGAGTTCGAATATATGAAACGAGGATTCGAGGATCTGAAGCACTAAGTGTGCAAAAAATGAGATAGCTACGGCTACAAAAATGGCACTAAGTGTGTGAAATCGAAATAGCATTGGCTGAATAATGGGCACTAAGTGTGCGATACCGAGACCATTTTGGTTTTATGTGATGGCACTAAGTGTGTGATATTATTATAGCTTTGTTTAATTGATTGGCACTAAGTGTGCGAGTATATTAAACGTTTAAAGATGATCGAATGGGTTAATGTATCGAGCATTGTGGTGGAAAAAGTGATAGATAACTACGTGATGTACAGGGATGTGCGGAACCTATGTGTTTGATGATATTGAGTATGAATGTGATGAAAGGCTAAGAGAATGAATAAAGAAAAGAGTTGGAATGAGTAGCATTATGAATGCTTGATTACAAGTTTAAATGAATGATATGAAAGTAAGAAATAATATGGATGAGATTGAGTAGTGATATGTGTTAAAATATGTATTAGTTAATTTGGTATATTGCATATGAATTATTGAGTTAACTGTGTTTTATTACGAACTTATTAAGCTTTAAAGCTTATTGTGTGAAGTCCCTCTCTGTTTTACAGTGTCATTAAAGCTAGCTCAGAACCGGGGATCGTCAACGACTCAATCACAGTATCGGACATCTATTTTGGTACCATTTTGAGAGTTGTATATATGGTATATGGCATGTATAGGCTAGTGTTTTGTATATGTTTTAAGTTATGAACAAAGCCATGTGAGTTGGCTTGTAAAGAATGGAATTGATGAATGAGTTTTGAGATGGTGATATGTGCTTGTAAATGCGTTTTGATATATGTTCATATATGTATTATAAGGCATGTGGTATGTTTTATGAAGTGGTCAATTTGGTATGAAATTGGTCTATGAAATGAACATGTTTGAGTTAAAATTTTGTATGGAAATAGTTGATGATGTTGTAGTTTAAAATGTACATGAATTGGTATTATTTTGGCTGAAAATTATATGTCATTTGATGTTGGATTTGAGAATGTAGGGATGACCCAAATTAGGAGGCAATTTGGGCTTGTAAATGGCCTATAATTGCCCACGCGGGTGAGCACACGGGCGTGTGTCTCGACCGTGTCCTTCACGGCCCATTTTCGAAGCAAGCCAGATTTACACATGAACGTATGGCAGGCCGTATGACTATAGCCTGAGTTGCACACGGGGTAAGATATGGTCTAAGGCATGGCCGTGTGAGGCACACGGTCTAGCCACACAGGCGTGTGCCCTGTTTTGAAAGAAAAATTTTATAAGTTCCACAAAGTTTTCGTGTGAGATCAGTTTAGTCTCAAACCCTCTCTAAAGCATGTTTAAGGTCTCGTAGACCTTTTAAAGGGACCTTGTGTTATTGATTAACTCTGAAATGTTGATGTGTGAACCATGGTGGTTTAAATATTATGATTTGACAAGTAACGCCTCGTAACCCTAATCCGACGATGGACACAGGTTAGGAGTATTACATTTTAATGGTATCAGAGCTACGTTTTAGTCAATTCTAGGACTAACGTAGTGTTTGAGAGTCTAACTATACATGCCACATATATATATTTGCGATAGTGTGATGATTCCTGATAGTGAAAAATGTGTTTTTGTATAGTAAATAGATCCCAATCGAGCTGTAGCTGATGATGTTGAGAGTAATGCGCCTACTCCCGCTTAAGGGACAACGCCGGCTGAATCTAGGCCAATTACTAGTAGTCACGAGGGAGAGGCAAAGCAAGCCTTCTTCCAAATAATGACTGAGTGGTTCACGGAGTTCGTTCGAATGAATCCGGCTGCTCAACACCCTCCACCCTCGCAAGCTTCCGTAGCGCCACAAGTTATAGACCTGATTCGATTGAGTAAATGTAACAGCTCGATTTAAGGCCTAGTCAGAATAGTGGTGCGAGACCACGAATCCGAGTTAGTGAAATGAGTTTTAAGGTTTAAGAGATGTTTGCATGATAGTATGAAAGTTTCATGAAGAAATTTTATGGAATTGTCTTTGAATGGTCCATTAGGACTAAATTGAAAAGGTTGAAAAATATGAGATTCTAGAAGCTTTTAGTATGAAATAGCTTTGGAATATTAATTCTAAGTCCTTAAATAGCAATTTTCCCAATTTATAAATTTTGGACAAAAATGGACATGAGTTAGTAAATTGTGAAAATTTAGTGAGAAGGGCATTTTGGTTATTTATCAATTAAATGATTAAAAAGGAAAAAGATAACAAAAATCTTATTCATCTTCTTCCTCCTTGTGCCAAAAATTTGAGAGACTCCATAGCTAGGGTTCTTCAATTTTTGAAGCTTGCTAGTAAGTGCATCTTAGCCATATTTTTAATATTCTTTGTATTTTTGGAGTCCTCGTAGCATGAATTAGCTATTTTTGGCTATAAGTTGAGCTAGAATGCATGTTCATAAAAATACCCATGTATGACATGCTTGTAAAACGATGTTTTATGGAAGATTATGAGAGTTTGATGTTAGATAAACATCTTTTCCTAAATGAATTTCATGAAAAATGTTAGTAAGGACTAATTTGTAATAGATATGAAATTGGTCATACATTTGTAAATAGTAAGAATTTGATATTGCTATAGTTGAGAAAATGAATCAACTAAGCATGAAGTTTAAGAAAGTTGAATGAAAATCACTTTACAAGCTTAGGGGCAAAAGTTTAATTATGAGAAAGTTTAGAGGCAAAATAGTAATTTTGCCAAGGTATGAGTTAAGAGTCAATTTAGTCAATTTGTGTGTTAAATGAGTTAAATAGTTATTATAGATCAAGAAAAATGAAGCCCGGACCGAAACCGAGGCAAGAACAAATTCAAGGACTAAATTGCATTATCTACATACATTTTGTACATTGAGGTAAGTTTGTATGATTTCCAAACTTCATGAATATTTTCATTGTATTGCTTGATATGTTGTTGAATATACATTACTTTCATGAGAATGTTTAATGGTATGTTAAACAAAGAAATTAACAAGATTATGTATATGAATGTCCCGATTGAAACTGAATTACTTAGGATACTCAATCTAGCACATGAGATAAGAAAGTCCGTATAAGACCAAGCCAAGGCATGGCATCAGTAATCAAGCAAAGATGTCATGTAAGACCAAGACAAGTCTTGGCATTGATGAATTATTATGAGATGAAGACCCATGTAAGTTCAAGCCAAGGCATGGCATTGGTGAGTCTCCAAGCAAAGATTTCATGTAAGCCCAAGACAAGTCTTGGCATTGAGGAGTTATCATGAGATAAAGATCCCATGTAAGTCCAAGCCAAGGCATGTCATTGGTGAGTAACAAGGAAGATTTCATGTAAGCCCAAGCCAAGGCTTGGCATTGACAAAGAAAAGTTACCAAGCAAGACCATGTCAAGACATGGCAATGGTAAGTTCCCAAGGGAACCCACAAGGAAGAATTCGTGTAAGTCCATGTTAAGACATTGCGTCTCTATCAAGTTAAGAAATCCCATGTAAGACTATATCAAGGATGTAGCATTGGCATCAAGATACATGTGGAATGAGATTCAGTATCCTCTGTTATTCATAGTAATTCATCGAGCAAAAGAATAAAGATTGAATGAAAAAGCAAGAAAGTTAAGTAAGTGAAGCTATCACCAAGTTATGTTAGTTAAAATTAACTAAGAATATTATTCATGTTATGAATGATGAAGTTGAGATTATGCTTATCATATTAAGTTATGCTGATCTATGTGATCAAGTGATACAGGTATCTTGTTTACTTTCAAGCATGAGACTGGTAAGTACCATGAAGAATGTAAGAATCAGTAAAAGTAAGCTTAAGTATTTAAGATTTATGATGCCATTGTTTATGATGAATGGTTCATGTTAAGAAAATATATTGCTATATGCACTACATGCAAACTTATTAAGTTAAATGCTTATGTCTTTAATTCTTTTCTTTCATGTAGTCTTGCCAAGCTAAATTGTGGATCATTGACATCGGAGCTTGAAGCACACTATCAATCATTATTTTGGTATAGCCAAGTTGTTTTTGTTTAAGTATGGTTAGGAATCATTTCATTTTGAAATATGTATTAAGAAAAGCCAAATTATTGGCTATTAAGTTCATTATTCTTTTTGTGTATGGCTAATGAGATTGGCCAAGCTTGACTAGGTATGTGCGTTTATTAATATTAATAGAGTATACAATTTTTTGGTTAATGTTAGATGAAGTATTTGAATTGTTAAGTTTGGCTTGAGATTGGTCTTGATTTCAGGGTGGTAATTGGCTTGGTGAATAGCCTCTAAGTGTCTACACGGATAGACATACGGGTGTGTGTCTGGGCCGTGTATTCCCTGCACGTTAGTGTCTTAAGTCAGAATAGACCACGGGCTAACCCCACGCCCGTTTGTATAGACCGTGTGTGACGCACGTCAGCACTTGGGCGTGTGCCCCAGGACGTGTGAATAAGTCAGTATGTCAAGGTTTGACACACGATCTAGGGCCGCGGGTGTGTCAAGACCGTGTATAAACTATCAGTATCCTCCACGGGTGGAAGACATGGGCATGTCTTATGGGTACACGGGTGTGTCCCAAACCACACGGGCGTGTGACCCCTGTTTTGAGAAAAAAGTCTCTAGTTGAGTTCTGAAAGTTTCGAACGTAAGTTTAAGGCATCGTAGGCCCATGAAATGTATGAATTGACTAAGAAAGAGAAGTTTTTAATTTGAAAAAAATTTTATAGCCCGTAAGTACATGTTTAAGAAGGTTCAAACATAGTAATGTCTCGTATCCAATTTTAGCCTCGGACTCGGGTATGGGGTGTTACAGTAAACCTCTAGTTGATAAGATTCATAAGTATGACACCGAAGAGTTCAGGGCCACAGTTGATGATGATGCCGAGTGAGCTGAATTCTAGCTTGAGAATACCATTAGAGTGTTTGATAAATTATCATGTACTCCTGATGAATGTCTTAAGTGTGCTGTTTCACTGTTGAGAGATACGACGTATCATTGGTGGAAAACATTGATATCCGTGGTTCTGAGAGAATGAATCACCTGGGATTTCTTCCAAACTGAATTCTAGAAGAAATATATCAGTCAATGGTTTATAGATCAGAAATGTAAAGAGTTGCTTGAGCTAAAACAGGGCCATATGTTTGTTACGAAATACGAGTGAGAATTTGTGAGATTGAGCCAATATGCACGAGAATGTGTTTCGATAGAAACTACTATCTCATTGAAGGGTTGAATGAAGATATTAAACTTCTTGTTGGAATTCTTGACTTGAAGGAATTTGTGGTATTGGTTGAATGATCTTGTAAAGCCGAAGAGCTTAGTAAAGAAAAGAAGAAAGCAGACTCAGAAGCTAGAGATGAGAGAAAAAGGTCGATGAGTAAGTCGTATCACTATTCGTCAAAAAGATTCAAGGATGCAACCAGTCGTTCAAATGCTTCATTTGGACATTCGAGTAGAGATCGTGTGAAACAATATACGAGTTCTAAAGCTCAAATTCCAATAGAATCAAGTGTTGGCAGTGTCAAAAATAATAAGCCTGAGTGTAGACAGTGTGGGAGACATCATATTGGTGAATGCTGGGGCAATTATAATAATAGAGTTTGTTATAAATGTGGATCATGAAATCACTTCATTCGAGATTGCCTAGAGTTCGCTAAAAAAGATAATGCTCAGAGTGAGAGGCCTAGTAACACGGAAGCTAAGGATAGACCAACCAGAAACAAAAGAATTGTGAGTGGTAGTCAAAAAGGAACAACGTATACAGCTGTGAGATCCGAGGCGAGAGCACTTGCTAAAGCCTACGCTATTCGTGCTCACGAAGAAGCGTCATCTCCTGACGTCATTACTGGTACTTTCACTCTTTATGATACTAATGTGATTGCATTGATAGATCCAGGATCTACTCATTCATATGTGTGTGAACTTAGTATCTAGTAAGACTCTACCTGTTGAGTCTACTGAATTTGTAATTAGAGTATCAACCCTTAGGCAAGTGTGTTCTGGTCGAAAAAGTGTACAAGAATTGTCCTTTGATGTTTCGAGATATCTATTTCCCGGCTAATCTGATGCTACTACCCTTTGATGAATTCGATATAATTTTGGGTATGGATTGATTAAATTTGCATAATGCTATTGTGAATTGTAAACTAAAGACTATTGATTTGAGAAATCAGAATGGTGAGATAGTTCGAATTGAATCCAGTGATTTGAATGGGCTACCAGCTGTAATATCTTCGATTAAAGCTTTGAATTATGTGAAAAAGGGATGTGAAGCTTATCTTGCGTATGTGATTGATACAAAAGTGATAGAAAAGAAAGTTGAATCTGTGTCTGTGGTTTGTGAGTTTCCTGATGTGTTTCCTGAAGAATTACTGGGATTACCTCCAATATGAGAAGTTGAGTTTGGTATTGAGTTAGTGTCGGGGACGACCCCTATTTCAATAGCTCTATATAGAATGGCTCTTATAGAATTAAAAGAATTAAAGTCTTAGTTACAAGAATTGACAAATAGAGGTTTTGCACGACCGAGTTTTTCACCTTGGGGCACTCCTGTTCTGTTTGTGAAAAAGAAAGATGGTACGATGAGAATGTGCATTGATTATCGACAGTTGAACAAAGTGACGATAAAGAATAAGTACCCTCTACCGCGAATTGATAATTTGTTTGATCAGCTGAAAGATGCTACAATGTTTTCGAAAATAGACTTGAGATCAGGTTATTATCAGTTGAGAGTCAAAGAATCAGATGTACGAAAACTATTTTTCGAACGAGGTATGGACATTATGAAATTTTAGTTATACCTTTCGGACTAACGAATGCCCCTACAGTATTTATGGATTTGATGAATCGAATATTCAGGCCGTATTTGGATCGATTTGTCATTGTGTTTATTGACGATATTTTGATTTATTCTAGTAATGTGATGGAACATGCCGAGCACCTAAGATTTGTGTTACAGACCCTGCGTGATAAGCAATTGTATGCAAAGTTCAGTAAATGTGAGTTCTGGTTGCTCAAGGTTGGTTTTCTAGGACATATAGTGTCAGCCGCGGGGATACGAGTTGATCCAAGCAAGATTTCAGGAATTTTAGAATGGAAACCTCTGAGAAATGTATTTGAAGTTCGTAGTTTTCTGGGACTTGCTGGATATTACAGACGGTTCGTAAAAGGGTTTTCGATGATTGCAACTCCGTTGACGAGATTGCTTTAGAAAGATGTGAAGTTTGAATGGTCTGAAAAATGTTAAAAAGTTTTGATCAGTTGAAAGCCCTATTGACTGAAGCTCCAGTGCTAGTACAGCCAGAAATCGGTAAAAATTTGTGATATATAGTAATGCTTCGTTGAATGGTCTGGGATGTGTTTTGATGTAGGAAGGCAAAGTTATAACTTATGCCTCGAGACAATTGAAATCGCATGAAAAGAATTATCCGACACACGATCTTGAATTAGCAGCTATTGTATTTGCTCTAAAAATTTGGCGTCATTATCTTTTCGGTGAGAAATGTCATGTGTTTTCAGATCATAAAAGTCTGAAATATCTCATAACTCAGAAAGATTTGAATCAACGATAGAGAAGATGGTTAGAACTGTTAAAAGACTATGAGCTAGTTATTGATTATCATCCGGAAAAGTCAATGTTGTTGCGATGCTTTCAGTCGAAAGTCTTTATTTGCTTTACGACCAATGAATACTTAGATAGATTTGTGTGATGATGATTCGGTTATAGCTGAGACGAAAGTGAGGCCATTGTTTTTACAGTAGATTTGTGATGCCCAGAAAATTGATGCCGAGATGATGACAAAACGAGCTCAATGTGATTTGAATCCTAATTCAAAATTTTGAGTTGATAATGATGATTGTTTGAGATTCTGAGAAAGAATTTGTATTCGAGAAATCTAGAGTTAATTTAGATGATTTTGAAAGAAGCACATAACAGCCGCTTATCAGTTCATCCTGGAAGTACAAAGATGTATAATGATTTGAAACAACTTTACTGATGGCCTGGAATGAAAAGAGATATCTCTGATTTTGTTTTGAAATGTTTAATCTGTTATCAAGTTAAAGCTAAACATCAGGTGCCATTCGATTTGTTACAACCGATCATTATTCTTTAGTGGAAATGGGAGAGAATACTATGGACTTTGTGTCGAGATTGCCTCTATCTCGAGAAAGAAAGATGTAATCTGGGTGATAGTTGATAGATTAACGAAATCAGCTCATTTTATTCCGGTGAGAACAGATTATTCGCTTGATAAGTTAGCTGAATTGTATGTTTTTGAGGTTGTACGATTGCATGGGGTGCCTAATTTTATAGTGTCGGATAGAGATCCAAGGTTTACTTCGCGGTCTTGGAAGAAACTGCAAGAGGCTTTAGGTACGAAGTTGCACTTCAGTACTGCTTTTCATCCGCAAACAGACGGTCAATCCGAGCGGACCATTCAAATTCTCGAGGATATGTTGAGTTGTTGTATTCTTGAGTTTGAAGGTACGTAGGAAAAGTACCTATTCTTGATTGAATTTGTGTATAATAAAAGCTTTCAATCAAGCATTAAAATGGAACCATATGAGGCTCTTTACGGTCGTAAATACAGAACACCACTGTACTGGACTGAGCTTAGTAAGAATAAGATTCACGGGTAGATTTGACCAGAAAGACTGAGCAAAAGTGAAAGTGATTCGAAACAGTTTGAAAGCAGCATCAGATAGTCAGAAGTCTTACGTAGATTTGAAATGAAAAGATATTGAATTTGAGATCGGTGATAAGGTGTTTTTGAAAGTGTCTCTGTGGAAGAAAATACTCGTTTTGACGAGAAAAGGCAAGTTGAGTCCGAGGTTTATCAGGCCGCATGAGATTTTTGAGCGTATTGGGACGGTTGCTTATAGATTGTTGTTGCCACGTGAGCTAGAGAAGATTCATAATGTATTTCACATATCGATGCTTTAACGATACAGATCCAACCCATCGCACGTAATTGCCCCTACTGAAGTTGAGATTCAGTCTGATCTATCGTATAGCGAATAACCGATTCGAATTCTAGCTCGTGATATCAAAGTGTTAAGAAATAATAAAATTACTTTAGTAAAAGTGTTTGGCATAAACACGGGGTTGAAGAGGCTACGTGGGAGCCTAAGGATGCTATGAGAGAGCAATACCCGAATCTATTCAACGGTAAGATTTTCGGGGACAAAAATCCCAAAAGGGGGGAGAGTTGTAATAGCCCGGTTTAGACCCTAATTAGAACAGTGGTTTTGGGACCACAAATCCAAGGTCAGAGAAATAATTTAATATTATTTTTTATGTTTATGGCATGTGATAAAGTATGTGTGAAAGTTCTGTGTGAAGATTTTATCGTTTGTGTGCCAATTTGTGAAAAAGGATCTAATCGCATAAAATGTAAAAGCTATGTGCTTGAATTTAAAGTGCTTAAATGCTATACTTTTTTCAAATGTGAGGTCCTTAATATGTTATTGGACCATGGATAGTGGAATTGGTCTTAAATGACCTTATAATGGATGTTTTAAATGTTCTTTCATTAAGGTTAAATTTGTAATTTAGTTGTTAAAGTTATGTCAATTAAAACAAAACAAAATTAAGCCATTTTGTTCATCTTTTAGCCTAAAATAAGAAAAAGAAATAGGGTTTTAAACTTTCTTAACATTCGACCATAGAAAGCTTTGATTGAGGTATTTTTTTATTTGATTTTTGACGATTTTTACGTTTTTTAGATCGTGTCTTAATGTTCTTTTAAGCCTATGCCTTAATTTATGAAATTGATGAAGATTTTGTGTTAAGCCATTGATGAAATTGTGAGCTTTGTGATGTTAGTTGATGAAAAATAAAAGATATGTGTTGGGTTAACATGTTTTATATTTGGACTTTTGATGAATTTGAGTATTATGGGCTAAATTGTGAAAATGAGAAATTGAGGGGCTAAATAAATGTGAAAAATGGGTTGCTAGGGACTAGTATAAAATTCGGCTAAGCTTGGGTGTGAGTAAATTATGTGTATTTTGTGTAATTGTGAAATAGGGATTAAAATGTTAAAATGTAGAATTATGAGGGCTAAAGTGTAAAATGCCCTAACTATGTGTTTGTGAATTGTTTTGGATGAAGAGGAGATTGAATGAGTTGAATTTGATATTATATAGATCAAGAAAAGAGAAATTCGGGCTTAGATCGAGGCAAGAACAAAGTGCTTGATTGATCAACTAGTATCGTTGTTTCTACGTCTGAGGTAAGTTCGTGTATAATACATATTGTTTAAACAATGTTTATATGTAATGAAATGAATGGAAACATGATGGTAAAGTTTTATTAGATGAAATGTGGATTCGAGGATATGAAGCAGTAAGTCTGTGAAAAATGAGATAGCTACGACTACAAAAATGGCACTAAGTGTGCGAAATCAAAACAACGTTGGCTGAATAATGGGCACTAAGTGTGCGATACCGAGACCATTTTGGTTTAATGTGATGACACTAAGTGTGCGATATTATTATAGCTTTTTTTAATTGATTGGCACTGAGTGTGCGAGTATATTGAACGTTTAAAGATGATCGAATGGATTAATGTATCGAGCATTGTGGTGGAAAAAGTGATAGATAAATACATGATGTACAAGTATGTGCGGAACTTATGTGGTTGATGATATTGAGTATGAATGAGATGAAAGGTTAGGAGAATGAATAAAGAAAAGAGTTGGAATGCGTAGCATTATGAATGCTTGATTACAAGTATAAATGAATGATATGAAAGTAAGAAATAGTATGGATGAGATATCACTATGTGTTAGTTAATTTGGTATATTGCATATGAATTATTGAGTTAACTATGTTATATTACGAACTTATTAAGCTTTAAAGCTTACTGTGTGAAGTCCCTCTCTGTTTTACAGTGTCATTAAAGCTAGCTCAGAACCAGGGATTGTCAGCGACTCAATCACAGTATCGGACATCTATTTTGGTACCATTTTGAGAGTTGTATATATGGTATATGGCATGTATAGGCTAGTGTTTTGTATATGTTTTAAGTTATGAATAAAGCCATGTGAGTTGGCTTATAAAGAATGGAATTGATGAATGAGTTTTGAGATGGTGATATGTGCTTGTAAATGTGTTTTGATATATGTTCATATATGTATTATAAGGCATGTGGTATGTTTTATGAAGTGGTCAATTTGGTATGAAATTGGTTCATGAAATGAACATGTTTGAGTTGAAATTATGTATGAAAATAGTTGATGATGTTGTAGTTTAAAATGTACATGAATTGGTATTGTTTTGGCTGAAAATTATATGTCATTTGATGTTGGATTTGAGCATGTAGGATGACCCAAATTGGGTGGAAATTTGGCCTTGTAAATGGCCTATAATTGCCCACACGGGTGAGCACACGGTTGTGTGTCTCGACCATGTCCTTCACTTCCCATTTTCAAAGTAATCCAGATTTACACACGGGCGTGTGCCAGGCCGTGTGACCATAGTTAGAGTTGCACACTGGGTAAGATATGGTCTAAGGCATAGCCGTTCGAGGCACACGGTCTAGCTACATGGTGTGTGCCTTATTTTGAAAGAAAAATTTTATAAGTTCCACAAAGTTTCTGTGTGAGATCAGTTTAGTCCCGAACCCTTTCTAAAGCATGTTTAAGGTCTCGTAGACCTTCTAAAGGGACCTTGTGTTATTGATTAACTATGAAATGTTGATGTGTGAACCATGGTGGTTTAAATATTATGATTTGACCCATAACGCCTAGTAACCCTAGTCCAACGAGGGATACGGGTTAGGATTGTTACAACTGTCATGCCATCTCTTAGATTTTTCTTTACACTTCTTGGCATTCTTGTATAAAAATAACCTCAACTCTTCAATCTCATCAAGCTATAACATTCTTCTTTCACCAGCTTGTTTAAGATCCAAATTTAATTGTTTCAAAGCTCAATGAGCTTTATTCTCCAACTCAAGCGGAAAATGACACGCATTTCCAAAGAGTAATCGATAAGGAGTCACTTCTAATGGTGTCTTAAAAGTAGTTTGATAGGCCTATAGAGCATCATCGAGCCTTCGAGACCAATCTTTTCTATTAGGTCGCACTAAGGATACCTTTGATCTCACGATTTACCTATTCAACCTGCCCATTTGACTGTTGATAACTCTTGAAAAGAGTTATGTTTCATGCCTTTTGACCTAACTAATTACATGTACTTAAGTAAATTTAGTTGCATTTTAGGACATTCCATTCGTAATTTTCATTGCATTACATTAAGAAGATTGGACTGTGCTTAAATGTTATTAGATGTTACTTTTACTTGTTTGTGAGAATGATTTGTTTGATAGTAATTGGCAAGTGCAGGATGCAGAGAAATAAATAAAGGAATGAAGGTTTGTCATGGTAAAAGGTTGGATAGTTTGCCAACACGAATGCCATGACAATTCCAGGAAGACCGAGTCAACACTCAACGCATAACAGTTTTAGCCCAGTTCTACTTGTACAAGAAAAATTTACCTAAAAAAGAGGGAAGAAAATCATGGGCTAATTAGATTTACCGTAGGGAAAAATCTTATAAAAAGCCAAAGGATGAAATTTAAAGGGGGGAACGAAAAAGAACAACAAGAAGTAAGAAACCCTAAAAGGGGCGAACACAAAAGAGGAGAGATCCTTAGGCAAAAATAGAGGGTAGCAGCTGAGCAGTGATGGGAAGAGTAAGATGAAGGTAGTCCCTTTTAGCCACCACATTACACTGTGTCGCTAGAGTGTGGACTGGATAAGCAAAAGCTATCCTACCGAAGTTCTTCCATTATTTTTTAATTTCTCTTTGTGAATTGATTTGCTGAAACGATGTTGAATGATATTTTGATCTTGAATTTTAATCACCATAAGGTTGGGATTACATGATGAAACCTTTATTTTCTTTAATGGTTGAAGCACAAATTTGAATTAATTTACTATTTCATTCAATTGTTTTTGTTTCTAAATTGTATGCGTGCAATCCCTAGATATAGATGACTGTATAGCATGCCCATAAACTAATCTAATTCTGAAAAGGTTAGAGTAGTTGGACCGTAATTGAATGATATGAGCAAGTACTCGATAGATACTTGTAGTAGACTCTAGAAATAGATTAGAGTTAATATAGAATGAAGACAAAACAGTGCAGGGTACCATGATAAGGCCTACAGACACAATCTAGGTAACTTGAGATGTTGCTCTTGAAAGAAGCAAGTCATTTTATGTCTCTTTTGAGCAGTAGATTTAGTAGGATTTTGCTGAGGCATTACTGAAAGTAAGGGCAGATTCTTAGTAATCTCAACCTTTCAAATCAACATTGTAGATCTTTTATCCTTTGCCTTAGTATATTTTCCATAGCACTCTTAGTTGTTTATTTGTTTGCATATTATTCACGTAATTATTCTCGTAATTCTCATTGCATTTTCACTCTTGACTTGTCAGAGCATTTTCCATTATATATCAGTTACACATATCACACATTATTATTTAAATTACCACTGCATACTTATCTCTTTTTTTTTTTGCCATAGCATTAATCATAATTCGCTATAATAACTTGTCCACTTTTATACCTAATCCGATCCCTGTGGAGACAATAACTTGTCCACTTTTATACCTAATCCGATCCCTATGGAGACAATCTTACTTATCACTTTGTTACTTGATTCAACGTGTATACTTGCATAATTCGCATATCATTTCACACGCGACAACTGTGGATGATATGTAGTGGAAATTTTGTGTTTCACATCGTACTTGTCATGCAACCACTTAAGCCATTTGTTCAAAAATTGAGATCCTTCATCACTAGTTATAGCTCTAGGAGTCCCAAATCGGGTAAACACATTCTTTTGTAGGAATCACATGACTACCTTAGCATCATTCGTTAGGTATGCTTCAACTTCAACCCACTTGGATACATAATCCACAACTACTAAGATATAGCTGTTACCATAAGCAGAAGGAAACAGGCCTAAAAAATCAATGCCCCATATGCCAAATAATTATACCTCTAAAATGTTTGTCAAGGGCGTCTCTTTCCCTCTCGATATGTTTCCGGTCCTTTAGCATCTATCATAATTTTTCACATATGCATACGTATCCGTGGACACTGTAAGCTAAAAGAATCCTGCTTGTAAAATCTTCGTTGCAGTGTAGGAACCACCAAAGTGTCCTCCACTCAGAGATGAATGGCGGTGGTACAATATTTCATCAATTTCACTTTCAGCTACGCGCTTCCTGATTATGTTTTCTGCACATTGTTTAAACAAAAACAAATCCTCCCAAAAATAATGCCGACTATCATGAAAATTTTTTTTCCTTTGTTGGTATGTCATTTCTCGAGGTATTATTCCACATGCTTAAATAATTCACATAATCAACAAACCAAGGTATTCCATGAATTTGACTTACCTCGAAGATATGCTCATCTGGAAAATTTCCATTAATTGGAACAAGTGAATGAGTTACCTCATTTTGTTCCAACCTTGACAGATGATCAGCTACTTGATTTCCAACACCTCTTCTGTCCTGGATCTCAAGGTCAAATTCTTGGAGTAAAAGTATCTACTGAATTAGCCTTGGTTTAGCATTTTTCATTGTAAGTTTTTAATGGCTGCATGGTCAGTAAAAATAGTCACTTTCGTACCTATGAGATAAGAACGAAACTTGTTAAAATAGTGACTTTTGTAGCTTGTTGCGAACCTTTTCTACTACAAATTGCAAAGTGTTGTTAGTGACCTTTTCATGAAAAAGAGGCAGTCCTAGGTAAGTCCTAAGATTTTGCACTCTTTGAAATCTGAGAAGACCATTGATCAAATCTACTAAAGCATCATCAACACTTCTAAAGAAGAAAATATTAATCTTTAAAACATTAACTCGATGGCTAGAAAGAGCATAATAATGCTCTAATATTTCTTTAAGTAGACGAGCATGTTGCATATTTGGTTTACAGAAAAAGACTAAATCATTTGAAAAAAAGAGGTGTGATAGAGCCAAACCCAATCGAGAGAGACGAATAGGGTGCCACTTGCCATTATTAACCGCAGCACGAATACTATGCCCAAGTCATTCCATGCACAAGACAAAAAGATACGATGACAAAGGACATCCCTGGCGAACCCTTCTAGTTGGCCTAAATTTCTGAAATGAGACACCATTCCACAAAACTTGCATAGTGAATTTTGATATTGTAGACATAATTACTTCTCTAAGACAGTCTGGTACACTCGCAGCTTGGAGAGAGGCATCAATGAACTCCCAACGCACCCTATTATAGGCTTTCTCCAAATCAATTTTAACGGCTATCCATTGTTTATTAATATGCCTATCTTTCATGAAATTAATCACTTCCTGGACTATAAAGATATTGTCAATAATATTTCTTCCAACAATAAATCCAACCTGCTCCTGCGCAATAATCTTAAAAAGAAAGATCATTTTAAAACGGTTAACAATAGTTTTCATAATCAACAATGTTATTTTAAAGTGAAGCATTTGGTAGAAGCTTAAAAAACACAAGAATTTAGTATCAATCAATGCTTGCCACTTGGAAAGCAACCATTAATAAACCATTTGATGCTCCAACCAAATTGCTACATATGACCCCTCACTAATTCAAAGTTGCACAAAATCGAAAAATAAAGAAATTAGTTATATTGCACATAATTTACACACACCTCAAACAACTCTAGTAACCACTCCCAAGATAGGACATTTTTTCAAGTATGAGAAACCGCACTAATATTATATAATCCTCCACAATACTGTCCTCGCCCAAAAAAAAAAAAAAAAAAAAAAAAAAAAATCTTGCGAAATAACACTTTAATCATCTAATTTAAAATTTTTTATGCTTTTAGTATAACCTTTTTTCATTTGTCACTGGACTACAACCCTTGAAAATCATCGATGTATTTAACGGCTATCTACGTCTCAAAACCTGAGTAGAATGATCTCTATTATTTCAATTAGTTCATTCAGGCAGTTCATACAAAATAGGGCGGTCGATTTATTTCGTGTTCATTTTACATTCAAGCACTTGAAAAATAAACAATAATAATGAAAATAATAATAATTTACAGACTAAAATCTTTTTCCTATTCTTTTATCAATGCTTCAGGTTTCACTCGTCCCATAGTTGCTCTACATAGACTTCTACGTATGCAAATAGCACTAACAAATCAAAATATTAATCAACTACTATAATCAGACGAGTAACGTATGACAAAATCAATCTCCACAATAGTTGTTAGTGCAGGGTGCAAGGAAATTGAATTGCCTAAGACTCTGCCCTTAAAAAGTAACTCATAACATCCATTCCCATTTCCCAGCAGTCTTTAGCCGACAAAAGTAATAGGTATGCAGAATAATACTTTGGCACCCATATCGTAACTGTTCCATTCAAAATGCCAAAACTGCCAAGCCCCTTCCATCAATAACCACAATATAATTACAACAATTGACAAGATTTTCAAGATTGAATTCAAGTGAGGGATCGACAACATCAATATAATTACAACCTGCAGCCACTTAGTATATTACTCCTTGTGACGAGAAGCGCGATCTTTACGGTGTCCACCTAGAATTCGAGAAATCTGCAGACCTCTGCTGAATGCTTGGTTGAAAAGCATTCGAGTCTGGAACTCAGAGACAAATGGAAACCAGGCAAGGAATGCAACTGGAGTGAAAAGAAGCAAGCCCATTACAATCTCATATCCACGAGCAAGTGTTCGAACTGATCCCCAAAAACCAGCTTTCTTTACAACGGGCCTCAAAGCTTGAGCAATCTGATGACAGATATGAAAACAGCATCAACATCCATTTTGAAGTAAAATTACCACAAATGATTAGATTGCCAACTCCTGTTAGTCTCCACAAGCATTCATCAATTTGTTGACTTTTATAAAATGAGTGCCAAGAGACAAGAAATGTGCAACTGGTGCACTATGACTGAGAAAAGAAATGTGCACCTGGTGCACTATGACTGACTGCCTTTACCATTTAAAAGCACAATAATTCTAGGTGCAAACCACAATATAGCTTTGAAGAACCATTTAGGTGGCAGCAGATCACTATGGAATCTTGAAAAACAGAGCAACACATACCAGATCAGCAAACCACAAGCATTTCTAATTTAGAGGGCAAAATGTTTTGAGAAATCAGCAGTGCATAATAGTGGAAGCTTATCTTTTGAGCTTCAATATATAAAATATGCATTTGAGAGCTAAAGCATAACCATTGCCATATGATTGTAAAACTGTAAGAGAGACAGAGGAGACAAGCTTACCAGAAGCATTCCCCAACCCGTAGGCATGAAGATAAAAATACACACTATAATGTCTTGAATTGTCATATGAGCAAGTGTGACCAAAATAACCAGAATGGACACAAATGTCAAGAAAATTAATCCCTTGATGAGCCGGAAAACAAGCTGATAGGTTGCACTGAACTTTCGCCTTCCAACAGATACAGTCTACGAAAAAGAAAAAATTATTAAGATAGATGATTCAGTTCCAAATTAATACCAGAACTTATGCATAGTCTAATAACTTCAGGATGATAATAAGAAACTATTAACTAGTCACCTACCTTCATTACAAACAATATTAGAACAATCACAAGCCATGATGCACCATAAACCTGTGACGAGAAATGAAAATACCCAGTGTAAATTTATCAGGATGAAAATCAAGGGAAAATGGCCATGGAAATAGAGAAGAACCTACCAAAAAACTTTTGGTTCCCCTTGTAACATGCAAGTGATAGACAAGCCCATACTGGTAGATAAAGAAACGTAAAGCTAACAATATCTCAGCAATAATACCACGCTTGCCAGAATATTGAAGATGCTCTTGCTCCTCTTCCCACCACGATTCCCAACTTTTTTCTGAAGGTACACCTATACCACCTCGGTTGTTTATCCACTTATTCCAATCAGTCCAATCATCAACAATCTTCTGCCACTCAAAACCAGAAGGATTGAACAGGAAGGGAGCAAAAAGCCATGTGCCCACCATAAACCACAAGGATGCAGTGATCAATACATAAGCAACTGTACTTCTGTAAGTATGACCACAGATTTGGTACACGATAAGCAAGATCATCATCTCAATACCCTTAACAAAATGGCTACGTGAATAAAGCCGGTAGTTTTCAGCAAACTTTGCATGGAACACCACAAACCCTCGGCCTGTAGGCCTGTACTTAGCACCTCCATGAAGCAATGTCCTTCCATAATAGTGGGTTTTTGTTCCAAGAGAAAATGTGAAAAATACTGGTGCCAGTTGCAGTTGCATTAATATAAATTCACTCAATGCAGTTTGGAAACCCCTTTCCAAGCCAATTTCCATCAACATGGGTAGTGCCATCAAAAATCCAATTTGAACAAAAGATTGAGAAGCAAGAGCCACTTGAAGAGGCTTATTATCACGGATTGCTGGTTCCTCTCTCAATCCTTGTTCAAGGCCACTGAGTACAAGATAGAGGCGCCCATAAAGGAACACATAGACGGTAAGCACTGTTACCTGCCAAAGAACACAGAATGATGTTTGGCCTGTATGACATTTTAAAGCTATAGTTAAAGGGGGAAAGTTTGCGGGATTACCAGAGTACTGAAATAAAAACCAACTGTAGTGAAATAACAAGACAGCATTCTGAAAAAGTCAAAACGATGTCCCAGCCGGTATATATCTCGACTCAATGTCTGCTCACCATTGCCATTAGCTATTTTGGCCTCAAACATAGATATCTGATTTAGACCCACATCCCTTCCCTTCCCAACCTGTATGTATTCATGATGAGTCACATTGCCTTCACGAAGTGTAGAATTGAAGCCTGTAATCACAATCAAATCACAATCAAATCACAGAAATTACAAATCAAAGTCAGGCAAAAAATCAAAACCCGGTTAAAAAAATCAAGGCCTTCCTACCAGCAAAAATATCTTCACTCAAATTAATGACTTTGGATGCTTTACTGACACCTCCTCTTGTGAGGTGAAAGAGCCTATCAAATACATCTGGATGACCATAATGGAATCGAACCCTATACAAACAGCAAACACATAAGTGATCTGGCATTGGTTAACAGAATGTACTAAAAATGTAAGAGAGCCAGAGATAAAGGAATGAAAGAACATTTTTTTGTCTGCTAGGAGTAAAACCCACAGTACCATAGTAGCATGGACAGGAAAGATCCATTAGTATGAGAAAAAAAATTGATGGTATTTTATGACATCTAAATTGAGAGTAAAGAAACAATAAGTGGGATGAGTTGTCCAATATATATAATAATTTGACAGTAGATAAACATGAAGTTGATGAGCTCCAGATTTAGAATGTATTAAGTGGCGTTATCCCACATCTATTAAGTATAGATTTTCCCATTGTCCATAACTTAGTTCAAATCTAATCAAGATTTAATCATATGCACAAATAGGCTCCCAAAGCTTTGATCAATTTCAAGGTTTTGCCAAAAGGAATGCACAAATTTTAGATAAGAAATAACAATGATAACTACAAATGACATGTTAACTATTAGTGCATGCAGTTTAGGCTCTAGAATTAGGATTTGTTAAGTGGTGTTATCCCCACATCTACTCTATCTATAACCAATTGATTTTAGGCTTATAATTAACATAGTACCAGAGTCCCAAGTATGTTCTGCCTAACCCATGTGAAGTTGTGCACATGTAGACCCTTGTTGAGTTACACATGAAAGGGAGCATTAAGTGGTGCCATCCCCCAAAATATTAGGCTTCTTGTGGCCTTATATTAGAGTCAGACTCACCACCTATTACCAATTGGTTTTAGGTAGGATGCTTCACAAAATCCATTTAAGCAAACCCTAAAAGAAATCTATTTAGGATTGTTCTCATGTTTATTGTTAATCAATTCCAAAACCAACTAATAAATAAAATAGCCCAAACAACAAACTCTCAAACTCAATCAATGTTGGCTATGGCCATTTTAACACTTCACATCCAATAAACACCAACTCCTAAACTCGATCAAATTTTGGAAATACCATTTAACAAAATCTCTCTAGGCTCAACACCACTAACATTAAAATAAAGGCCTACAATGTGGACATGAATATAAAAAGAACAAAAGTGAAACAACAAATCACGAAATAGAGAGAGCAACAAACAACATGGGCTCTAACACCTTGTCTGATGTCAAACTTAAAAAACTAATCACAATAGCTCAAAAAAGTCCTCCTTAGTTTTCTTCTAGAAGAGGGGGAAAGGTAAATTGATCATGTATGAATAAGGAACAAGCAGATCTAAGAATTCATAGACACTTATTTTTTTCAATAAGAGATTAAAATCCCAACAACCACCCCACTGAATAAATATAAAAGACTTATAACTCTGAAAAAAGGTCTAACACAATAACTTACTTTAGAGGGTTGGCTAACAGTCGCTGACCAATAGTAACAAAACTGGTCTCCTGATTTGACATAAACCACGCAAGAGAAGAAACACTGCACCAAACAGTAGAGTATTGTCAGATTACAGTTTACTAATAAGGAATATTCAGTATATTAAATAGAATCCTGTAGATATTTTGTATTAAATAGAATCCTGTAGATATTTTATTTATTGTTATCCCTAACTTTAAGGCTGTGTTTTAAGGGACAGCATCCCTAGAATCAGTTTGCTTCCTAATTTAAAGTTTCCTAAAGTTAGGCTCACTATATATATAAATATTAGTGTAATTTCTTGTGAAATAATATGAGCAGAAAAAGCCTATTTCTAACATGGTATCAGATTAGACCGATTTCGGGAATTTTTTCGGTAATCTTTTACTCCCACAAAACCCTCAAGCACCTTCTTTTGTTCAAAAGAAATGTCTTAAATTATCCAAACCAATACCAATGGGGATAGTTCAAAATCTTTATGAAAAACTCCAACCAAACAAGTGAGTTGCGAATATTCAAGTGGCCTCTGAGTTAAATGGGAAGAATTACGAAGTGGTCTCACTGGTTCATACGTTCTTGAAGGGCGAGGAAAGTGAATCACTTACTCGGCATAGGACCTAAAGAAGGAAATACTCGGTTGTTGCTTGGGATGAACAAGACTCTATGGTCATGTCTTGGTTATGGAATTCTATGGTGCCCAAATCGGTGACACATGCATGTTTCTTAACTCATCCAAAGAAATATGGGAGGCTATGAAGCGGACTTATTCTAAAGTTCGAGATCTTTGCTCAAATCTATGAAATCAAGACTAAGATTTCATCCACCAAACAAGGAAGTCGTTCCATCACGGAATATTCTAATCTTTTGCAAAGCTTATGGCGGAGATGGATCATTACGGTGCATTAAAATGCAATGCAAAGGCAAAGGCTGAATCAAGACCTCTGAAAAGGTTCGTTGAAAAGGACCGAATTTATGATTTTCTTCTTTGGGCTAAATGTTGAATTTGATGCGATGAAGAGTCCAAATACTTGGAAAGGAGGAGCTACCATCACTAAATGAGACACTCGCGATAGTTCATGTGAAGAAGGAAGAAGAGGAGTTATGCTTGAAGATAATCGAGTAGATGGTTACGCTTAGTTACAAAGACTGTCGGTGAGAGGAAAATTGCCATGGAGTAGCCAACCGGCAATGATATGAAGCGAAAGATTCTACAAGGCCTATTAAAAGGAGTCTGTATGGTGCACCCATTGTAAAAATCTCGTCACACAAAAGAACAACGCTAGAAGCTCCATGGGAAGCCACAGACAATTAAAAGGAATTTTTGAAACGGCGGACAACCAAAGGAACAAGGCGAGCAAATATAGCACGACAGATGGATGAAGAACGAACTCGGTGTTTTTAATAAAGACGAAATTGAGAAGTTAAAGACGTTCTTTGGGATCATTGGAAAAGTCTTCTTCCTAGGTACTTGCGTTTAGGCGCTTTCGGTATTTCCTATTCTCAAAATTCTAATGTCTCGGACACGATCCACCAATGTGTCTTAGGTCATTGACTTAGGAGCTACAAACCATATGACCCACTCCTCACACAAATTTGTTTCATATACACCTTGTCCTAGTAATAAAAAGATTACGATGGTGATGGTTCTGTGATAACGGTGGTCGGTCAAGGTGATATTGCTATAAATAAGACCCTTACTCTTAAAATGTCCTTCATGTTCCTAAACTATTTCCCAACCTTCTCTCCATCCAAAACTTACGGGGACTCTAATTGTAGTGTGGTTTTTTATCCCAATCAATGTTTTTACCAAGAACAGAATACGAAGAAGATGATTGGACAGGCTAAGGAAGCAAATGGCCTATATTATCTTGAAGAATCTAGTGGAGAAATTAGTGCTCTGAATTCCTCACCGTTATCTTTCCTATCAAAGTCTGTTCAAGCTCATAAAGACCAAATTTGGCTCCATCACCTCCGCCTTGGTCATCCTTCGTTTCCAGCCCTTAAATTTATGTTTCCTTCATTGTTCAAAGGAATAAATGTTGAAAATTTCCATTGTGATGTTTGTGAACTTGCTAAACATAAACGTACCTCCTTTCCAGTAAGCAATAAAAGAACATCCGCTCCTTTTACTCTTATTCATAGTGATATTTAGGGACCATCAAACATTTCAAACATTTCTGGGGCTCGGTGGTTTGTTTCCTTTATTGATGATTGTACCCGTGTGTCTTGGATATTTCTTTTAAAACAAAAATCTGATGTAAGGTCTGCTTTTACAACCTTTACAACTGATCAAAACACAATTTGAAATGCAATAAAGCGGTTTAGGACAAAAATGGTAAAAACTATTTCAATCAGTTTCTCTCCTCATATTTTCAAGAAAAAGGCATTCTCCATGAGTCCTCTTGTGTTAACACACCCCAACAAAATGGTGTTGCTGAAAGAAAGAATGGTCACATTTTAGCTATTACTAGAGCTCTATTGTTTCAAAGCAATGTCCCTAAACAATACTGGGGGGAGGCTATTTTAACTACTACTCATTTTATAAATAGGTTGCCTACAAAGGTCATTGACTCTCAAAGTCCTATACAAGCTCTATCGAAATTTTTTCCTGATTGCAATACCTCAAATCTTCCTCCCAAAATATTTGGGTGTGTTGCCTTTGTCCATGTCCATTCTCAGAATAGGGGAAAACTCGATCCACGAGCTGTCAAATGTGTCTTTCTCGGTTATTCCTCTACACAAAAGGGTACAAATGCTACAATCCACCATCAAAAAATTTTTTGTTTCAATTGATGTCACTTTTGTAGAAGAAGAAAAATTTTACTCGTCCTTATCTTGGGGAGAACTTATTCACGAAGATAAGGGTAGAGTTTTTCTTCTTGATTTTTCACATTCAACCTTCGCCTAACTTAATTTTCCAGCTCCTATTCAAGACCAAACACTCAAATTTCTTACCTACCAAACCACTGCCCACCTTGACCCTATACAACCCGAAATAGAGCCTACTACACCTAAGTCACCAAAAGGAATTCAGGACACTACTCGCCCTTTCCTAGTTTACTCAAGGAAGAAGGCATTGGTGCAAGTTCAATCATCTTCTTCAGATAAACAACCTACTGCTCTACAACCCGAGGTAACTACTGAACCTACTTTGAATACTACTGAAAATTCAAATTAGAAAGACTATGATTTTCCTATTGCTATTAGAAAAGGAACTAGGGCCTGTACAAAACATCCCTTGTACTCATTCATGTCCTACAAAAATTTGTCCCATAACCACAAAACCTTTCTTACTAGCCTAAATTCAATCTCCATTCCCAAAATTGTATCCGAGGCATTACATAATGAGAATTGGAAAAATGCCATGAAGGTTGAAATGGAAGCACTTGAAAAAAATAAGACATGGGATTTGGTAAAATTACCGAAAAGAAAGAAAACAGTTGGATGTCGCTGGGTGTATACAGTAAAATACAATTCAGATGGCTCTTTGGAGAGGTACAAAGCAAGATTAGTTGCTAAAGGGTACACTCAAAAGTATGGAATAGACTACCTTGAGACATTTGCCCCGGTTGAAAAGATGAACACTGTGAGAGTGTTGTTGTCACTTGCTGCCAACAGAGGCTGGAAACTACAGCAGTTTGACATCAAGAATGCTTTCTTACATGGTGATCTTGAGGAGGAAGTCTATATGGAAGTTCCACCAGGGTTCGGTTCAGATATAGGACAGGTAGTTTGCAAACTAAAAAAGGCTCTGTACAGACTAAAACAGTCCCCGAGAGCTTGGTTTGGAAGATTTACCAAAGTGATGCTCAAGCTGGGGTATAAACAGAGTCAAGGAGATCACACTCTGTTTGTAAAGCACTTATCTTCAGGGGGAATGACTGCTTCGTTAGTTTATGTAGATGACATTATAGTGACAGGTGATGATTTGGAAGGAATAGAAAATTTGAAGAAATGCCTAGTAAAAGAGTTTGAGGTCAAAGAGCTTGGTAAATTAAAATATTTCCTTGGTATTGAAGTAGCACACTCTCGGGAAGGAATTTTCATATCTCAACAAAAATACATAATTGATTTGTTGACAGAGACGGGCAAGTTGGGATGTAAACCAACAGAGACACCCATAGAAATGAACCACAAACTTGGAGATGCATTAGAAGATGCAGTAGTTGATAAGGGTTCATATCAAAGACTCGTAGGGAAGCTCATTTACTTGTCACATACTAGACTAGATATTGCCTATGCAGTTGGTGTTGTAAGTCAGTTCATGCACAATCCTAAAGAGTCACATCTTCGAGCTGTATACCAGATTCTACAATACTTAAAAGGCACTCCAGGCAAAGGAATCCTATTTAAGAAAGGGGAGAATTTAACCCTTGAAGCCTATACTGATGCAGATTATGCAGGATCTATGGTTGATAGAAGATCAACCTCGGGCTATTGCATATTTCTGGGAGGCAACCTTGTAACTTGGAGAAGTAAAAAACAGAATGTTGTGGCTAGATCTAGTGCAGAAGCAGAATTTAGAGCGATGGCTCTTGGAATTTGTGAATTATTATGGCTGAAAATTATTTTGGAGGATTTGAAGATCAAGTGGGAAGGTCCAATGAAGCTGTATTGTGATAATAAGTCTGCTATCAATATTGCACATAATCCAGTGCAACATGATCGTACGAAGCACATTGAGGTTGACAGACATTTCATCAAGGAGAAACTTGACAGTGGCCTAATTTGCACTCCATATGTGTCCACTGATGGTCAACTGGCAGATATCCTAACCAAAGGATTATTTGGGAAGACCTTTTAGAAACTAGTAAGCAAGTTGAGAATGGATGATATCCACTTCCCAGCTTGAGGGGGAGTGTCAGATTACAGTTTCCTAATAAGGAATATTCAGTATATTAAATAAAATCCTGTAGATATTTTGTATTAAATAGAATCCTATAGATATTTTATTTATTGCTATCCCTAACTTTAAAGTCTGTGTTTTAAGGACAAGATCCCTAGAATCGATTTGCTTCCTAGTTTAGAGTTTCCTAAAGTTAGGCTCACTATGTATATAAATATTAGTGTAATTTCTTGTGAAATAATATGAAGAAAAAGCCTATTTCTAACAAGTATCAACAACCTATAAAAAAGAAATAGTTTATAACTTAGAGAAAACAAGCTGCTAGTATACCTTCCAGTAAAAATGTGCTCTCTGAGCCCAAGTATTGTAGGGTATCTCACACCATCATGCTTCTTGAGGAATTCTTGCAACAAATTCCTCATTTTCAAGGCCTCTTCCATGTAATTATCCTATGTGATTCATTAAGAAAAAGATAAAAAGGCAATTATCCTTTGCTATGCATTCAAAGAAATGAAAGGTATTTTTATCCTATGAGAATGAGCAATAAAATAATAGAAGGCAGCATCATGAACAATGATGTTTAGTAAAAACATAACTAGCAACCTGGTTCATGTCTATTGTCTGCAGCCCTTCTCCTCGAGTGAAGATGATAGCATGGTTTTGGTTTTCTGGTTTTCCTTCACCCAAGATAGCAGGTCCTGGAAGCTTTATCCGATAAATTTCCTGTTATGAAAATGATCACAATGAAAAGACAATTAAAAAATGAAAAACTTTAGGATGCTGAAAAAGTGATAGATATCCAAATTGAAAGTGGATATTCAAAACAGCGTACTTTGAACAATCAAGTGATTTCATGCACTGAATTTAGAATTTTTGAATACCCAAGATGAAAGTTCAAGAACAAAATGCATACCAGAAGCAACAAATCCAATCTTTTAAAGCTGCCACTAGAAGAGAAGGCATATTATTAGATGATACCTCTCTGTTATCTAACCAATGTTTGATAAACCAAAGAAACATCAGGCAAGATGCAGTTTAAATGCCAATATTGTATTTCTTTCTAGTATGGTCATTGATCTTCTTACAGATCCGTCAAAGGGGGCCTATTAACAAAATGTTGAAGCGGCTTTTAACTTCTACATGTATGGCCATATGTCAAAATACGCTAAAGTACTAAGAAAGCCCTGAACAGTTCAACTGTTCTTAAATAATCCCCAGGAAACACAAACAACAACAATCTAAATAGCTAGCAACATGTGATATTGAAACCATGGTTTTGCATTACCTGGTCTAGATTTTGCTCTGAAGAATCAAAGGACTTTGGCACAGCCCTCACCAGAACTGAGAAATAATTAACCTTGCCGTTAAGCTTCTTCGACCTATCCTCACTACGTTGTTCAATCTCATCAATATATGCTACACGGAGTGATGGGTATCTGCCAATAAACTCAACTTATTGAAAAATATGTACACTTGTTTAGCAACTGAAATCTTCAATTACTACTAATGGAAGTTAGCATGCTCACTTTGTCATAAGCCTCAGAATGTCCTGTGCACGCTCACTACCAGATCGCTTCTGAATGCCATATTGCTGGCAAGACACCACATACATAAATTTCATATCAGCTACAGCTTCACACTGTGCCTTCAGTGATCTGTTCTCTTTACTATCCTCTGTATTTAGTTCTATGGCCTTATAGCCTTCCATCAAATCTAAGCAGGTGCAAAATAAAACAATGTAAGATTGAACAAATCTCATATCACTAATAATTCATACAAGTAGATAAATTTGCAATCAATATGTACGACTAATTAGTGATTAGCAGCGTACAATCAATTATACTGGAAGTTTACAGGAAACAGAAACATTTACCTTCATGTTTGGCCATATCAAGGAAAGCCTGAAGCTCCAATGCTTCTCGATAGTACATCATACCTCTAACTGCCATTTATAGTGATCTATTAGTCAAGAAAAATGGAAACAAATCCAAACACAGCAACAGTGCCAGAACAAGCAGGCACAGACACACACACATATATATATAGAGAGAGAGGACCAGTTCTTGTTAAAGTTTGCCCCCTATATGATGCCCACAGACGAAGTTTTTCTTCTAATTCAGGAGATTCTTTAAGTTCTTCTTCATTGTTTCGTTCCACCCTTTCAAGAAAGTTATTCCATTCATCTGGAAATTATTAATGGCAATCAGCCACATCTTAAAAACAGTGCAAAGATTTAACATTTGCGGCATACAAGCGAGTGTAAACCTGGAAAGATTTTCTGCAAGTAAAACAGAATGGAAACACCATCTTCATTTGGCTCTTCCAATTCTTGCAAGGAGAAGAGAACTTCTTCTGTGTAGTAAGGAGTTAAAACACTACCAAAAAAAAAAAAAAAAGAGGTTCAACAATTCAATAGATTGATATAATGATGAGTATAAAATTTTACCAGATAAATAGGGAAGAATAACTCATTTCAGGTACTTAACCAGCGGTTCAACAATTTATGAAGGTCAACTCAATTGCAAAGGAAAACAATTTTAACCCACTTGATAAGCATGGCCAAAATGAATATTAATAATTAAGTAAATTAATTTACTCTTAAACTTTATACATTTCATTTTGTTAAGTTATTTAATTTTTCATGCAATTACATTATTTAAGACAGGAATGGAATCGATTAGGTTGTTCTCAAATTTTATAAATTTCAATATGTCAAGTTGTTTATTTTTAATTCAATTACATTATTTGATGCAGTTTAGTAAAGCCGTGTGCCTTAGACATGCCTATGCCAGCATTGCGCTTCAGCACCAGACAACAAAAGTGCCTCAAACCCTTTCGGGCAAGGCCCATTTAATCAGGTGCATGCCTGGTGCTCCTAGGCACTTTCTTTGATAAGGAAATAGGCATAAAAAGCCCATGTCATTGAGGTCGTTTTAATTTCTTTTATTTTTCACGTTTTTCATCAAATATATCTTTATCAGTAAGAAAAGGATAGTATTAAACTCTCTGCTTCTCAATATTTGAGTATTCAACAGCAAACATGGACCATAAGAAATCATGTACATTGACCAATAAAAAAGTTGCATGTTTTGTAGATCACACTTCAGAGTTTACTAATGTCTTATGCTATATTATATCAACATAGAAAAACGCTCACATAAACATCTTGTGCTTTTACTTCACTCAGGCTAGCACTTCTTTTTGCACCTTAAGCCCATAACAACACTTTGTTACGCAAAGCCAACTCTAAAAGAGGTAAAAGACAGAAACTATGAAAGTAAAACCACAAAGAGTTTTACTTCGTTATTCTATTGATCTGTCTATTGTTTTATTATAGAACAGTTGGTGTAAATAATAACAACAAAACCAGAATAGGAAAAATAAAAGGAGTTTTACTTCGTTATTCTATTGATCTTTCTATTGTGTTATTATAGAACAGTTGGTGTAAATAATAGCAACAAAACAAGAATAGGGAAAATAAAATGGAAATGGGAGAAAATAAAAGGAAAAACATACATCAAAAGAGTTTTACTTCGTTATTCTATTGATCTGTCTATTGTTTTATTATAGAACAGTTGGTGTAAATAATAACAACAAAACAAGAATAGGAAAAATAAAAGGAGTTTTACTTCGTTATTCTATTGATCTTTCTATTGTGTTATTATAGAACAGTTGGTGTAAATAATAGCAACAAAACAAGAATAGGGAAAATAAAACGGAAATGGGAGAAAATAAAAGGAAAAACATACATCAAAAGACCTTCCATTCCATGGAAGAGTAATAGACAGATAGGTAGGGCAAAGCTTAGGGTTTATAAATAGTAATTTTAAATATTTAACTTTTTAGGTAGTTCATGCTAACTATGAATAACCAAAATAAATGGCAATTATATTAATATGAATATCCTAATATTTTGCTGAAAATTGAGCCAGTTTAACTCAAACGTTAGAACAACACATTTGCAAGGAATTGATCAATGTTGTAGATGATAGCTGGCATGCCCAATTTGTCTAATCTACTCCTATTTACAAAAAAAATCAAAGAAACATAGAAAAATCTTCTCTTCTTTTCAGAATTGAACCAATTTACTTATTTCCATAGGTAGTGTTGAAATATGTGTTGAAGCCGATTTTTTTTAAAAGTTATTTAGGTAGATAAATCCTAAAATAAGTAATTATAATTTTTTTAACCAATATTTTATTTTATCTTTTAGTAGTTTAATAGAATAAGGAATTACTTTCCAGTTATATTATGATACTTTTCTCTATTTATATTCAATTTTTGCTTAACAAAATTACAACAGTTTTATTGTACTCTCTTAAAAACTTTGGCATAGGGTTATGCGTTTGGAGCATAACTCAAATGTTAGTAGGCTTTAAGTTTGTTTGGAGGTGTTTTAAGAGTTTTTAGAACTCTAGGATGAAGGTGAAAGCTTTGGGAAAATAATGGATTTTAAGTTTAGTAGGGGAAGCTAGGTTGAGGAGGCCTTATGGAAAATTGGAGGAGTTTATGGACATGAATTTGGGCTTGGTAAAGTGGCTTGGAAGCGCCACTTAGGGCCTTAAGTGTGGCCATAAGCTATGAGGAAGGAGGTAAGTGGACGCCATAAGCTATGAGGAAGGGAGGAGGTTGGAGTAAGCGTGGTTTATTAAGGTGATAAAAAGAGTTAGGTGAGGATTTGATAAGGAGTTGATAAGGTGGTGGATTTAATAAGGAGTTGCCAAGTGGACTCTCTTGGTGAATATTTTCGGTTTTGAAGAGGTGGTAAGGTGTGCCGAATTTAGTTTTTGTGTGTGTTAAATTCTCCCTTTTTCATCTTTGTGTTTTGCCGAACTTTTGCACCTTATTTTTCCCTTTGATAAAGCCGAAAGTTAGAACCTTTTTGTGTAGAGATTTTCTTCCTTCTTTCACATCTTTTCTTTTCTTTTTGCTTGAGCCGAAATCACTCTTAAACATTGCCATTGCCGAATTTTATTAAGTCTCATACTCCCTTCATCTTTTTGTTAAAGGCCGAATCTTTAAGGGGCTGTCGACTTTTCTCTTGTAGTCTCTTCAAGCGACATAGTGGTAAGTATGATCTTCCTTAGCAATCGATTTCTCTTCTTCTTCAGTTAGTATGTCAAAATCAAGGGTTGGCTTGGTATTTTGGTTGGCCGAACCTTAAAAGGGCTTTGATCTAAGGTTAGCCGAATATTCATAAGCCATGATCTAGTGTTTCTTTTGTTTGTGCCAACGACAGGGATCATTAAAGGAAGTCTTTCGGGATTCTTGTAGCCAACGTTGAAAGAAATATTTGAGTAACCAAGGTAAGTAATGTAGTTTCGGCCAAGGGATATATCCATAAGTGTTCATGTGTTAAAGCCGAACCTAACCCCTAGCATGCAGGGATTTCGTCAACTTCAAGGAGCAAGTGGTGATTCGGGATTTAGTTTAGTAAGGTAAGGAGGCTTGTGTTATTCGGCCATAGGCCATATTTGGGTTTAAATGTGACCGATTTGTATTATGGTTAATTAGGGGGCAAGTCGACAGAAGTAGAGCAAGTATTCGGGATTTGAATAAGTAAGGAGGATATCGACAAACATAAGGAAGTTCCGGGATCGTGTTAAATTCAAGTAGCTAAGGATTTCGCTAAATAGTCAGGTGTGTAGTTAGCCTACCGTTTTCCGGGTAAATGATATGTATGTGATATGTCCATGTGTTATGAATGTGCTAACTAGTGCAGTGGAAATTGTGATATGGATACCCTCAAGGGGTATGTCGATAATCCGGTAAGTACCAAATCTGATAAAATGTGATTATTAATATGAATATGTGATAATATGTTTGATGAACATGCTCATGCATCACTATATTATATCATTATTTCATGTGGCATGTGCATGGGTGGGATATGATATGAAAGAAGGTATGGGTGTACTTTGAGTACGTGGTTTGATGTTAGCCTTGAGCTACATCGTGGATTGACATTGACTGAGGTCACGTTGTGGATTAATTGCGATTTAGTTCGCGTGGCTTGATGAGTGGCTGTGTGCCTCATCGTGGTTGATATCGGCTATGTGCCATATCGTGGTTGATGAGTGACTACGTGTCCCATCGTGGTTTTGGTGTTAGCTACGGCTACATCGTGGATTGGCGCTGACTGAGGTCGCGTTGTGGATTATTGTCCTTAATTGCACGTGGACGGCATTGATTGCCTTTTGGAGTGAAAAGAAGAGGGTGATTTAATAATCCCCTGGTGTGTGGTAGGCTGGATACGGGAGTGTGTAGAGGATAGACCCTAGGCTGGGTTGGGTTTCATAATTGCATAATTTTGCATGTGAATATATGTGAAAATGGGCCAAGCCCAGTATGTGATGTGGATTAAAGTGGTAATGGGCCAAGCCCAGTATGTGGAAACATGTGGTTAATTACACTATTATAAGAATGTGATATGGTTATGGGCCAAGCCCAATATGTGAACTCTATTGATAAGGATATGGGCCAAGCCCAATAAGTGAAAGCATGTGAATAAGTTGCATTAATAATTGTTATGTGGGTAAGTATGTGGTTGACATGTGGGTGGAATTGATGGACTAAGTGCACACTGAGTCTGTATGACTCACCCAAATTTTTATTAAACCTTACAGGTGATGTATGATGCTTGGACCGGGTTTGGAGTGGATACAAGGTGGCCCATGCAGAAGAAGTTTTGCTTGTTTTAATTATTTTATATCTCCAATAATTATGATTTATTATTTAATGTAATAAGAGCCACTCAAAGTATTTGGATTTTTGCTATGTTTCAGTTGTATTTATAATTAAGTTAAAATTATGTAAGCTTTATTTTAAAAGCTATTTAGACCTCAAGGGTCATATCAGAGTTTTAAATCCGGTATTTTCATAACAATTAAGTTTTAATGGGCTTTCTAATAAATAATGTTTTACAAAAGACAATAAATTTATATGTTTTTACTCTTAAGTAAGAATGTTTTCAAACGTTTCCATGATGACATTTCAAATTGATTCGTGTCGAATGGACGGGTTTGGGGTGTTACTGATTTATATCGAGGCCGATTCAAAAACATTTGAGGGTGTGGGGCCCAAAACATTTTTTCAAAATGGGCTTTTCAAAAATATGGATTTTCGTGAAATTTTTCGAGTTTAATCTGCATGGCACCTATATCTCAGGCAAGTCCTCTAATTGTTGAACTGATTTGTATATGAAATGTTATGGGTATATTTGGGAATGTAGATTAGTGAACTAGGATCTGCTGAACCCTAGGGCTAGGACACTCAAACACATGCATAAGACTTAAGGACAATCAAACAAACTTGTGTCTAAGTCAAGAAAGTTAAGGTGTGGCAACCATTGTTAGCATGTGTAGGAGTGGATTCGGTAAGAGCTTGGTACTTAAGCAGTCCTAGTGACTCACCTCCTCTTCACTCGAATCCTACCTGGTGCGTAGCTACGGTTCACCCTAACCAAGAGGACTTATTCACAGGCTAAACCGATAATTAAAACCCGAAAGGGACTAGCCATCTTGTTTATAAACACCTTAATTTTTTAAAATCCTTAAATTACCCTTCGATTTGTAACAAAATCTATTTTGAAAATTTCTCGAAAAATTTTCCGGTTTGCCAAATTACTAAAATGCCCGTGTTGTAAATTACTAAAATACCCTTAGTTTTTAAGATTTCCAAAATACCTCGACTTTTGCTAAAATGTTTCTACTTTACAAAATACCAAAACTTACATTTTACAAATATCAAGATACTACGATTTGGAAAATTTACTGAAAATGCCTCGACTTCAAAAATTACCAAATAACCCCGATTTCTAAAATTTTTGCAAAGACCTCGATTTGGAAAACAAATTTTCAAGATAACCCTCGAGGTTTTGTAAATTCGAAATACCTTTGGTTTGTAAAATATTTTGAATTAACCCGATTTATTACTAAAATACCCTTGTAGGAAAAATGACAAATTACCCACAGGTTGGGTATGGTCAAAATGCCCATGGAAGTGTGATTGAATGTTAATGATGAATGAATGTGTCTCTATCGAGATGGATGAATGTGAATGTGAATGTGAATCTCGAATTAGAGTAGTAAACTTGAAACTAAGACTATGATTGATCGAAAAACCACTATTAAACTCCTTTTCATAAAAGCATTCGCATGAATAAACAGTGGAACAAAGTACTAATGCATAAAACTTTCTAATCGATTAAATCGCGACGTTAGTAATGAGTTCTAGTGGACGTGGTCAAGGTAGAGTGATGTTGTTCGGAACCAGAGGGTCCGCCATGGGTCGAAAGTGATGTGCCGCCCTTGAAATGGCGCGGAGGATCAAGATCGATTGGAAGAGATGACGCAGATCGTTGGCTATGTCATGAGTGCTAGAGCGGTCGCGGAGCTAATGTAGGCAATGGAACTCAAAATCGGTCTTGAAAGGCTTAAGTCAAACGAGATGAGATTTTTAGAGGAGTGTCGGAGTAGCTCGAACGTGGCGGAGTATTGGCTAGAAGCGTTGAAAGCATTATGGATGATTTGGATTTAATCACGAGGAAAAGATTAAAGGTCTTGTCTCGTTGTTCGAGATGAAGCTTATCGATGGTGGCTCACTGTCGTGCAAGGTACCTCTGCAGATCGATTGGATTGGGGGTATTTTAAGGTTAAGTTTGAAGGAAAGTATGTGGGAGCTAGTTATTTAGACTCATAAAGGAAAGCGTTCTGAACTTGGTCCAAGGAAGTATGTCATGGCGGAGTATGAAGCGAAATTTGTGCGGTTAAGTCAAGTATGCTAAGGGGATCGTGGCTACCGATTCGAAAGGTGTGTTCGATTCAAGATGGATTGCGGGATGAGCTGCAAGCGTTGATTGCTCCGCAAAGAGAAAGACTTTGCTGTTCTAGTGAAGGCTCGGATAGCTGAAGAAGTTAAGAGGACTGTGAGACAGAACCGAGAAAAGAATAGGAACCGGAATAAGAGAAGTTTTGGATCGTCGAGAATCATCGGAGATTATCGAAAAGACCAAGGATTGAGAATTTCAGACGTGCACTGCGATTCTTTGAGAATCGAAGTCGATTATGTGCTCAATGTGGGAGAGCTCATGTAGGAGAATGTTGGGGAAATAGAAAAGAATGTTTCCGGTGTAGATCTAAGGCTCATTTGGTTAAGAATTGTCCTCAAACAACGAAGGTTCGTGGTCCGAACCATGGAGGAAATGGTTTCGGCTGAAGTCGTGGAACCCCAAGCAGAGGTGCTGAAGGTTCGGGTGCAAGGTAACCAAGGATGACTTAGGCAATCAGTCATAGCAAGGAGGAAGTTGGACCAAAGAGGATCGGGTATGTTCCCTAATCCTGGAATCTCTTTATTGCTTTGGTTGTTATAAAGTTAGTTCGTTCTTGTATTGTTAGTAAAGTGCCTGAAACCTTGGATGTGAACCTAGAGACTGTGCCTAGGAAATGTGATAGTACTATTAAAATCAGAGTGCGCAGCAGTAGAGTAGTGTGATGAGTTAAGGATACACGATTGTTCGATAGTAAGTAATTTCGAGGACGAAATTATTTTTTTTAGGAGGGTAGAACTGTAATATCCTCGATTACGGGTTATGCGTTTGGAGCATAACTCAAGTGTTAGTAGGCTTTAAATGTGTTTGGAGGTGTTTTAAGAGTTTTTAGAACTCTAGGATGAAGGTGAAAGCTTTGGGAAAATAATGGATTTTAAGTTTAGTAGGGGAAGCTAGGTTGAGGAGGCCTTAAGGAAAATTGTAGGAGTTTATGGACATGAATTTGGGCTTGGTAAAGTGGCTTGGAGGCGCCACTTAGGGCCTTGGTAAGTGACGCCATAAGCTATAAGGAAGGGAGGAGGTTCGAGTAACGTGGGAAGCACTTGGGAGCTTTTATTTTTGGGCTTTTGGCGTCAAGGGAAGGGAGAAGAGATGGACGGCTTTGGGACTTTGGAAGGTAAGGATAAGCTTAGTTTTTCTTTTAATTTTCGGCTAAGAAGAGTAAGATAATTATTGCTTTATTTTATTTATTTTGAATAGGTGATTAATAGATATTATAGGGGTGAGATAAGGGATTATGTGATGGATTATTTTATTTTTATTTATTAAGGTGATAAAAGAAATAAGAGGGATTTGATAAGGAGTTGATAAGGTGGCCGGCCAAAGGACTCTCTTGGTGAATATTTTCGGTTTTGAAGAGGTGGTAGGGTGTGCCGAATTTAGTTTTTGTGTGTGTTAAATTCTCCCTTTTTCATCTTTGTGTTTTGCCGAACTTTTGCATCTTATTTTTCCCTTTGATAAAAGCCGAAAGTTAGAACCTTTTTGTGTAGAGATTTTCTTCATTCTTTCACATCATTTCTTTTCTTTTTGCTTGAGCCGAAATCACTCTTAAACATTGCCATTGCCGAATTTTATTAAGTCTCATACTCCCTTCATCTTTTTGTTAAAGGCCGAATCTTTAAGGGGCTGTCGACTTTTCTCTTGTAGTCTCTTCAAGCGACATAGTGGTAAGTATGATCTTCCTTAGCAATCGGTTTCTCTTCTTCTTCAGTTAGTATGTCGAAATCAAGGGTTGGCTTGGTATTTTGGTTGGCCAAACCTTAAAAGGGCTTTGATCTAAGGTTAGCCGAATATTCATAAGCCATGATCTAGTGTTTCTTTTGTTTGTGCCAACGACAGGGATCATTAAAGGAAGTCTTTCGGGATTCTTGTAGCCAACGTTGGAAGAAATATTTGAGTAACCAAGGTAAGTAATGTAGTTTCGGCCAAGGGATATATCCATAAGTGTTCATGTGTTAAAGCCGAACCTAACCCCTAGCATGCAGGGATTTCGTCAACTTCAAGGAGCAAGTGGTGATTCGGGATTTAGTTTAATAAGGTAAGGAGGCTTGTGTTATTCTACCATAGGCCATATTTGGGTTTAAATGTGACCGATTTGTCTTATGGTTAATTAGGGGCAAGTCGTGAGTAGAGCAAGTATTCGGATTTGAATAAGGAGGATATCGACGGACATAAGGAAGTTCCGGGATCGTGTTAAATTCAAGTAGCTAAGGATTTCGCTAAATAGTCAGGTGTGTAGTTAGCCTCCCGTTTTCCGGGTAAATGATATGTATGTGATATGTGCATGTGTTATGAATGTGCTAACTAGTGCAAATGGAAATTGTGATATGGATACCCTCGAGGGTATGTCAATAATCCTAAGTACCAAATCTAATAAAATGTGATTATTAATATGAATATGTGATAATATGTTTGATGAACATGCTCATGCATCATTATATTATATCATTATTTCATGTGGCATGTGCATGGGTGGGATATGATATGAAAGAAGGTACGGGTGTACTTCGAGTACGTGGTTTGATGTTAGCCTTGAGCTACATCATGGATTGACGTTGACTGAGGTCACGTTGTGGATTAATTGCAATTTAGTTCGCGTGGCTTGATGAGTGGTCGTGTGCCTCATCGTGGTTGATATCGCTATGTGCCATATCGTGGTTGATGAGTGACTACGTGTCCCATCGTGGTTTTGGTGTTAGCTACGGCTACATCGTGGATTGGCGCCGATCGAGGTCGCGTTGTGGATTATTGTCCTTACTTGCACGTGGGACGGCATTGATTGCCTTTTAGAGTGAAAAGGAGAGGTGATTTAATAATCCCCGGTGTGTGGTAAGGTGGATACGGGGTGTGTAGAGGATGGACCTAGGTGGGTTGGGTTTCATAATTGCATAATTTTGCATGTGAATATATGTAAAATGGGCCAAGCCCAGATGTGATGTGGATTAAAGTGGTAATGGACCAAGCCCAAGATGTGGAAACATGTGGTTAATTACACTATTATAAGAATGTGATATGGTTATGGGCCAAGCCCAATATGTGAACTCTATTGATAAGGATATGGGCCAAGCCCAATAAGTGAAAGCATGTGAATAAGTTGCATTAATAATTGTTATGTGGGTAAGTATGTGGTTGACATGTGGGTGGAATTCAGTGGACTAAGTGCACACTGAGTCTGTATGACTCACCCAAATTTTTATTAAACCTTACAGGTGATGTATGATGCTTGGACCGGGTTTGGAGTGAATACAAGGTGGCCCATGCAAAAGAAGTTTTGCTTGTTTTAATTATTTTATATCTCCAATAATTATGATTTATTATTTAATGTAATAAGAGCCACTCAAAGTATTTGGATTTTTGCTATGTTTCAGTTGTATTTATAATTAAGTTAAAATTATGTAAGCTTTATTTTAAAAGCTATTTAGACCTCAAGGGTCATATCAGAGTTTTGAATCCGGTATTTTCATAACAATTAAGTTTTAATGGGCTTTCTAATAAATAATGTTTTACAAAAGACAATAAATTTATATGTTTTTACTCTTAAGTAAGAATGTTTTCAAACGTTTTCCGCAGTGACATTTCAAATTCGGTCGTATCAAATGGGCCGGGTTTGGGGTGTTACAGAGCTAAATAATAGATCTAGTAACCAAACAGAAATAGACAGTTTTGCCATCAGAACAACTACCGAGAGTGCAAATTGTGAGCAACAAATTTCTTTGGAAAGGTCTCCATTCACTAAGGAACAACTAAAGCATGTACACAACATTATTAAATCACCATAGTTTCGGTAGGGGCGAAGCCAGAACAATTTTTTTGGGGGGCGAATAAAATTTTAATTTTTTATAGTCTATATCTTTATAATTTGTAACGAATTAAATTGAATTTTTATAATTTTAGGGGGGGCTGAAGTGCAATTTTACCTTTATTAATTTAAAATTTTTAAAAAATTCTAAGGGCCTTTTAAGCAATTTTACATTTTAGGGGGTGGGGCCCATGTTATTACAGCCACGCCTAATCGAGTTTCGGGTGAATTATTCTATTCCTAACTAATTCAATAAACCTCCTTTGCCCAATCAGGTACTGATTCTTCTATTTTTTTCAATGTCAAGGACTATTAAAATTTCTCCTTCCTTGATTTTATATGATGGTTTACATGTGTCAAATCTAACTTGTAATCTCATATCTATCAGTAAATTATTCCTGTCTTCGAATTGTCATATTATATTTGACTCCTCTATGTGTAAATTTTAGGACATGGTCTCAGAAAGGATTATTGGCAGTGCTAAAGAATCTGGTGGAATCTATGTTTGAACTCTATATCTGGTTTTGATAAGGTTATGATTTGGTATTATAGGCTTGGACATCCTAATTTTTACTATTTAAGGCATTTGTTACTTGATCTTTTTTAAAAATAAAAATCCTTCATATCACTGTAAATTTTGTGAATTGGCTAAACATCGGTCATTTTTTCCGGCTCAAAAATATAAAGCTTCCAAACTTTTTTTATTAATTCATAGTGATGTTTGAGGACATTCGAGAGTCTCAACTTTTTCAAGAAAACGTTGGTTTGTCACATATATTGATGATCATACTCGTATTTATTGGGTGTTTTTATTAAAAGATAAGTCTGAAGTTAAAAGATGTGTTTCAGTGTTTTTATATTATGGTGAAAACACAATTTGGTGTGAAAATAAAAATATTTCAAAGTGACAATGGTGGGGAATTTTTTAGTGAGCAATTAGGTGTATTCTTAACCAAATATGGAATAGTCCACCAAAGCGTACAAATACACCACAACAAAATGGGATTGTGGAAAGAAAAAATCGTCATCTTTTGGAAGTAACTAAAGCCTTGATGTTCACTAGTCAGGTACCACGTTATCTTTGGGGAAAGGCCTTATTAACAGCTACATATCTTATTAAAAGAATATCCAATAAAACTCTAAACTATATAACTCCTTTCAGTCTTTTTAAAGATAGCTTTCCTAACTTTAAATTGATCACAGATTTACCTCTCCGTGTTTTTGGGTCAAATCAATATCTCGTACGACGTAATGGAGATCTTGGTCTAGATCCGGTGGTTCGCAGAATTCGGGACCTAACGATGTTCGGTTCGTCCCATGAACGGGAGCGGACAATTCCCTTTTCGGGGAATGGCTGCAATCACAAGCAAGTGATTGAATGAGTGGGGGGCTCCGAAAGCACATGCGGGATAAGCAGGCATTGTAAGGGAGGGTCTAAAAATGGGTCCAAGGTATTTTTGTTCATTTTCAAAACCAAGGGTAAACTAGATCCCAAAGCAAAAAAATGTGTCTTTGTTGGGTATGCTTCTAATAAAAAGGGTTACAAATGTTATGATCTCATTGATAGGAAGAAACTCAATCATACTTTGATTCTAATTTTCAGGGAGGGAATTATAGCAAGGAAGATTCAATAATTGATCAAAAAAATATTAGGAATATACAACATAAGAATTCTAATAATCGGGAAGGGAGAATTATGATTAACGCGGGGATTAATAATGTTAACGTTGTTAATTGTAAAATCTGTAGATTCAGATTAATACTTTAGCTAATTAGGTTACAAGTATATAAAGAGATAAACTATTCTAAGGAAAGAAATAATCCCTAAAAACTCGTAATTATCCTAAGAATCAAGAATTATGATTAACTTCTATTTACATAAGATTTTCTCAATAATCATCCCTAATTCTAGGGATTCTAACACTCCCCTCAAGCTGGAGTGTAGATATTTATCAAACCCACTTGCCAACATCATGTTCAAACATGTTTTTGTTTAAACTTTTGTCAACATATCGCAACTGTTGTCCGGTAGGTAGATAGGTAACACTCACTTCCCCGAGTGTATTTTCTCTTTATGAAGTGTCGGTCTATCTTGACATGTTTGGTACGATCATGATGCATGGGGTTGTGAGCTATATCGACAACGACTTGGTTGTCACAATACAATCAGATAGGCTTATTATAAGAAACCTTTAGTTCCCTCATCAGCCTTTGTATCCAAATTCCTTCACAAATACCTTGTGCAAGTGCTCGATACTCAACAGACAGATCTGCTGCGTGCTACCACAGTCATTTCTTACTCCTCCATGTCACTAGATTACCCCAAACATAGCCGCAATAACCTTTGGTTGATCGTCTGTCATTAATAGAGCACCTTGATCAAGATCGATATACACTTCTACATTTCTACATCATTTTCTTGATGTATAGGCCTTACCAGATTTCCTTTAGGTACCTTAGTATCCAATATGCAACTTCTAGGTGTTTTTCCCTTGGGGCATGCATATATTGACTTATGACGCTGACACTAAAAGCAATGTCAGGACGAGTGTGAGCCAAGTAGATAAGTCTCCCTACTAGGCGTTGATATCTCCCCCTGTCGACTTCTTCTCCATCTTCATTAGTACCCAGCTTGAGATTAAACTCCATAGGAGTTTCAATTTGTTTACAACCCATCATTCCAACCGATAGCGGATCGAGGACATATTTCCTTTGGGAGATAGAAATACCTTTTTGAGACCTTGCTATCTCCATGCCAAGAAAATACTTAAGATTTTCCAAATCTTTAAGTTCAAAAACTGTTCCAAGAAATTCTTTTAACCGTCCAATTTCACTTGTATCATTGCTGTTACTATTATGTCATCCACATAGACAATTAGAATACAACATTTTCCTTGTCTTTGAATGCTTGTAGAACATGGTGTGGTCTCGCTCGTCCTTGAGTATACTTCACCTTTCGTCATAGCTTTTGAAAACCGATTAAACCACGCTCTTGGAGATTGTTTCACCCATACAAAGATTTTTCAACTTACACACTTAGCCCTTTCTTTCTTCAAACCTGTGGGAAGTCCATGTAAACTTCTTCATTTAACTCCCCATTGAGAAAAGCGTTTTTAACATCCAATGGGTCAATTGCCAATTAAGATTAACAAGAATGGACAAAAGAACTCTAATTGTGTTTAGTTTGGCAACCGTGCAAATGTCTCCTCATAATCCAAACCCATAAGTTTGAGTGAAGCCCTTAGCCACTAGGACGAGCCTTGTATCGATCAATCCGCCATCGGGCTTGAATTTGGTAGTAAAACCCATTTGCGACCTCATCGTCTTCTTTCCTTTAGGCGGATCCAAAACTTCCTGTGTTCCATTATTTTGAGAGACTCCATTTCCTCCATCACGGCTTGTCTCCATTCTCGTTGACTCAAATGCTTCTTCTATAGTTTTTGGAGTTTTATAGAATCAACATTAGTCACAAAGGTTTGATAAGACTTAGATAAGTTACCATAGGATACAAACCGAGAGATAGGATGTTGAGTGTAGCTCCTTATCCCTTTTCTCATTGCAATTGGAAGATAGATGGATGGTGATGGTGGTGAGACTTCATTTTCGTAATGTCCTCGGTTGAAGATGTGAGTGGCATCTTCTTTATGGTTTCAGGACGTCGATTCCATCTCGAATAAACTGCATCCGCACTGCTATTGTTTTCTTTTCTTTTTTCTTTTCTTTTTCTTATTCTTTTTTTCCTTGTTCGTGGACTGTTCAGTGTTAATTTATTGCGGTATAGGAGAAGAAACAACAGTATCAAGGGTGGTAGGGTCGGGAGGTATAATAAGAAGGGTATTAAGGTTTTCATCTTCATTAAAACTCTCCCCCTGAAGATGAGAAGGTTTAAAGAAAGGTTCGGTTTCAAAGAAGGTGACATCCCGAGAGACAAATAGCCGGTGTAAGGTTGGTGAGTAGCATTTGTAGCCTTTCTGAGTAGGAGAATACCCAACAAATATACAAGGGTGAGCTCGAGGATCAAGTTTGGATTGGTTGGGTTGATGATTATGGACAAAGGCTTTGCACCCAAATATTTTAGTTGGAATAGTGGGAATATGAAATAGAGGAAATGATTTGTGAAGAGTGTTTAGAGGAGTTTGGAAATTAAGGACTTTTGATGGCATCCTATTTATTAGGTAGCAAGCAGTAAGAACAACTTCGCCCCATAAATATTTAGGGACGTTCATTGTGAACATTATCAAGGAAAAAATTCTCAGCTACTTTTACTTTCCCTACTCCAACCACAGGTGAGTATGAACCATCCGCAATCTTGATTCGGGAATTGTTATGACAGGTGGTGTAAGTTTGGAATAGAGTGAGGTTACTCATCATATGGTCAAAGCACCGAATCTAGTATCCATGGAGATTGGTTATTAGATTCAAGAGCAATATTGAGAGCAAGACTTGAGTGGCTAAATTCCCATGATCGGTAGAGGTACTCGTAAATTATCAAGATTTTCGAGTTGCGTCTTGGTTAGGCCCACATCCAAGACTTCATCGCCAGATTGGAAGATAACAAAGCAATTTTCTTGTCTTTCTCTTTTTTATCTAGATAGCCATGGAGTTTAAAACATTTTTCCTTTGTGTGACCAACACGATTGCGTGACTACACCATGGTGCGTTAGATTCGGACTCATTTCAAAGACGAGTTTTTGTGTTTGAGGACCTTTGGACACAAGAGCGCAGATTCAGCAGTTGGTCACGAGATTTTGGGTTCCCCATCATGATAAGACGGCGCTTTCTCTTCTCTCCTCACTTCGCAAAGGCTTCACTAATGGTTGGGAGAGGTGATCGCCCAAAATTCGCCACGAACCTCGTCTAACTCATGCCTCATTCAACTAGAAACTCATAGAGACGCTCATTGTTGAGGTGAGTCATAAACCTAGTGTGTTCTAGGCCTTCCCCCAATTAGCTTCATAGTACATGTCTAACTCCCGCCACAATATTTTTGATTGTTGTAGTAATGAGTTACCTCAATTGTCCCTTGTCGAATGTCTTTCAACTTTAGTTTGATCTCAAAAACTTGAGAAGCATTTTCAAGATCGAATAGTTCTCTTTGACTGCATCCCACATGTCTTTCGCAGATCTTGAAGAGAAGGTAAGTTAAACTTATATGGCCTTCCATAGAATTGATCACCATGCCATAACAATTGAGTTATTGAGTTCCCAAGCAAAGATAGGTAGGTCTGCTACATCGGACGTGGGAGGTCTCCATTGATATATCCCATCTTGCCACGACCACGAATCACCATTAGGATGATTGAAACCATTGTAGGAAGTTTTTCCATTTAGTCGATGACTAGTGATTATTAGTGAAGAATTGAGGTCACTTTGATTGATCCTCGATTGATTTGAGATATTTGTGAGATCTCGTTTGGACATGGTGTCATTGTGAAGATCACCCATGAAGAAAAAAGGAGAGGAAATTTTAGGAAGATGGCTAAGAAATCGGAGGAATTTTTAGGAAGATAAACAAGAAAATCAAATAATTCCTAAAGCTCGATACCATGTAAAATCAGAGATTGATTAATACTTTAGCTAATTAGGTTACGGTATATAAAGAGATAAACTATTCTAAGGAAGGAAATAATCCCTAAAAATTGTAATTATCATAAGAATCAAGAACTATGATTAACTTCTATTTACATAAGATTTTCTCAATAATCTGTCCCTAATTCTAGGGATTCTAACATTAATAAAAAGGACTTGAATTATATTAATGTTGATAATAAAATGGAGAATGAATGTGTAGAGTCTGATAATGAGAATAGAGAACAAACAAAGGAGTTGTTGGTTTACTCGAGAAGAAACCGAAATCAAGAAAGTAAAATCCACCAGATTCATTACCAAGAATCCGACCTGCAAGATCTTGTCAAAATTCCAAGTAAATCTCGTAATCTACCCAATGAATTTTTTACCTAAATATTCCAATTACTAAAAGAAAATATGTTAGAAATATTGTCAAATATCTTATATCTAAATTTATGTCCTATAAAGCCTTGTCTTCGACATTCTAACCTCTGTTTCGTGTTTCGATACTGTGAAAATACCCAAAAATATGAAAGATGTTTCACAGTTTCTTGAATGGAAGGAGGCTATTTTAGAGGAGAAGAGTGCTTTTGACAAAACAAGTACAAATGTGGAATTACCTGTAGGAAAAAACAACGGGCTATAAATTGGTGTTCACAACCAAATTCAGACCGAATGGATCATTTGACAGAAACAAAACTCGACTAGTGGCTAAAGGGTACTCTCAAACATACGGGATAGACTATCTTGAGACGTTTGCTCCAGTGGCTAAGTTAAATATTGTTAGAGTTCTTCTATCCGTTATTGTTAATCTTAATTGGTCTTTACAACAGATAGATGTGAAGATTGCTTTCCTAAATGGGAAACTTGAAAAAGAAGTTTATATGGATCCTCCTCCAGGTTTTGAAAAAAATTTAGAACTCAAGTATGTAAGCTCAAGAAATCTTTGTATGGTCTAAAGCAGTCTCCTCGAGCTTGGTTCGAACTGTTCACTCAGGTTATTTAAAAAACAATGTTACTCACAAGGGCAAGCTGATCACACAATGTTCTACTAACCCTCACAAATAGGTAGAATAATAGTTATTATAGTTTATGTAGATGATATCATTCTTACAGAAGATGATGTGGATGAAATAAGACGTCTCAAAGAGCATCGAGCATTGGAGTTTGAGATAAAATACTTGGGTCCTTTAAGATACTTCCTTGTGATGAAAGTTGCTAGATCACAAAAAGGCATTGTGGTCTCTCAGAAAAAAAATGTGATTGATCTTTTAAAGGAGACTGAAACGAGTGGTTGCCGCCCAACTGACACACCAATTGATCCAAATGTAAAATTCAAAAACAAAAAAAGAAAACCAGTTGATAAAGGGCAGTACCAAAGACTAGTTGGTAAGTTAATCTACTTATCACGGACAAGGCCAAACATAAAGCTTAGTGAGTCAATTTATGCACTCCTCAAGGGAGAAAAATGAAAAAGCAGTGTTTTGGATTCTGATATACTTAAAAAATTCACCTGGCAAGGGCTTATTTTTCAAGAAATCCGAACAAAGGAATTGAAGCTTTTACAGACACTGACTGGGCAGGCTCAGTCATAGATAAAAGATCTACATGAGGTATTGTACATTTGTTTGGGGAAACCTTGTGACTTGGCAAAATAAAAAACAAAGTGTTGTAGCAAGAAGTAATGCAGAGGCCGAGCTTAGATCAATGGCATAAAGAATTTGTGAAATGATGTGGTTAAAAAGAATTATGGAAGAGCTGAGGAAACCAATAACTTAATCAATGAAGTTGTACTGTGATAGCAAAGCTACCATTAGCATTGCTCACAACCCAATCCAACATGACAGAACTAAACATGTTGAGATTGATAGACACTTTATCAAGGAGAAGATTGAAGAAGGCCAAGTGTGCATACCATTTGTTCCTTCAAAACAACAGATTGCTAACGTACTCACCAAATGGCTCTTTAAGACAAGCTTTGATTTTCTTGTAAGCAATAAGCAATTAAGATTTTTTAGGATTATTTTATTTTATCTTTTAGTAGATTACTAGAATAAGAAAACTACTTTCCCAGTTATGTTATGAAACTTTTCTCTGTTTATGTTCAGTATTTTGCTTAACAAAATTAGAACAATTTTATTGTACTCTCTTTAAAAACTTTCAGGTGGAATTGCCTATATACAAATAAAATGGAGATTTCTACTCTAAAACAAACAAAACAAATGGCTCTGTTGCAACATAACATCCTATTTATATATCAATAATTGCATAAAAAAGTAGTACAAGAAAGCTCTCCCAATTTCCTATCCAATCAACATGATATGCTCTTAGTTAAAAACCAATTTGATGTATAAGAAAGAGTAAACAATAGTATTAGAATGAACCAATGAATCTAGGAAAAAACTTACGAAAAAGAAAGCATATTGCGAACTTTAGGTGCAGCAGGCATGTCCATAAACAAAGAATTTGAGAAGAAAGAAATTCGCCTCCTAGCATCTATATTTGAGGGTACATCCATTGCAGATTCCTTTGTGGTAAGCAATAAATAGAGCCGGTTGATCTACAGAAAAAAAAAAAAAAAATTAACATTAAGCACCCAACCTAAAACTGGTTGGCAGTAGGAGAAGGGACCGAACTTTAATATAGGTCACAGCCATGGAGGAACCCAATACTTAATTAATGTGGGCTAACACCACTAACACTCCCACTCACGTGTAGCTCACAGGGCCAACACATGGACAACCTCACCAAGGATCGTCAACATCACATAGGGTAGGGCAAGGCACTAATACCATGTTCAACATCCAACCTAAAACCAATTGGCAAGAGGTGCAGGAGCCCAACTTTAATACAAAACCACAAGGAACCTAATACTCCACTAATATGGGATAAAACCATTTAATAATCAGAAAAGCACAACAAGGAGCTCACCTTTTCTCTCCATGCTTCTGAAACAGGAGTTGGAAATTTGATAGCTCCAGTTGAAGCAAATAATTGATCTAACTTTTTTGTATCAAATAATTGATGAAGTGGATCTGGATTCATCCCATCATGCCCAGACCCTCCATGTTCCAAGCTTGAGAGGAAAAAGGATCAAATAAAATAAAATAATAGTAAGTTATGGCACTAGAACATACATGTGTTTGAGGAGACAATCACATGAAGATGCTAAACCTGGAGAATTCTTCCTCTGCCATTATGTCCTTTGTCACAATCTCCAGCATGTCCTGGAAACAAAGTACCACTTGACCCCTTTCATCTTGCTTATTTTCCAACTGCAAAAATCAACATGGTTATATAGGAACTTCCTAGTACACCCAAATGCAAAAGGTATAAAATCATCTTGAACCAAATTAATTTTCAAATATTACCAAGAGTTTTATCAACTTCACAATGTGGTCACAGAGACTAGGAACAGCACTCATTTTGTAAGTCTTAATTAGACTACCATCTGCTATACGTTTGTCAACCTTGAAAAATATGTCATCTATAACCCTGGAAACACATTAGGATCAATACAAATGAAATTAAGCAACAATATGTTTCACAAAATAATAAATCCAACAAGAGAAAATTGCAGATTAATTAAATATTTGACTAAAAGTCTAAGTTAAAGAGAAGCTTGCCTTTTCTCACGCTGCCCTTCAACTAAAAACCTAATAATGCTTCGGAATGAAGCATAACATTCACGAATTGCACAGAACATGTAAGGGTCAGCTTCAATCCGCTTTTGCAGCTCTCTATCCCTGCTATCACTGTCCTTGGCCATGTCTAACGCTATTGGGATCTACATGAAAATTCACAGCTAAAATCAAGATACTCAACTCTAAAGATCACCAGAGAAAAACAGGTTGAAGCAAACCTTGCTAGCAAGCAAAAAAGGTGGCCACTGAATTTGATCTAAATCACGATCTGCCCAATAGGGAACAAGCAACAGATTCATCTCCCTAAAAACAAAACAAGCTCAATACATAGAAACAGCAAGATGAATGTAACACATATAGAACATGGAGCACAGTGTGTAAATACTTGTTGCATATAAGATCCTCCTCCCGAAAACTACTGATAATTTTGTTCCACAACTGAGCAAATTTTGCAGCCTCTTTCTCTTTATTAGACAGTGGCTGAGAAATAGAACAGTATTAGATGGAAAGTGTATTTTGTGATTCTTCAGCCAAAAATCAGACAGATAAAAGTTTATGGTATATAATATTAAAGAGATTTGACCTGCCCAAAGCTGCGAGAGAAAAAAAGCCAAAATCCATTTTTCTTTTTCTCGCTCTTATCCCCTGGAATTAAGCAGTCATTAAAAGCACCAGGCAATGATCCAAAACGAGACCGGAGCATTCCTAATGTTCGAATCTGGAGTTCAAAAAAAAAAAAAGAAATAATATAAATGTACAAACACTGGAAAGGAAAAACAACTAATATAGATTCTAAAGAGATTCTATGATAATTATAAAGAAGCAGAGAATGAGAGGATTTTCAATATATTTAAAAAGAAACTGCCACTTTTCATTAGGTGAAGTTTACAAAATAGAAAGATGCCACATGTCCTCCATCATCTACATAAAACAAGTGAACAGAGCACACAAATGGTTGACCACCACCATGGTGCCTGTTTCATGAAAATGCTTGGCAAAACCAAGACATTTTCATTGGAAAATTTTGAAAAATAAGCACGCTAGAAAAAGGTAATAGAAAAACAATGGTAATAATTAGCTAGTTATGCAGAGCCCAACTTACCTCTCCAAGCCGTCGAAATGCACCATAAATACCTCCAAATAATGTAGAGAATATTGCATACCAAATCTGGGTATCCATAAAATAGACCTTGAAAAGCAAAAACCAGCAAATTAGATCTTGAACTATCAGAGTCAAGTAATGACAAAAAAACATGGATTAATTATGGTCAAGAGATATGCCATACAAGAATGATTGGAGCCCAAAGAGCAATCACAATGCCTATGTTGTTCCTTGCTGCAATAAATGAAATCAAGAAATGAACTTCCATGTTCTCGAAAAGTCAAAAAGATAATAGAATGACATTTTTTAAGAGTCATACCTTGGGGGAAAAATTCATGCCATTGGAAATGCCTTATCCGAATAGACATAATAGCTTTTGTGGGACCAACTAAAGGTTTTATCTATAACACCAAAAGGAAGAAGTGATGGATTATTCAGTCTCTAAAAACACATCAAATCTGACATGCTAATCAAAGAAGGAAGATGCAAAAGATCTTTTTAAGAATTAAAACAAGAGAAACACCAATGGAAGTGATTCTAGATAGCCTTAAGCATAGAATCACAATATTCTTAATCATGGCCAGCCTTTTGGTACCAATATTTTGATTGATTAATGATCAGTGCAAAGAAAAGAAAAGAAGTATGATTGTACGTGGCAGTTTAGAATGAAATGAGTGGAGGGCACACCTCAATATAATAACTGAATGCCAACTTAGTGATGATAAGTAGGACCCAAAACATTGTATACCTGAAAGTTCAAATACAAATAGAAATCAAATATCCCAAATAGTAGCCACAAAAGTAAATTGGTAGATCCTACAAACATTTAACTCTTACTTGAAGAGAGAAAATGTGCTCTCATGCATTCCCCTACCAACATAGAGACGAGGCTGAAAGATTCAAGCAAGGGAACAAGTGAACCAGAGAAGAAACATATTTGAGAGAAGACGATGATATAAGAGAAGTTATCTCTACCTGTGACCACCACATCATAAGCATCACAATCTTGTAGTGTGAACTTTCAAGGAATCGACGAACAAACGGAAAGAGAAACAATATTGCAGCCAGCATATTTGGTGACAAGTAAATCACAACAGCTAAAATGAACAAGGAAGGTGAACTTGAGGTACTGCCAAACCAGCTTTGGATTGTTCGCGCAATTTCTGAAGGATTGTCTGAAGTATAAGCATAAGTAATGGGCAGAACAATCACCCATGCAGCTGCTGAAACAACTTTCAATATGTATCTTAACTTAACATGAAATGACATGCTCTGCTGTGCTTTCCAACTAAGGATTACATCAAGGACAGCTGCAAAACATTAAATAAATATCAGTAGAAACTTCAACATAGCTGGTATGCAAATAAGATGAAAAGGTTGTGCAAATAAGCGTTAAACATGTATGCATAGACCCACAGTAAAACAAGAAAATTCCAACTTAACTGATACACAAGCATGCAGGTTAAAACACCAGACATAATAAAAACGCTCAATAATAATTGGCACTTCAAAACAGCCCCAATAATATTTGGCACCTTAAATTGGAGGCTTTCATTAACCAACAGTATATAACAGATCAAGACCAGTCATATTATTAGTGATGATGAAAAAGATGGAAAGGGTGAACCAACAATGTGCATGTAAACAACATAAGGTTAGCCACTTCGAATGTCAGAAACAGTCCGCACAGTAATAATAGGTTATCTACATTATATAACCAAGGAGGAGTTGTATTAATACAACCAAGAATTGTGATCTACTTGAAGTTACAATTCAGCATGCAGAAAAAGTTATCAACTTGAAGCAAATCTGCCAGCTCAGTAAATGTTTCCTAACTACAAATATTTATTGTCACCCATGCATGAGATCTAGGAACAAGGTTTTAGAGTTAAAAAGAAAATCACTTCATGCTAAGGACTTGAAGATAATTCACCAGAATAACCACAGAATTCAGAAAGCAAGAGGATGCTTTCTTTTCTTTCTATCTTAATAATGGCTTCTCTACCATTTAAGAGGTTTGTTCCACCTAATCAAGAAAACTTGTATTGCCAACAACTAAAACTATAATGATAGACAATAACGTAAGATTAACCGGATTCACTCACCTTGCCCAAGCTTTAATATAGCAGCAGTAATAAAGACTGACAGTACTTTCTTGAACACATCACCCGTAAAGATGGAACTTGGTTGACCATTGCCATTCCAAGCAACAATGATCATAACCTTGCACGAATCAGACAATATCAACACCATGGCCAAAAAATTCTCAAAGGAAGAAATAAAATGATTTGCGAAATTGTCAAGTTTTACCTGCAAGCAGAGAATGAAAAAGCTCCACATTCGATCAAAGCTTCTAAAAACATGCCAGAACGAGCGTATCTCAACAAAGTTAACTTTCCCCACCCATCGGTCTCTAGTAGCTTGTGGCTTGTTATCCTACACACATGCCACAAAGTGTGAACAGTAAATATGATAAGAGAAATTATTCTTGGTAAATAACAATTAGACAGGTGCAATTATTGCTACTTCCTAACTTGTTTTTAGCAACCAACACAACATGAAATCTCCACAGTAAGTTGGAGTTATAGACTACATCAATTCCCTTAACCACAATACCATCAAAATAATGACTTGTATACCATTATGGAAAATAGGAAACAGAACATTTGAGACCCATGAGAGACAGGAGATTGGCATTTATTCAACTCTAATGTCCACTAAAGAGTAAATGACCCAAGTAAATCAAGCAAATACAAAACATGCAAGCTAGAACCAATAATAGGACAATTTGCAAAATTACTTGAATTGTCACAATAGATTTAATAGTCCAAAAATTCCGGATGCAAGAGCAGGGAACCATAGATAAAACAAACTCCTGACTCCCAATTGAACATCTTCTTTCTGTTTAACAAATGCGAGGAGGTGTGTTCGATATCCAAAAACTGCTCTGCAACAATCGGAGGTGGGAAAGAGAAAGACTAGAGATCCAAAAATATGCTCACTCCATTTTTTTCAATAAGTTGTTCAATTGGCAGACAAAAGAAATCAGCATCAGCACGCATTGGCCAACCCAATCGGAAGCAATCAACAGACCTAAAATTAAACAAAGGTAAATAAATCGCTGAGTATAAAAATGTGGAGAGATAAAAGTCATAAATAAAAAATCCATACCAGAAGTATTCATTTAAATCATCGTAATTTCTCCATTGTGAATGCTTTGATTTCCCTCGTTTACTCCTTTCAGCTTCCTGCAGTGGAAGTCAATTGTTTAAGGGTTGGGAAGACGAATTCTCCAACATCATCACCTTTTTTAGTAAAATGGCGCACACACAATAAGAGAGAAAGAGAGAGATGGATGCAAAAAATAGACAGGAAATGCATATGGTACCCTTCAAATAACGTCATAGATGGGTGTAACAACTTTCTGCAGAAAAGCTTCCTCCTCTCCTCCATAGGCTGGCTGGATATTTTCTCCAGTCAGTGGACTGACATTTCCAGCCAGCATACCATAAAGTTCAAATGCCATCTGCAGTAAACAAAGGGTAGCAGCATTTAAATCTACAAAATTAAAATAGATATGTGAAAGCACAAACCAGGCATCATACAGAAATTACATAACTTCAGTCCAAGACGAGTAGAATAAACAACATTGAAAATGCCACTATGTAAGGAAACAAATTACAAGACTAGTTTTCATTTATCAACATTGACAAGCCACATGTTGAGGTGTCCATGGCTCACGCTAGGTCACATATACTGAACCTTTCATTTTAAAAACCAAGATCGAGACAGGCTTATCAATTTACATACTGGTTATGTACACCAGCAAAATATTGTAATATCAACATTTACACAGAAGTTTTCGAATTAAAATTAAATAAACATGTTATTACTTATTAATAACAATGACTTTTTTTTCTTTCTTTTACCCTTCCGCTAAAATGAATTCTTGGATCTTCATATAGCTCCAACTTTTTACCTTTTTTTGACTGAAACAAGGCCAACTTTTATTCACCAAAGCTAACTAATCAGCTTTCTTTATCACCAGCCAATCATCGGCTCTAATCTATTAGTTCAAAGTGGAAAGGTTCATGCCCGACTATCTTGGTAGTCGGTTGAGGGACCTTGCCCAATGGATACTACATCACAATTCACATATTCTGCAAAATCACAATATTCTCCATTCACTTCTTCGCTGCCGTAACTCAAAAAAGGCCTACTCTCAATAGAAAATCCACCTTATTACCATCTATTGTTCTCACTTTTTTTGTCATAGTCAATCCAAGATTGCTTCTCTACCGACCATCAATCTTGCAAAGACATAATAACGTAATCTTAGGAGTTTTTGTCATCATCAATCTAAGATTGCTTCTCTACCGGCCATCAAGCTTGCAGGTAGGGGTATTCAAATTTTGGTTGAAATAGAATTAACCAACCGAACCGATCTAATTCGGTTAACCGGTTGATTAACCGGTTGGAAGTAGATTAAAGATTTTTTGGAAGTTCGTTTTTGGTTAATTCGGTTCAAAATCAGGTAATTAACCGAATTAACCAAATTTATTTATGTAGTGTTTTTAATTATGTAGTGTTTTAAGACTTAAATTTTCGGTTAATTCCGTTAATTCGGTTAACTTTAAAGACAAATGAACATTATCAATGTGTTTTTTTTATATATTCTATACTTGTTTTAACCAAAAAACCAGAAACATATAAATTTCAGTTAATTCGGTTAACTGATTGAATTAAAAGAAATATTTTGATTCGGTTAACGATTAAATTATTATACAATTCGGTTAAATACTTGTTCGGTTTGGTTAACTGTTTAAACACCCCTACCTGTCGTGGCATACTAAGGTAATCTTATGATTAATTTTTATCTAGTTTAAAATTGTTTTAAATTTTTTTTTATCTTATTTCTATTTTGAATGTAATTGTTTATCTTGAATAAGCTCAAATCTAAATATCTATGCCCAAGCCCCAACACACAAAGCAAGCCAGGCCAGCAGTTAGGGCAAACAGTAAACCCTTGGACACCTATGTCTACATGATGGAAACAATGTCATTTCACTAACAATATTATAATATGGGTAGAGAAAACTTATATTAGTTCGTCCAATCATAATAACATGGCATTTAACTTAAACCCGATTCAAAATGAATCATGAGAACTCAACAACATTAAAGAATCCCCAAGAGATCCCAAACTTAATAATTAAGATTCAATTCTTACCAATCTCATTCATATTAAAGAGGCTAAAAACATCCAAAATTTAATTATCATAAATTTGTGTTTAGCACCACCTTCATTTGCCTCAAATTTAAGAATGACATGAGAACTCAACCATATTAAAGAATCCCTAAGAGATCCCAAACATAATCATTACGATTCACTTTTTACCAATCTCATCCGTATTAAAGATCCCAAAAACATCCAAAACTTCCAAAATTTAATCATCATAAATTTGTGTTTAGTGTTAGAAATAGGCTTTTTCTATTATATTTTCTCATAAGGAATTACACTAATATTCCTACCTTAGGAAACTCTATACTAGGAAACAGAGTAATTCTAGGGATGTTGTCCCTTAAAAATAACCTTAAAGTTAGGAATAGCAATTAATAAAATATTTACAGAATACTATCTGATACACTCAAGATTCCTTATTAGGAAACTGTAATCTGACACTCCCCGTCAAGTTGGAAAGTGGATATCATCCATTCTCAGCTTGCTTACTAGTTTCTGAAAGATCTTCCTAAATAATCCTTTGGTAAGTATGTCTACCAGTTGACCATCAGTGGACACAAATGAAGTGCAAATTAAGCCACTGTCAAGTTTCTCCATTATAAAATGTCTATCAACCTCAATGTGCTTCGTACGATCATGTTGAGCTAAATTATGTGCAATATTGATAGCAGACTTATTATCACAATACAACTTCATTGGACATTCCCACTTGATCTTCAAATCTTTCAAAATAATTTTCAGCCATAATAATTCACAAATTCCAAGAGCCATCGCCCTAAATTCAGCTTCTGCACTAGATCTAGCCACAATATTCTGTTTTTTACTCCTCCAAGTCATAAGGTTGCCTCCTAGAAAAGTGCAATAGCCCGAGGTTGATCTTTTATCAACCATAGACCCTGCATAATCTACATCAGTATAGACTTCAAGGGTTAAATTCTCCCCTTTCTTAAATAAGATTCCTTTGCCTGGAGTGCCTTTTAAGCACTGCAGAATCTAATACATAGCTCGAAGATGTGATTCTTTGGGGTTGTGCATGAACTGACTTACAACACCAACTGCATAGGCAATATCCGATCTAGTATGTGACAAGTAAATGAGCTTCCCCACAAGCCTTTGATATGATCCTTTATCAACTGCTGCATCTTCTAGTGCATTCCAAGTCTGTGGTTCACCTCTATGGATGTCTCTGCTGGTTTACATCCCAACTTGCCCGTCTCTATCAACAAATCAATTATGTATTTTTGCTGAGATATGAAGATTCCTTCCCGAGAGTGTGCTACTTCAATACCAAGGAAATATTTTAACTTACCAAGCTCTTTGACTTCAAATTTTTTTACTAGGCATTTCTTTAAATTTTCCATTCCTTCCAGATCATCACCAGTCACTATAATGTCATCTATATAGACTAATAAAGCGATCATTCCCCCTGAAGATGAGTGTTTTACAAACAGAGTGTGATCTCCTTGACTCTGTTTATACCCAACTTGAGCATTACTTTGGTAAATCTTCCAAACCAAGCTCTCGAGTACTGTTTTAGTCCGTACAAAGCCTTTTGGATAGTCGCAAACTACCCGTCTCAGATTTGGACCGAATCACAGTGGAACATCCATAAAAACTTCCTCCTCAAGATCACCATGTAAAAAGGCGTTTTTTATGTCAAATTGCTATAATTTCCAGCCTCGGTTGGCAGCGAGTGACAACAACACCCTCACAGTGTTCATCTTTGCAACAGGGGCAAATGTCTCAAGGTAGTCTATTCCATACATTTGAGTGTACCCTTTAGCAACCAATCTTGCTTTGTACCTCTCCAAAGAACCATCTGACTTATATTTCACTGTGTACACCCAACGACATCCAACTAGTTTCTTTCCTCTCGGCAATTTTACCAAATCTCATGTCTTATTTTTTTCAAGGGCTTCCATTTCAATCTTCATGGCATTTTTCCAATTAGCATCATCTAATGCCTCGGATACAGTTTCGGGAATGGAGATAGAATTTAGGCTAGTAAAAAAGGCTTTGTGGTTATGGGACAAATTTTTGTAAGACATGAACAAGTACAAAGGATGTTTTGTACAGGCTCTAGTTCCTTTTCTAATAGCAATGGGAAAATCATAGTCTCTCTGATCTGAATTTTCAGTAGTATTCAAAGTAGGTTCAACAATTACCTCGGGTTGTAGAGTATCAGGTTGTATATCCGAAGAAGATGATTGAACTTGCACCGGTGCCTTCTTCCTTAAGTAAACCAGTAAAGGACGAGTAGTGTCCTGCTTTGTACCCTTTAGCAACCAATCTTGCTTTGTACCTCTCCAAAGAACCATCTGACTTATATTTCACTGTGTACACCCAACGACATCCAACTAGTTTCTTTCCTCTCGGTAATTTTACCAAATCTCATGTCTTATTTTTTTCAAGGGCTTCCATTTCAATCTTCATGGCATTTTTCCAATTAGCATCATCTAATGCCTCGAATACAGTTTCGGGAATGGAGATAGAATTTAGGCTAGTAAAAAAGGCTTTGTGGTTATGGGACAAATTTTTGCAAGACATGAACAAGTACAAAGGATGTTTTGTACAGACTCTAGTTCCTTTTCTAATAGCAATGGGAAAATTATAGTCTCTCTGATCTGAATTTTCAGTAGTATTCAAAGTAGGTTCAACAATTACCTCGGGTTGTAGAGTATCAGGTTGTATATCCGAAGAAGATGATTGAACTTGCACCGGTGCCTTCTTCCTTGAGTAAACCAGTAAAGGACGAGTAGTGTCCTGAATCCCTTTTTGTGATTTGGGTATATTAGGCTCTATTTCGGGTTGCATAGGTTCAAGTTAGGGCAGGCTGGTTAAAAGGGAATCTGTATGGTGCACCTACTGTAAAAAATCCCGTCACACTAAAGAAAAATGTTGGAAGTTCCATGGGAAGCCACAGACAATTAAAAAAAAATTTCAAAAACCGGTGGACAACCAAAGGAACGAGGGCGAGCACATATAGCAAGACAGCTGGAAGAAGAAAGAATTCTCTGTCCTTATCTTCTGTGAATAAGATCTCCCCCTGAAGATAAGGACGAGTTAAGAAATTCTCTTGTTCTGCAAAAGTAACATCCGCTGAAACATAAAATTTTTTGGTGGCTGGATGATAGTATTTGTACCCTTTTTGTGTGGAAGAATAACCGAGAAAGACACATTTGATAGCTCGTGGATCGAGTTTTCCCCTAATTTGAGAACGTACATGTACAAAGGCAACACATCCAAATATTTTGGGAGTAAGGTTTGAGGTATTGAAATCAGGAATGAATTTTGCTAGAACTTGCATAGGACTTTGAGATTCAAGGACTTTTGTAGGCAATCTATTTATCATATGAGTAGCAGTTAAAACAGCCTCTCACCAGTATTGTTTAGGGACATTTTTTTAAAACAAGAGAGCTCTGGTAATAGCTAAAATGTGACCATTCTTTCTTTCGGCAACACCATTTTGTTGGGGTGTGCTAACACAAGATGACTCATGTATAATGCCTTTTTCTTGAAAACATGGGGAGAGAAATTGATTGAAATAGTCATTGGCATTGTCTGGCCTAAACCTTTTTTATTTCAGCTCCAAATTGTGTTTTAATCATGTTGTAAAAGGTTGAAAAGACGGAATATCTATTTTAAAAGAAATATCCAAGACACACGGGTACAATCATCAATAAAGGATACAAACCATCGAGCCCCAAAGATGTTTGAAATAGTGGATGGTCCCTAAATATCACTATGAATAAGAGTAAAAGGAGCGAATGTTCTTTTATTGCTTACCAGAAAAGAGGTACGTTTATGTTTGGCAAGTTCACAGACATCACAATAGAATTTTTCAACAGTTATCCCTTTGAACAATGAAGGAAACATAATTTTAAGGACTCTAAATGATGGATGACCAAGGCGAAAGTGATGGAGCCAAATTTGATCTTTATTGGTTTTAACAGATTTGGATATGAAAGATATTGGTGAGGAATTCAGAGCACTAACTTCTCCATTGGATTCTTCAAGATAGTATAGGCCATTTACTTCCTTAGCATGTCCAATCATCCTCCTCTATTCTGTTCCTGAAAAAAAATCGATTGGGATAAAAAAACCACTACAGTTAAGAGTCTTTGGTAATTTTTTGGATGGAGAGAAGATTGGTAAACAGTTTTGGAACGTGAAGGACATTTTTAAGAGTAAGAGTCTTGTTTATAACAATATCACCTCGACCTACCATCGTGATCACAGAACCATCTGGCCTCTTGTTATCATTCTATTACTAGGACAAGGTGTATATGAAACAAATTTTTATGAGAAGTGGGTCATGTGGTGCAGAGCTCTTGAGTCAATAACCCAAGACACATTGGGATCAGATCCGAGACTTTAGAATCTTGAGAAGAGGATATACCGAAAGAGCCAAACTACAAGTACTGTTGAAGAAAATTTTTCCAATGATCCCAAAGAAATTCTTCAACTTCTCAATTTCGTCTTTATTAAATGCAACGGTGATTCTTGAGAATTCTTTTCTCCATCCAGTTGTCTTGCTATATGTGCTCGCCCTTGTTCCTTTGGTTGTCCACCGGTTTCTGAAAAAAAAAATTTAATTTTATGTGGCTTCCCATGGAGCTTTCAGCATTTTTCTTTAGTGTGACGGGATTTTTTACAGTAGGTGCACCATACAAACTCCCTTTTAATAGGCCTTGTAAGTTCTGTCTGCTTATTATTTTTGCTAGTTGGCTGCTCCAGGCCAAATCTCCTCTCATGTACAGCCTTTGTAGCTAAGGCAGAACTATCCACTTAACTATTCTCAATCATAACTCCTCTTCTTCCTTCTTTAGCACGAACAATCGCGATTGTCTCATTTAGTGACGATAGCTCCTCTTTTCCAAGTATTTGGACTCTTACTGCATCAAACTCAACATTTAGCCTAGCAAGAAAATCATAAATTCGATCCTTTTCAATGAAACTTTTCAAGAGTGCTACATCTACATTGCACTTCATCTAAATGCACTGGTAATGATTCATCTTTTGCCATAAGCTTTGCAACAGATTAGAATACTCCGTGATTAACCGACTTCCTTGCTTGGTAGATGAAATCTTAGTCTTGATTTCATAGATTTGAGCAGCATCTCGAACTTTAGAATAAGTCTGCTTCACAGCCTCCCATATATATTTGGATGAGTTAAGAAACATGCATGTATCATTGATTTCTGGCATCATAAAATTCCATAACCAAGATATTACCATAGAGTCTTGTTCATCCCAAGCATCAAACTTAGGATCTCCTTCGTTAGGTCCCGTTCTGAGTAAGTGACTTAACTTTCCTCTTCCCTTCAAGAACGTGCGAACTAGCTGAAACCACTTCAAGTAATTCTTCCCATTTAACCTGTAGGCCACTTGAATGTTCTGCAACTCACTTGTTGGGTTGGAGTTGTTCATAGAGACTTCTGAAATATCCCCATTCATATTGGTTTGGACAATTTCAGCCATATTTCTTTTGAACAAAATATACAAGCTTGAAGGTTGAGCCTGAGTAAAAAAAAAAAAAAACCAGACAAAAGAAAAAAATCCTAGAAATCGGGCTAATCTGATACCATGTTAGAAATAGGCTTTTTCTATTATATTTTCTCACAAGTAATTACACTAATATTTATATACGCCTAACTTAGGAAACTTTATACTAGGAAACAGACTAATTCTAGGGATGCTGTCCCTTAAAAACAACCTTAAAGTTATGAATAGCAATTAATAAAATATTTACAGAATCCTATTTGATACACTCAAGATTCCTTATTAGGAAACTGTAATTTGACATTTAGCACCACCTTCATTTGCCTCAAATTTAGGAATGACATGAGAATTCAACCATATTAAAGAATCCCTAAGAGATCCCAAACATAATCATTAAGATTCACTTTTTACCAATCTCATTCGTATTAAAAATCCCAAAAACTTCCAAAATTTAATCATCATAAATTTGTATTTAGCACCACCTTCATTTGCCTCAAACTTAGGAATGATAGAACCTATGCAATTGTAAGTACTTGATGTTTAGGACACAAGGGGACAAAACCTATCTCCTACTTCATGGCATCAATGTAAAGCATAGGCAAAAGAATCCCTCTTGGAAAGGTCAATAATGGGGGGACAACTTTGTTAAAATTTTGCAAATATATTACTTGCATTCTCATATGAAACACCACTTTACCAACATGTGAAGTATTACTTACACTCTCTCTTATTTGTAGTAGGCTCAATATTAGCAATTTAACAATCTTGCATCATTAAAAATAAAGAGAGTAGCAACAACAAACATAACAAACTAGGAAACAAGCAAAATGGGTATTGAAATAGTAACAACAACTAGATAAAAGTGAATAGGAAGATACAACAATTCCAAACTTTGCCAATGTGGGACATATTATTTACATGCTCGCTTATATGTATATGACCAGTATTAGCAATTTAAACAATCTTGCATCATTAAAATATATGGAGTAGTAACACCAAACATAACAAGCAACGCAACAACCAAACTAGGCTTTGAAATAGTAATAACAACTAGATCTATGTAAAAAGAATTAACTTAAATATAAGACACCACAACCCAAACTTAGCCAATTTGCAATAACAATACTCAATTCATCACTAAAAATGACTGCTATATGCATTTATAATGGCAATTTCATACACATGAAAACTTGATTGTAGCATGATGGCTTAACCAATTTTACAAATGTATCAGTTATCAGCAATAATCATTCAAACTAAAAGAAATTAGCACTAGATGCAATTCAAAACCCCAATAGCATATTACCAGTTTTGGCTACAAAGAACTAACATTTTATCAACCTCACATCATGCATTAAGTCTGATAACCTCTTGTAAATAGCGAGAGAGAAATGCGATACTATCAAAGGATGTCCTATTCTAATTTAACATCTACCATCCAGGGCACCAATGAAAACATTCAAGTGTAATAATGTCCAATACCACAAAAACAAGATTTCTAACGAGTAAAAAATAAACTTCATATCAGTTGCTAAGTCTTATGGAAGTCAATCTAAAATAATGCCAATAATACAAGAAAGAAAGTAAGGCCAAAGAAAATGACTATTATCTCCATACAATTATAGCCAAACCTGACCCCACTTATTTAGAACTACATAAGTAGGCACATTTATGGCGCGGGGAGGGGGGATAGAGTGTTTAGAGCATACATGATGATAGATGTAGCAAAGGCATTCTGGCATGAACCTCAAGTTTGCAGCCTCACCCCATATTAAAAGGTACAAACCCATGTATAATAATTTTCTCTGTTGCACTTCCTGCTGAATGGTGGGCAACCTACAGATTTAAATATCAAGAAGAATTAAGATAGAAAAATATGAGAAACCTATTTATGCTGATATTAACTTATTTCATAGCATGCATTTCTCTTAAAAATATCCTCGAAGCAACATAAAAGCTTCCATTGATGACTAGTCCAGCCAAATATTATTGCTTGATAATAGTTTAGCATCTCACCAAAGACTACTTTTGCGATCCAAGTACTTGCACCACTTTTTGTAGTTCTTAAAAAGTTTCTTCATCACTTCTGTCAGTGCATGGTCATCCAACTGTGGAAGAAAAAAGTCGCAATTTTTATCCACACAAAAGCACCAAAATTCAAGCAAGTAGATAAGATCCAAAACATTTTTAACCGACCCAGATCAAGAATTTTGCACCTTTACTCTTTGAGAAGTTAGATTATGTCCGAAGGATTTGCTTGTTTTATGCTTTCCCATAATAGTTCATAAATCATCACTACAGCTTCGATAAACCTTTGCAAATTAAAATTTTCAATAAATTTTCTCGATGCGTTTATAACTCATTTTAGATATGACTTAATGAAAGATGTAAGATGAAAAAGTGTAGAAAAACTTACTGTAGCTAAAAACCACTTAATGTATTAAGTTACTTTTATTCATGGAAAATTCTGTTATTCAATTACATTAATCTTATATGCTCCTACTAACCATAATTATCTTCCTTCTAAAGTTTTGATCAAATGAAAAGATACCTATAAAACTCTCTCTCTTATGAAAGGTTGAATATAGAATCTACTTAAACATTCAATTTTCAGTAGCTTACAAAAAAATTTACCATATCATACATTTAGTGCATCTAATTTTCAAATCAACGCTTAATTTTTCAGTGTTGAATTATTTCTATTTAACAAATAGCACCTATAACAGTTTTGGCAGAAAAGGAAAAACCATATTGCTCACTTGGTAGTGCCAAGAGTGACATGACACAAGGACTTCAATGCAGATCTATAAGATAAAGTTGTGAAATTATCTTGAAAAGAAAAAGGGAGAGAAATCATAATTATATACTAATATTGTTGAAATATGTGAAACCCATATATTTTGAGGATATATTTTAAAGTTATTTAGGTAAATAAATCTTAGAATAAATCATTTGAGATATTCTAGGTTTATTTTATTTTATCTTTTAGTAGTTTATTAAAATAAGGAAATTATGTTCTCAATTAGGTTATGACTCTTTTCTCTATTTAAATTCAGTTCTTTAGTTAATAAAATATAAAACAGTTTTATTAAATGCTCTCTTGAAAACTTTTATAGCATCTACACTAGGTTAAATCTCTAGTAACGTCATAGTTAAAACAGCCTTCACTGGAGATAAGAGATCCAACAATCAAACAGAGGGAGAAAGTTCTACCGTTGAAACAACTACCGAGAGCACAATGACCCAAGGGACAGAGGCATCTCACCTCTCTTTTCAGCTGACATCTCACAAGCTAAATGGCAAGAATTATCTAGAATGGTCGCAGTCCGTAAAGTTAGATGGCGTGGCAAGCTGGGTCATTTAACTGGAGAAGTCAAGCAACCACAAGTGGGCGATATAAAGATGAGCAAGTGGAGGTCAGAAAATTCTATGATACTTGCGTGGCTTATTAATTCCATGGAAGCATCCATAGGTAACCTTTTCTTTTTCTCCCGACTATTAAAAATGTTTGGAACGCTGTGAAAGACACCTATTTAGATTTAGAAAACGCTTCACAAATCTTTGAGTTAAAAATAAACTCTAGAAAGCTAGACAAGGGGAAAAGGAAGTTACTTTTTATTATAATGAGATGATGTCTCTTTGGCAAGAACTGGATCAGTGTTATAATGATGAATGGGAGCGTCCCGGATATGGTGTAAAAGCTATGAAAGAAGAGAATGAACAAGCTTATTTTTTTCTAGCTGGTTTAAATAAAGAATTTGATGAAGTGAGATCTCGGATCTTAGGAAAAAAACCGCTTCCAAGAGTCCGTGAAATTTTTTCTAAGGTTAGAAGAGAGGAGACAAGGAGAAAAGTAATATTAAGGCTAGGATTTGAAGCTAATGATGATAATTTTGCTCTTGTAACTGTTAAAAATAATGATAAAAGTGAAAAAAGAGAAAAACCTTAGTGCGATCACTGCAAAAATTATTGGCACAGTCGAGAAACGTGTTAGAAGCTCCATGGAAAACCGACGAATGGAAAAAAGAAAGAGTGGCAATGGTCGTGGTTCACAATCAGGGGATAGCAGAACTTTCCAAACAACTAATGAAAATTATGAGGGCTAAAGTTCTTTGGAAGGGTCTCCATTCACTAAGGAACAATTAGAGCATCTACACAAGCTTTTTCAATCACCACAATTTCGAATGAATTCTTCTGTTCCTAACTAATCCAATAATCCTTCTTCCTCTTTTGCCTAAGGAGGTACTAATTTTTTGTTTTTTTCAATGTCAAACCTTGTAAAATAAACACGTGGATCCTTGATTTTGGAGCTATTAATCATATGACTACTAGTCATTTTCTTTTCTCAACTTACACACATTGTGCAGGAAACAAAAAGATCAAAGTAGCAGATGGGGTCGTTGTCGATAATAGCCGAGAAAGGCACTGTTAAAATTTCGCCTTGGTTTTACATGATGTTTTATATGTGCCAAATTTAGCTTGTAATCTCATATCGGTCAGTAAATTATTCCAGTCCTCGAATTGTCATGTTATATTTGACTCCTCTATGTGTAAATTTCATGACATGGTCTCGGGGAGGATGATTGGCAATGCTAAAAAATCTGATGGAATTTACTTTCTTAACGACGACCATCTAAGTCAACCAACAACTACTTTATATTTAAATTTTGTTTCTAATTGATAAGGTTATGAGTTGACATTATAAGCTTGGACATCCTAATTTTTACTATTTAAGATATTTGTTACCTGATCTATTTAAAAATAAAAGTCCTTCATATCACTATGAATTTTATGAATTAGCTAAACATCATCGGTCATTCTTTCCACCTCAAAAATATAAAGCTTCCAAACATTTTTCGTTAATTCATAGTGATGTTTGGGGACCTTCAAGAGTCTCAACTTTTTCAGGAAAATGTTGGTTTGTCACATTATTGATGATCATACTAGCATTTGTTGGGTGTTTTTATTAAAAGATAACTCTGAAGTTAAAAATGTGTTTTGTCTTTTTATGTTATGGTGAAAACACAATTTGGTGTGAGAACAGAAGTATTTCGGAGTGACAATGGTGGGGAATTTTTTAATGACCAATTAGGTGTTTTCTTAACCAAACATGGAATAGTCCACCAAAGCTCTTGTACAAATACACCACAACAAAATGGGATTGCAGAAAGAAAAAACCGACATCTATTAGAAGTAACTAGAGCATTGATGTTCATTAGTCAAGTACCACGTTATCTTTAGGGCAGGCCTTGTTAACAACTAAACTATAGAACTCATTTCCGTCCTTTTAAAGATAACTTTCCTAACTCTAAATTGATCACAGATTTATCCTTCGAAGTTTCTAGGTGTAGTATTTTTGTTCATCTTCACAACCAAGGTAAACTAGATCCTAGAGCAAAAAAATGCATTTTTGTTGACTATGCTTCTAATAAAAAGGGTTACAAATGTTATGATCCAATTGCTAGGTAGATTATTGTTACCATGGATGTCACATTTGTTGAAATACAATCTTACTTTGATTCTAATCTTCAGGGAGGGAATTATAGTAAAGAAAATCCTATAATTGATCCAAAAAAAACTAAGAATATACAACATAGAGATTCTAATAATGGGAAAGACGAATTTATAATTAACACAGAAATTAATAATGTTAATGTTGTTAATAAAAAGAAGTATGAAGGTGTAGAGTCTGATAATTAGAATAAAGAACAAACAAAAGAGTTAATTGTTTACTGAAGAAGAAACCGAAATCAAGAAAGTGGAATCCACTAGAATCATCACCAAGAATCCGACCCACAAGATCTTGTCAAAAGTCCAAGTAAAGCTCATATTCCAACCAATGAATTTTTTTATTTAGATATTCCAATTGCTAAAGAAAAAGTGTTAGAAATGTTGTCAAATATCTCATGTCTAACTTTGTGTCCTATAAAGCCTTGTCTTCGACGTTCTCAGCCTTTGTTTCATGTCTCAATACTGTGAAAATACCCAAAAATGTGAAAGATGTTTTACAGGTTGTGCGCTATTGAAAATACAGGTACATGGGAAACAGTGAAATTACCTATAGGAAAAAAAATTAATGGGCTGTAAATGAGTGTTCATAACCAAGTTCAAATAGGATGGATCTTTAGATAGATACAAAGCCCGGCTGGTGGCTAAAGGGTACACTCAAACATACCAGATAGATTATCTTGAAACATTTGC